>LQNS02278074.1:1708573-1746271 GCA_001587735.2 Parhyale hawaiensis
AACTGACAGGTTTCGGTACAACATGCGATTCCAAAAAAATAAAACTTAAATTAACGAATAGAAACAAGTGCCATCTCGAGAATCTACTGGATCAAATTTTCATGGAAGTGTTACGGGACATCATTCGGTGTCGCCATTCGGTGTCGCCATTTCAGGAAACGAATAAAATTGGACCGGCAACAACTGCACGTCCCTGAGGTGATCACCGGAGAGGATGCCAGCTATCAAGCTCCGATCGAGAGCTCGCTCCACTGCGCCGATGGTTAATGCCTGTCGTCGCGATGTATTTGCTGAGCAATTTCTTTGCGGCACTCAGGGCGTATTTCCTCTTCTCTTAATTATACTTACTTTCTTGGTCTTCTTTGTCTTGTGTTTTATTGCTGTACACGCTATCGTAACTTCTTCCTTGGGGATGCGTTGTTCTGATGTATGCTGCGCGTTCAAGCGACAGCAAGATACGCTTGTGCTATCTATCCTCTTATCTCTCTCGTATTTACATGTATGTTAGGAAAACGGTGCCGTTATGCTAGGTGACCTACCTGGGATTCGGGTACAGATAATAATGTGTGCTTATTATTTAGGTTTGGTATGTATCTCCATGAACCGCAGCTATCCTAACATGTTCTTGACTAACCTAACCTGACATAGCACATCATCTCACCGGGGGGCAGCTAGATACTGGTCACCCTCAGGCAGCCTGGTTACTCTGTTGTAGTCTGGTGACCAGTCTAAGTGTTCTGTCTGCTTATTATTACATGGAAAGGCAGAAATACCGTTCTTCGAAACACTGTTCAGCACACGACGTACAGCAGCTATTTGCTTGTCAACAAAGACGCCCGTGTTGGAGTGCCTGCCGTTCGTTGCACTCCTTCGCTTCTGCGCGCGCCATCTGCCTGCCTGCAGTGTGGGGCGGTCGAGAGGTTCTGCTGCCGGTGGGTTCAGGCACACCTCGCAGCCCTGCCGCTGCTGCCTCGGGGCATCATTTAAAGCCGCCTGCTCACTTGCTGTGCTCAACATCGGACTGCGTGAACCGGCGCCGGCTCGCCATACCGGCAGACTTACGTACATTGAAGTTATATCCACATGTCACATCATTGTATACCGGTACCGTGTCGCCATACCGGCAGACTTACGTACATTGAAGTTATATCCACATGTCACATCATTGTATACCGGTACCGTGTCGCCATACCGGCAGACTTATAAATAATATGAAAAATATATTCAGCCGTGTTATATAATTATATTCGACAGCGCCTCGTCAAATCTGCGTCGCCTAGCCGTGTGGCACCGTTTGACCGTCCCGGCAGACCTACATGACGACATGGACACCCAGAGTGTGTTCTATAACGAGTTACTGCCAGGTAGTTTCCGCCTACATCAAATTCACTGTCGGCTTTACGAAAAAATCATATATGAACGTATAGGTCAGTGCCGGAGGGCTCACATATAGCAGCTGAGCCAGACAGAGTTGCTCTGCTATCCGTGCAGGCAGTGACTCTGAACTGCAGCGATCTCTCGTTCCATCGCTGGAGGGCTGTTATTGAGTGCTACACGAACTGGGAGGCCCGCAGCTGGTCGTTGGATCAATCCTAACTTACCGAACGAACGTTTGGCTTCTCTTGTTAATTGTTTTTAATGTTCGGTATCGCTGACTCTCGACGCCGTTGGGCGAAGTAGCAACTGGAGAGCACACTGGAATGCAGCTTTTCTGCCGGTAGACTGTGCGCACCATGGGTATAAAGCCCAAAACTGCCGCGCTCTATATAGCAGCAAAATGCCTGCAAGCTGCGCGCTACATAGTACAGCTCCAAAACTGCCGCACTGTACACAACTAGCTAACTGCTATGAAAATATGGGTTCGCAAAACGAAAAAATATGTACATATATAGATTTGCACGACTACGTATACACATAGGAAAGTAAAAAATGCCTCAAGAAAATAGGGATCTCAAGTAAGAATGTAGTGTTCAACATTCGAGCTCAAAATTACAATGTTAGACGCGAGAAACCGTTGTAGCAATAGAAACATCTGCTCCGTCTCACCTTAGAGACAGCAATGAGCTCTAATCTTAGGTAGACAAACTGTTGGCTCGGCCCACGACCAAAGTGTGAGAAAGATGTGGACTAGTCCATAAGATATAGAGGGTAGATTGTAGGATATGGTTAGTTATAGCAATGAGCTTATAGAGCGAGCACACATTTCGTGCTCTCTCATCCCCACTGGGGGCGAGGCCCCTCTTGGCCCTGCTATTTGGGGAAAATTTCGCCTACCTTTCCCCACCTAGCTCAAAAGCCCTAGTCAGCTATAGCCACGGCACTCAGCATTTACTCAGTGTCGTGCACGGTTTAATAGCCATTGTGTACAATACCAGAACTGGTCTCCCTTCGCTCGCGGAGTGATATAAGGTGATTCCCCGGGCACGAACAATTTGAGTTTATGGTAGTATGTGCACCGTGCGGTACCCTCGTCCGGGTGCCTGCTGGTACCTCCATAATCGCTCGTGTGTCAACGTAGTGTGCCCTCTGGCAGTGCTTAGTCGTCAAATGCTTTGTTTGTCTATTTGAGAACTATGTCTTCTAGTCTCAACGGTGAAAGTCTTTCCAATTCGAAAGCGCTTTAATGTGGTGAGTCCCATGTTGAAGTAAATGCCGATATACGTTCCAGTGTCTGAGTTATTTTATGTTGCCTACGGTATAATGACGTGTTACACAAACAATTGCAGAAGTGTATATTCATCGAATAAATAAAGTCCAGAGCGAACTGCAGTGTACGCTCTACGTAACATACGTGACGAAGTTTGCAGTCATAATCAAAACACAGGGTTTCCCTAAGGTCAGCAAGAGCAACGAGATTGAGTCAACGTGTTCTTTATGCCAAAATGATCCAGAGTGTTTGCTTCCTTAAAAGTCGCACGAACTTGAAATAACCATGATGTGCCTGAAGAGTGGGAAGTGTTTGCAGTCCCCGTGAGTCCTAATGCAAGTAATAGAGTAGCAGTTTAACTACGTTCTGTGTAGCCTAGACAGTAGACTTTAGTTGCAGCGCATTTTCCGATAAGGTCTGCGTAGGAGCGTCATCACTTCGGTTCTTATAAAAAATGACAACGTCAAGGCAGAAACTCTCTCTTTTACTGTCTTACTTCTCAGTGTTAATTGAATTAAGTATTCAAGCAAGTGTGTCACTGGACATTCGCAGTGCGATGTGATTCACGTGTTTTCATTAGCTAATGTAGTGTCTCAAAGTGAGTGTGGGAAAGATGTCATTAGCTAACTAAGATGGAGTATTACTGCATTGATAGAAGGGGAAATTTCTGCAGAGAAACCGACAGAAAGGGTTTTCTTTTGTAGTAAATGTCTTAAGCTTATAGAAATGTAGATGTGTGTTCATAAATTAGAAAAATGAAGCTTGTATTTGTTCATGGGATTCTTACTGCACTTAAAAAAATGAAATATCTAAAAAATGCCTTAGTTTAACATATAGATAATAATGATAAAAGTAGACTAATATTGTGCTGCATTTATATTTCACGTGGTGAAACGAGTTACTTTATACGTGAGAGAGTACGCACTGATCTATGGTGAGTCAACTATCTTAGTAACCTAAAGGTTGTGCGGTCTAGAATACAAAAATCGGAGGGTCAAAAAAAAAAAAAATCTTAAGAAATGAATGATTAACTTGCATAGCCAGTGTGGTCTTTTTTCCGGAGTTTTCGTAAACACAGCATCGGTATGATAAAATGTTTGTTTACATGCATTGTATTACATCTTCGCCGTCTGAGAGAGCAACATTTTTGTCACTTGGTTCAATATTTCGACTGATTAATTTGCGTTTCCGATGGTACTCAATCTTTCAAATATTTGCGGTCGAAGTTACACATAGATATATCTCCTGAGT
Source organism: Parhyale hawaiensis (assembly GCA_001587735.2). Classification (NCBI taxonomy): domain Eukaryota; kingdom Metazoa; phylum Arthropoda; class Malacostraca; order Amphipoda; family Hyalidae; genus Parhyale; species Parhyale hawaiensis. Next base: position 1,712,472 of record LQNS02278074.1, read on the forward strand.
ACTTGTGAACTGTTCAATTATGACCGGTATCAGTTGTGATTCAAATTTGTATCCAATGTGTCAAAAACAGCGTATTTAATTCTCGCTTTCATGCGGTTTCCTCTATGTATTGAATTTCCATGCTCTTTTTCCAATATATTGTGAGATCTTTACTTGTGTTTTACTGATCCAGCTGCCGTATGAGACCCAATTGCTAAGTCTTTTAGTTAGGTAGGCTGGGGAATAGCTCGCCCCTTGGGGACATGTTTAACTTAACTACATTTTCATTATTTCAGTGTCACAGTTCTGTCATGTGCTATTTCATTCTATGTTACCTATATATATATATCTTTATCATTGTTTTCTGCGAAAGTGTGATCAAGTATTGACACGAGAACAATCAACTGGATTGTTCGCAAGTAATCAACTGGATTGTTCGCAAGTAATCAACTGGATTGTTCGCCAGCAATCAACTGGAGCATTCTCAATTAAAATCATTGACAGTCGGAAATTACATACATCCCTTCATTTATTTTATTATTAGCATAACAATATTAGTTAATTACATTGATATGACCATGCTTATTTTCTTATATATTACCCCTTTAACATAACTGCAGCTCATGGAACATCTTTGCAGCCCATCCAGTACCAGACCTCAGAGTCTCGTGCTTGTTTGACTTCTTTTAACGCGCGCGACCGCAAACACCGCGTCTGTTTGCTGTCGCTTGACCGAAGATTCGTCGAAGAATCTTGACTAATGGAGCCGGATATCTCAACCGCTGGCTTGCATGAATCTTCGAAGTGCGCCTAAAATATTAAGTCGTTGTTTTAGTGAAGCTGAAAGTATTCTTATAGCTATAAATATTGAATATAAACTTGCCTAGCCTAAATAATCAATTACTTTCATCTTCCCTTGTGCGAAGTATGCTACTTAGGTCTTTTGTTAAGTCAAGCAAGTAATTTAAGTCATTAAAACAAGTAAAATGTAGCATGTAGGTAGTGGTGGACCGGATATACTATAGCTACCTGATTTTTTTTTTCACATTTTCACTGTCATTATCTGCCGATGCGGAAACTTGAATTAAATTATGAGGAAACCTAAGTAAGAAATAAGAAGAATTAGTTACAAATATTAAAACTGAAGCCTTTGGATGAATGACACGAATTTCGAGTCATACAATTCTAATGTAATGTGGATGCATAATTCGCTACTGTTACAATAATTTTGACGACTTAAGCACAAAAACTAATCACAATGTAGCTAATAAAAATGCGCAGCTGATCTCCTTTGCGGTCATTGAAATGGTATCCCACTGGCTGCTTGATTTGCTAAGCTTCACGTATAAGAGTATTGACAGCGACAGAATGAATATATAGCTAGTAGAAATCTTCACATGACGCGGGCGCAGGCTCCTGCCATCCATGTCGCACGCCCCCCCCCCCCTGCCAGCATGCCGTGTGCCACGGAGCAGTCGTGCCGATTGCCCCGAATTTTTAGTTTCCGTTTTTCTGTTTTGGGCCATCACGAGATCGTGCGACTCTCTTTGATGGTCTGACGGTAGTGATCATTAGCGTTAACAGCCGTGACATGGCAGTTTATCGCAGTTATTATCTGCTCCGTATGGCTTTTGTAGCGACGGCTGTAGCCTGTACTAGAATATAGGGGCGGCTGTAGCCTGTGCTACAATACATGGGCAGCTGTAGCCTGACTAGAATATTTGGGTGGGTGCAGCCTGTACTACACACTGATCAGTTTGGACGCGTTAAACAAAATTTAGTTGAGTTAACTAAATTATTGGCTTGGCTAGCAGATAATTAAATTCCTTGTTATTATTGACTACCAATTTACTTAGTTGAATATTTTGGATATATTGCCTAATTTTATGGTAAAATATACTAAAAAAAGTGTTATTTGCCTAGATTTGATTATTCCTACTCATTATAAAATAGCATTTGGTAGCATACTAATATAGGGTCACTATTACATTATACATCGAAGAATTGTGAACAAACAAAAATGTACCATTAACTAAACATTTTCTGTGATTTCGGAATAATAAGTAATATATTTGGTTATTTTTAACGTAACGTGTTAACTAAAGAATTTTAGGTATTACCTCACTGGTCTCTGTGTGTACCATATTGGTGTTGGTGTAGCCTACACTAGAACGTACTGGTGTATGCCACCTGTACTAGAATATAGGAGTGGGTACAGCCTGTACTAGGGGTGGGTGCAGCGGGTGTAGCCTGCTATAGTAGAATATAGGGGTGGGTGCAGCCTGTACCATAATATAGGAGTGGGTGCAGCATGTACTACAAAATGGGGACGGGTGTAGTCTGTACTGCTTCACAGAGGCGGCAGTGTGCTACATGTGCAGGGGCGGCTGTAGCCTGCACTAGAATTGCCCGTACATTCCATGGACCCAGGCTCTTCTTCCTGCAAGGCTCTCTGTACTTCAGGCTAAAGCCTGTTCGTTCAGTTTCTAGATAGAAGGACAAGTTTAATTCTGCCCTTCCTGCAATAAAATGCTAAACCAAGTGAAGCAAGATATTAGTTTCTCTACTGAGCGTGTGTCCAGGACTTCATAGCACGCGTAGCCAGTACTGGCAACGGACAGTCCTATAGAAAGCCTTGCATCAGCTGGGCTGCAGTGACAATTTTTGTATATTTACAGCAGCGTCGGAGTCGGTAACTGCAGCACACTGTAGGAACCAGGAGTCGGAGTTGGACAGGGTCGCTCGCAGGACTCGAAGTCAGGGAAAATGAACCTACCGTGTTTTTTAAGGAAAAGCGTCGGAGTCAGTAAGAGGCGGATATTTTGTGGTCTAAGGAGTCGGAAACTGGCTGGATCAGGAGTAGGATTTGGTCCACGCTATTCCGCAACTCTGCGGCTTGCAGCGCATCCCACAACATGTCCAGCGTATCCCTGATGACACTGCATGGGTCAGTGCAACCAATGCGTAGGCTTTGCTTGCTGTCTGCGAAATGCCCTTTCGGTCTGTCTCTTGTCCGCTATCATCATATATATATAACTTGTTAATACCCGCCTGTGCTGCCTCGCTACGAAGGCTTTTATGCCGTAGGACTGCAGCAAGAAATCGAACTCGTGCAGCAAAATACCACAGCTTCATTAAACCAACACAGCCGTTTTAGTGACTATCTTGTACCGTACCTGTTTTTTTTTTACGTGCTGAAGTTGTGATTAGAGGTGAGGAGTCGGATGGATAAAGCCCGACTCCCCCCTTGGACCCCACAAATGTTCGATTCCTCACATCGAATTTTGTTTGAACAAAATGTGCCCATTTTTTCCATTGGCGGCGACGCCAAGCTCCCTCAATTACCGATTCCGATTCTGCATTCCTGATTGTGATCACTAAAGCTGGTGAAGAAAAGCTATTTTGTTCGAGTTGCTATTCTGTTTACTAATGTTATCCTCTTTCTCTTTTCAGAACTCAAGTTTGAACTCCCGCGCTACTAACTTCTGATTGCATCCTCGAGTACCTGCGACCACCAGCAACAGCAGTTGTACCTCATATTCTACACTCCATAGTGACGGATTCTACTTACTTACGAGTACAAATCTTCATTGCCTTTCAATCTGCCGACCAACTAAAGCGACTTATTTTCGTGCTGCTCTTTTTGTATACGCGCTTCAGAGCCCTCCTTTCTAATCACCAATTTATACTTAAACAGAGTTTCTAACGCCCCAACTTTGTGACGCAAGTCTTCGTTTCGTGACCTGACCATGATTTCGTGTTGATTTTAGAACCGATACCGACCTCATCGACCAGCATGAGCTCTCCGTCGTTTTATACTAACAATGGGGACGTGTCTTGCGGTGTCCCCTCTAGGAGTCCACATTATGTCAATGGCCACAATTTTGCTGGCCACCTCGCCCACCCAACCTTTGGCCACGCCCCGCTTTATCAGAACTTTTCTGCACGTCAAGATGGGAGCAAACGAATTCTGCACTTGGAAAAGGGCAGGCGCAATTTCCTCCGAGATTCTACTCGACGCAAAAAGTCTGCTTCCTTTCCTAGAACTTCCTTGCCTCCCGTGAGCGAAGAAGGGGTGACTAATATTAGCTCCCAGTACAACGGAGTCCCCGAGAGGGTTATTGTAAAGGCCAAAATAGTGGAGCCCATGCGTGTCAGGCGCCATGACGAGGAGGGACCTTGCCAAGTGGATTTCTCATTGGATAACGAAAGTCGTGAAACGGATTCTTTGCCTGAAACTTTTTCAAACTCCTTTAACGCTAGTTACTCGCAACGGGGCGGCTCCCATGATCGATATTCGTCGGAAGAAATGTATATTGAAGATTATCGCAACGGCAACGAACATTACTCGAAATTTTTGCCTCGAAATACTTATATGCGGTCCAAATCTTTGCCGTCGACTTCTGCAAGGAACCGCAATATCGTCCAGGAAGGCTGGCTCTCGCGGACACAGCCAAGCAATAATAATTCCTCAGCTGACTACGAGCCTGCTTTCAGTTCGGACTTCACCCGCAGTGCTGAAGACAAGACCGCGGCTGACCGCACTTCTGACAAGCCCGGCAATATGTTCATGAAGTTGACCGGACTGTCGGAGCCGACGTACCGCTCTACGACCGAGTCGAGAGCTGATGTTCTGAAGCGCATGGATGAGGCGAAGAATGCTGCCATGAACATTTCTTATCAAAACGCCCTTCGAATGCTGCGCAATGGGACAACCAAACACCCACACGATCAGGCGGACATGCCCGACAGCGACGCTAGTGCGGCTGTGACACAGAGCTCTACCAATAAACTATCTCTGAAGACACCAATAGCCAAATCCATCAGCATGTTCAGTGATCGATACACCAACGTACTCAGTCCTGAAGAGATGAGTGCTCGTCGTGAGTGGGCTGAGATGCAGAAACGCAAGGCAAAAATGCGGGAAGAATTCTTCAAAGTTCCTTACGAAGAATGCAATCGTGAAGTCATAATGGGGCGACTGGGTGGAAGGTTCAGCAAGTCGGAGCCTAAACTCAACACACTGAAGCTTGAAGTTAAGAAAAATCAAATTATTGTTCGGGAAAATTCGAAGCGGGATTCAGCGCCTATGTGGAAGACATCAGTTCGAGCTATGAGTCCTGAACTACCGAGAAGGAAACTGTTTGATTCCTTCGCCAACAGCGAAAGTAAAGTCGAATACATCAATTTGAGCAGTGCACCGCGACCAAGAAGCTACGAACGACGAAGTAACGTGAGCAATTCAGATTCCATGACTTCTCCGCTGATCATCACTCGATCAACTCCTGTTAATGACGTAAATCATAATTACAAATACATTGACAACGCTTTTACCCTGCCATCGCCTTTGCCACGTCACTCCTCACTAAGAGAAGAGAATCTTAACGAGATGCTTGGAAAGTTGCATGCCTGCAGTCCTCCAACTGCAGATATACGTAGTGGTGCCAAGCAAGTGAAGCCGAAGCCTGTACCTCTGCCGAGGCGAAAAGTTTCAGCTTCTTCTTTTGTCCCCCCGCAATTTCCACACGAAGAAGAAAACGGCGCGACGCATCAAGAAGCTACGTCACAGAAAACTTCCACGTGTGGCTTTCGAAGCGAGACTGCTGATGTTCATATGAAACGGGATCGTAATGTTGCCCACCACACCATTTCTTTAACTAGCCAAGTATCTCATTCTCGCCCTAATGTTACGGTGACTCGCTATAAAGTGCCTTCTATCCCGTACAAAGAGCAGTGGGAATGGACTCAGAAGTATTGTTTAAATCGACTTCCTATCAACGCAAAGCCAACTAAGAACACGTACGTTTTCAATGGTCAAGATGTTGTGGTTCACCAGTCAACGAAACAAGTTGCGTCTCCCACGTCGCCATTATCCAATAACTCAATTTCGTCACCCGATGACTCGACAATATCGTCCACGTGCATGGGCTTCGATGGCTCGGTGCAGTCTCCTTCTCCCTCCTCCGGTTATGATTCGAGTGCCCATGCCGGGTCTCCGTCACCCATGCCGTCTCCCGTATACCACTTCACGCAGACGGCGGAGTCGTACGAGGAGACGCCCCAAAGTTTCTTTTCTTCGTCACCCCGGGCCCACAGCGTCCGGGATCAATCGGCCATAGACCTCAAGTCGACTCCAGTGGATGGCTTCTCGGAACCGGGATTCTCGGCACCGCGCCGCCAGTCCCGGGAAGATTCCTTCAGTTCGGACTACTTGGTGAGCCCAACGCTCGAGACCAGCGACTGGAGTGAGGTCACGAGCAGCTCTGCTGGCAAAGCGCCTGACCAAGGTGAGGGTGTGTTGCAGTACTTGCTGCATTGAATAATTCTTAGATTTTTCCAGCATAAAGTTAACTTTTGTAGCAGTAATTCAAGATTCATATACGACGAACTTCAAATTTCTGTAGGACAGCGCCATAATTTCCGGGTGAGGCGAAGATTTGGTTTGATCGCAGTGAGGAGCTGTGCCTGTGCTACTGTATTGCTATAACTCTCTGGAGCAACAAAACGTTGCCTTTGAGTAGGATCAATCTCGTGTGAGGAAATATGCATAAATGTTTTCTTGAGATGGCATAAATGTACATGTCGATTAGAAGCAGTTTAGAAATTTTAATACCCACGACGCGCGTTTCGCTGTTCTCCAGCTCATCAGGTGGGAGGATCAAATTTGGTAAATTTAGTTCTTGTAATACTGTGAAATTTAGAGAGGTTATCGTAGGAAGGTGTAACTATGATACTGGCTGTTCCAGATGTATAAATGAAATTTCCAAACAAGCACATGTTTCGTCAATTCTCAACTACAGTCTGCTGGCTGCGTAGACTCCAAATACTGCACGTTGCAGACACACAGATGTACCGAGGGCGACAGTTTATAACCTGTCGTCGATCAAAGGCTGGCACATCAGCATGGCAGTCTTCGTCGTAAATACAAATCCCACAATTGGCGAAAACACACCGCACAATAGCTGAAAGTTGACTTAGCTATTGCGTGGTGTGTTTTCGACAATTGTGGGATTTGTATTTACTACGAAGACTGCCATGCTGATGTGCCAGCCTTTGATCGACGACAGGTTATAAACTGTCGCCCTCGGTACATCTGTGTGTCTGCAACGTGCAGTATTTGGAGTCAACGCAGCCAGCAGACTGTAGTTGAAAATTGACAAAACATTTGCTTGATTGGAAATTTCATTTATACTTCTGGAACAGCCAGTATCATAGTTACACCTTCCTAGGGTAACCTCTCTAAATTTCACAAGATTTCAAGAACTAAATTTACCAACTTTGACCCTCCCACCTGATGAGCTGGAGAACAGCGAAACGCGCGTCGTGGGTATCAAAATTTCTTCAACTGCTTCTAATCGACATGTACATTTAAGCCATCTCAAGAAAATATATATATATATAGGTATAATTCGTTGCCGGGATTCACTTTCGGCCCTGAGGATCTGCAAGCCTTCAAGTTTGTTGTTAATGGTTTTTTGATGGATCCTTCTTAACAGCGCTTCGTGCTTCCTGGTGTTGCACGAAGCTTCATTTTCATTTGGGGTTCTTGTGCCTCTCCATATAGGTCCGGCATGTAGTTTGAGTAATGTTGATAATTTAACCATAACAAGAGTACACTTCAATATGTCCTCTTTCTTATGCAATTAGTGAAGAAAACAGAATCCGGTATCTCTAGTGCAAGACTCATACTCGAAGATTTGTTTTATTTCAGAAACAAACACGCTGAAGCTGCAGTAGAGTGTTAGAAATGTTTTACAATTATAACTTTAGATCAGTTAATACTAGCGACTGTGTTTTTTAAATTACTGAATTTATAAATATAACGCTAATTTAGTTAACAGTTAAAAAATGTATAGATACAATTTTTTTTCTCTACTGTATCATTTTATCTCTGTTTTGGAACAAATGACGTTTTACTTGAACATATATAGCAAAACGTACCTTATACTGAATTGGTATAGCACTAGCTTTCCCTCTAGATAGCCTGGTTTATACTGAGCGTACTGTATACAATGTTTTTGTTTGGCTTGAATACGCCAGCTTAACCATTGTACTGCATAAAACCATCAATTTATTATAATACTGTCTGAAACGTGACTAAGTAGTCCTCGTGGGCATCACAGGGTCAACATCTTTTGCCGGCTCGGTGGAACTCAAAAATCCACTTTCAAAAAGGGCTGCTCCTGTGAAAATTGATGTTCAACTCATATAGTATTTAGTTAACTTCATTTCTCCTTGTTCCAGACTGCTCCAGTTCGTCGTCTTCGTCAGGCTGCTACTCGGGGGCGTCGTCCCCTACACCGTTGCCGTCCGGTGGTGCTGCTGCTGCAGCCCCTCGTCGCCCTCACGCCGCTTATAGGCAGCAGCCTACCGCCCTGTAGTGACAGACAGGTACGGTCTCGTATGAGGACTGCCGGTATACGGTTCTTATTGCATGTTATTCCCCTTGCAACTGCAGCTCGTCACGTAGCCCAGTATGCTTGTTTAGTAGAAGATTCATGTGAAATTTAATTATTTATGGTATAGCAGGTAAGCTAGCTCTAACCACCACGTTTTCCGTTTTGTCAGAGAAGTTCTATTGTCTTGCAACGTATCAATGGAGAAAATGTACCTGAAACTCTTTTTCGATTACGCGAAGCACTTGACTTTTCTGTATCTTATGATAATGATTGACATTTATTTTTGGGATTAAGAAAATTAATAAACCTCTGCGAAAAACTGCACTGGTTCAGCGGTATGATTAATATACGGTTAAGTAATATTCTGCAGTGAACTTGTTTACAGAAATTTTAGGTTATGTAATAGTATTAATAACACTGGCTACTACTACTACTAATAATAATGCCGAGCATGTAGTTCACAAAACGTACAATATGTGATATGTAGTACACAGACATTCACTTTATGGAGAAAGAAAGACACATGAACATATTTATCTTCTTGGCTCTCATAGCTCATTGTGTCTTCAAGGTTACAGACAATATTTAGGCGGTCTAATGCTTGATTAACATTTAATTAAGGGTAGTTGGCTTACGCTAGCTCCATGCACTTCTTTCATAAATTGTGAGGGACTTTCTGCGAAGAAATTCCTGCTCCATCTGCCCATTTCTTTCCTACCTCCCCTCACGCACGCCGCTTGTTTTATCTCGCAATGGCCCCCTAACATCTCAGGCACTCAGGACAGTTGACTCTTTATGGCCTCCCAAGAGCTTGAGGGCCTGCAGTTCCGGGCCGCAGTTAACATCTTTAGGAAAGTCTTAGTTGGTTTTTTCTGCCACTTGTGAAGAATGTTGGACGGACGGGCCTTACCACGTGTGTTTCTCACGAGCGAATGTCGCCAGTGTTGGTGTATTTACTTACGTAATTGCCAGTTTCTCCTGGGGGGGGGGGTGGTTGACGAAACAGCCTCCTGTTGTATCGCTCTCACTATATTCATTAAATAAAGCATTTAATTTTAGACAAAAATTACTCTTGTGTGGAAAGTCGCTCTAGAACTCCACATAAGAAAATGCGTATCATGTAGGTACTCTAATGCCGGGGTCACACTAGGCATTTGCACATTTGCACTGACAACTTGATGCAAGGATGCGAGACTCGGACGTCATTTACGCCACCGTATCTATGCTACCGATTCTAAATATTTACCGCAACGGCCCGCGAGCTCCTCAGCCTAGCAACCAGTTGGGCGTAGAAATGCATATGTGTTCCCGGCATAAGATGGCGAAGTAGTCGCAGTTTCACCACAAAATAAGTATTCAGGTTTACCCTTCTTCCCCATCTCATTTCTCGTTACTACTGGGTGAAAGCCATTTCTGGTTTCTTTACTCTAAACTTAATATTACTCCCCGCGGTATTCATGACATACTTCAGGAAATGCCCCAGCTTTCTTTACCGAGAATTTCATCATAAAATGGCGAGGCTGCGCAGGCACCTGGTCGCCTCTTACGACGCCAAATATAGCACAGTGCCTGCCTGCCTGTAGCGCCGCCACCACTCAGATTCATCGCGTGTTGCGAGCGTGTGCGGCACTCGCGTAGTGGGACACGCCTTCCCTCTATAGATAGCCGTGCATGTTTTCACTAACGAAGTTATTTTATTCTTAACACTAGCTCATGCAGTCTCTTTCCTAAAGTAAATCGCCTGGAAGCGTAAGATGTGTACAAATTCTCAACAGTTAATTTTTTCGAGGATACTCTTTACTGACGCTATTTTCTCTGTAGCTACTGCGTACTTTTGAAACTATTTTTACGCGCTGGAATGCCGTTTATGCTGAGGTATCTAACAATTTCCGTCACTCTACATCGCTTGAGATTTTGAATGCTTGTTCAGAGAACACGACATGAACAAAGCTCGTTAGGCAAAATGATATGTAAAATTTCGCGTGATCTTGTGCTTACAATCGTAACATTTGGTCACTAATTACCTCTGCCAAGGAGGTTATGTTTTCGTCGGGTTTGTCCGTCTGTCCTTTTGTCAGTCTGTCCTTTTGTCAGTCTGTCCTTTTGTCAGTCTGTCCTTTTGTCAGTCTGTCCTTTTGTCAGTCTGTCCTTTTGTCCGTCTGTCCTTTTGTCCGTCTGTCCTTTTGTCCGTCTGTCCTTTTGTCAGTCTGTCCTTTTGTCAGTCTGTCCTTTTGTCAGTCTGTCCTTTTGTCAGTCTGTCCTTTTGTCAGTCTGTCCTTTTGTCAGTCTGTCCTTTTGTCAGTCTGTCCTTTTGTCAGTCTGTCTTTTTGTCAGTCTGTCTTTTTGTCAGTCTGTCTTTTTGTCAGTCTGTCTTTTTGTCAGTCTGTCTTTTTGTCAGTCTGTCTTTTTGTCAGTCTGTCCTTTTGTCAGTCTGTCCTTTTGTCAGTCTGTCCTTTTGTCCGTCTGTCCTTTTGTCCGTCTGTCTGTCCGCCCGCCTGTCTGTCTGTCATCAAGATAACTCAAAAAGTTATGGACAGATTTTGAGGAAATTTACAGCGATTGTTTGGTATGATAAGAGGAACAGATAGTTAACTTTTGGTGAAGATCCGTCCATCCATTTGTTTGTTTGTCTGCCTAATTTTTATTCATGCTATAACTTGAAAAGTTACGGACGGATTTTTATGAAATTTACATGTGTTATTAAGTACCTACCTACATTATAAAGAGTAGATGACCAAATTTTTTAACGATCAGTATGTTTTTTTTGTTCGTTTGTCACTGTTTTTAATTTTATGCTTGTTAGCACAATAACTCAAAAAATATTGAATGGATCATTATGAAATTTATAAGACTTGTTAGTAATGTTAAAAGGCATAAATGATCAAGTTTTGGTGCCGATCGGTTTGTTCGTTTGTATGTTTGACTCATGTTCGTCATAATGCTTGTTTGCAGCATAATTCAAAAAGTTATGAACGAATCTTCAAAAAAATTGCTGAAGCTCTTACACTATTGAAGGGCACAAATGAGTAGATTTTGGTGCTGATACAAAGAAAATCATAGTCTCAGAAGGAATTTAATATTTCGTAACCGTTGCCTTGCTTGGCAGAGGTATGCGCTCTCAGAGTGCTCTAGTTACATTTGCGGAGGTTAACCTTAGCAAAAATCCTGTCGATTGGTTTTCCAGTTGTTCAATGCAGCCCAGATGTTCTGTTTGCCCGAATAGAAAAACCCATCTAGGCAATCTCCAGCCGCTGCTAAGCTCTCTATTGTAAAAAAAACTGTTACCAGTTACTTCGGCATACTTACTGCCTGATTGCCATGGCTTTTCATTGGCAATGATTTTTATATTCGCTTCATTTAAGCCGGTGCGAGACGATCGTGCTCGATTATTATGTGGTGACCCAACAACACTGCACAGCTGCGTCATGCATATCACTTTTAATTCACTGCGTGTAGTATGCAGTTTTTATCGGCAGCTGCGCTGTCCAGCCGCCGCGGCTAATTGCGTTCGTTGGAGCGGAAATTGCTTCGTCGAATTTGTTGATCGCATTATACTTAACCGAGGGTGAGCCCGCGGTCTGCAGAACTGCTGTTTTGATGACTAGGTAGCGATCTGAACGATGGTGTAGTTTGTACTAACGTTTGTGTGATGCAGGCGAAAAATGGTCGATACTTTGGTAGCAATGCATTGTGTGATTAATGGTGGACACTATATTACACCATTGTGCTCGCTGACTTTCGATATGGGTTACGTTCTGATGCTTTGTTCTTGATGTATTTTCGTTGTGTAATAAATGCGATAATATAGGGGCAATATACATACCTAGTTTGACGGTGCCGCCCTTGAAAGACAACCGATGAATGCCTATGATTATGAGACAGGGTTGCAGGGGGATACCAGTGGCGACAGTGTTATTCTAGAGTTCGCGCTTCCTGAACCTGTGGTTATTGATGCTCATGAAAGGAAGGCGCCGTGCAACATACATTTGGCGGTTTACTTAAGAGGAATAAGTGGAGTGGCTTCTCGCGTAGCCTTTTCTGCGTTTCCGCTCAAGTAGTTGAAGTTGCGATCCACTTGAGGGCACCAGTGAGTGCCTGCAGCTGCGTCTCACCTCATAGTTTCGGACGGACTTGTGCTCCGGTCGACATGCCTAGGTGCGTCGTTGGTTATATCAGATATTAGCGAGACAGAACGGGTCAGGACGCATTGTTTCATATGTACACCATGCACTTCGTGCAAAGCTACTAGTAAGAAATTACGTACTCGTATATCTAAAATCTGCCGGCATTTTGAACAGAGTTCCCTCCGGTCTATATCTAAATCGGTAGACCGTGCTACAGATTATAGTCGTAGTCCTAATAGCTTTATTTTTATCGTTATTTTGCACTTTGATGCCTTGTTTTAATTAAACTTCAGGGCCTTGGTTTCGTCCCTCGATTACGTGCAGCAGTGCTTGCTAACAAGCTTTTAATTGTGTACGACTTGCAGGACCTGCATCACTGTTCGAGAAAAACGGCACTTTTATCTGTTGGAAATTATTGTTAGATGTATACAGTAGTATTAAATCGCACTCATAAAAAGCAGAAGGAACGACACAAGTAGTGTGAGCGCTGCATCGGTCATAATGAGCGGCATTATTGGGAGTGAGCTGTACGCTATCGTAAAGTTGAGGCTAGCATCCAAACATTGCATCTCCTCGCACTTGGGCAATTGGCCTGGAGGACCTTCCTTTGCCTCACACAGGGAACATCTAAGAAAAAAACAAGTGGTTTATTGCAGAATTAACTGTCAGTGTTCGCAGGAACGACACTACTTGCAATATGACTGAATAGATCAAGTGGATATTGCAGTGTTAACATAGGGACGTACCTGTACACCTGCGATCCCAGCCGCCGTGTGTCACGAGGTTGCCTCGCACCTGACTGCTGTGCACCGCTGCCGGCGCTCCCCTTGTCCTCAGTAGGCCAGCCACTGCCACCACAGCAGGGCTGTGCTCTGAGTACCTGTGCTCCTCCTGTTCCGGCCACTGTGGCTGTGGTTCTTGTGAGGCCACATATGTGTTCTGTCAAATCTAATTTCGCTACCACGTGCGGTGCGCAATGTATACGTAGTTGGCGAGTACAGTGCGGAACTAAAGTGCTATATGGTCTCGATGTAGTGTCACTGTCATACACGCATGCGCTGTGCCAGTCATACTTCTGCTGCTATATTTTTGTCCCTCCAGCTGTTTATTATCGCCTGCGCGCTCAGCGTTACGTGTGCGGTAGAGGCAAAGCTGTGTACAATACGCGTGCTACAGCAACCAGTGTTAGTACTCTTCACGACTTGTCTGCTATTCTGAGACAAAAGTTTAACACTGGGCGAACTTGCTTATGAAGTTCTGTAGACTGTGTGTTGTGCTAGTTGAAAGGGGGTGCCTTCACTTAGTGGAAAACGACACGAATGGCGTGATACTTATCTGTTGTAAAGGAACTGCTGTCGGATGTTGCTAATGTGCCTATACAGTTATTGGCGTATCTTATCCCCTTGCTCTTTGGACTAGGGAAGTTATTGATGAATGGAATAGATTTTTTTCAATCCTAATCTTTTTACCCTTTAGTGCCTCAATCAAATATCACTTTTTTTCAGGAATAACCCCACTTGTAATGTAAACATATGTGAATAGTAGGCAACGGATGATTAAGTCACTAATTGTGCTATACATACGTAAATTTCCCAACACACGAAATCCTCAATTACTGAGGCTTCGAGAATGATACACGAGTACAAGAATGCGGTTAAGCCAGTGTGTTTCGTGTGTAAACTGTGAGTGACCTTGCTGATGTTCCTCGTGTACTTGCTGTACGTCTATTGCTAGTGTATTGTCTTGAGAAATCCATTATCAGATCCTCGTTCTTGCTGTCGAATAAAATTGCGTTAATTAACAAGAGTGGACGTGCAGCACTCGCTGTTGCTGAGCGATGCCGTCCTCGTTGCGGCTCACTTGCTTCTCCCAAATTCCATTGATGGGCCGGAAGTCGACCTGCAAATTGTAATAATTTATTGACGACTTTAGTGTGCTCATTGTCCCTCCTGTGCCAAAATAACCTTGCTTCTCTGATGCGACAGTGATCTTCCAAAAGCCCTCCATTTTTTTTTTTTTGCGATAGTTCTCCAAACATCCACTCTAGTTCGTTTCTCAAATGCCTTCGTTCACTGGAAATCTTGAAATTTTCGGACACTACGCGCAACTGTATTGGTCCTTCCAAGGTTTCGTAACTCAAATATTGGACCATCACAAGACTATTTCTACATTTAATTCTTTCACTACTGATGGCATCTCTCTAGATAATAGTTTTCGTTATTTCTCGTACCAGCGCGTTGCGTTACAGTCACGAAAATAATTTTTTATGACTGTTTGAAGGACATTCTTGAGACAGCAAATTTCTCGTAGCATAAGGAGTTTAGTATACACTTAAACTCCGACAGCCGCAGGTCCTACGTAGTTCATTCTTCAGTTCGTCTAGCTCGCCCCCCTCCCCCACCACCACCACCAATAGGTATCGCCCCCTGTCGTTCACACGCACAATTGTCAGACTGGAGGTTGACGTTCCAGGTTTTGCACTCGCGCCCTAACCTCCGAACCTTCCTTTCCTTCAAACGCTTCCTCTCAGCTCACCTTTTGACACAGAGCTAAGGACTTCTTCCTGGCGCTCTGTCTCTCTCCTAATAATCCTAACTGTATCCGTGTGCGATTGTGGCTTTGTGTTTTATAATCACTGCCTTCGCTGTCGTAGATTAGAGTTTATTGCCCTCTTTGTCTGGTTTGTCTAATTTTTTATTTCATTTCACGTGGTCGTCTTCGTTAGTTAGCTATGTGCAATTATGCTCTCCTTCGTTTCTGTTATGACTGTTTGTGTAGTTTCTGATAATGATTTTTCGTGGTGTGTTCGTGCTTGCCCTTGTATTACAGACGACGATCTTGTTCTACGCTCTTGATACCCCAATAAGAATGAAACCTCTCAGGGGGCATAGGATTTGCCATAAGCCATACTGTTAAATTAGTTTAGGTTCGTCCATTCTATAATATGGGGCAAGGCAACCCCAGGGGCCCGTGTAGGTTACCTCAGCCATTAGCTAGGCCTTCGGGACGTCCTTTTGCGTGCCCACTTTGCTTCCTTCCCGATTTCATACTCCTACTTGCTCATGCTTTATTCTGTTCTGCGTCTTCTTTCCCGACTTGCTGTTCCCATGCGCGTTGATCCTGTGTGGGAACACCTTCGTGCATGGGTTTCCCGTTTTTCTTGGCATACAATATGTCCCTTGCTCTTTCCTCTGTGACATCGTTCTGCTCGGAAACGGAGGCCCAAATTTCATAACTATTACTAACTATAACATAATAAGAATGAAATTTTCAAAAGGATGAGCCTATTTGAAAAGTAGTCTAATGGTTGTTGTGAGCGTTAAAGGGTTCAGAGGCGTCTCTCCGGAGTGAGGACCATTTAACGTACAGCTCGAATCATCTACTCGTGTTTGCAGCAATTCTTCTCAAAACAAATTATCGTTCTGTTGGAAGGCGAAGGGTTAATCCACTTGAGCATCACTGGGCCACATATGTCTAAACGGTTCCGTATCACTTTTTGCCACTTTCTACGTCTCTCTGAAAAAAACCAAAGTTTTTCAACAAGACGTACCTTCTGTTTCCATACGCAGCACCCCTCCTTTCTTTAATTTTTAGTATTATGGCCATTCTAAACCTTCCTATCTCTTATTGCATGAAAGCTGTTGTTGTCTTGTGGAGGTTCCGACTAACCATCAAATTTCTATAGGGCCGCAGAAATATAGTTAATTAGTTATTGTTTTTCGTTGGCTTCTATTGAAGAATAATTATAATTGCTGTATTGATATGAGGTGCAGTAGGTGTTTTTTTTTTTCGATTCACCGAGTACCCGTTTAGGCAGGTCAGTTAAAGAGCATAGCGCTTGTGGATCAAAGCTCCGCCCCTAAGATTGGCAGTTCTTTTCCAGCTGGTGATGATCGATGCACCTGACGTCGATGTACGGCAGCCACGTCTGCTCCCCACCCTGGGGGTCCATGTGACCCCTCGCGTCGTACCAGCTTCTCCGACTTCGTCGCACCCTGCACGTCTTCGGAATGGGATCGACTACAAATGTCATCCGGTTTGCGGGTATTCCAATGCCTTCTACTCTACTGCGACTCCTTCGCTCTTAGCACACATAACAATGTCTATCACTCTTGCGTGAATGTACTCATCTCCCCAACTTACGAACACAATTGGTTCCGAACAGCTGTTTGTAGGTTGAATTGTTCCTAAGTCGTTCTATTGTAATTTCCAGCCTATAATTAGGAATAAAGGGTATTTAAAACCCCTTATATATATATACGTACACGGTAAACAAAGCGAGATAAGTCATAGATGATGTAATACTAAAGATACAAATTAGGAGGTATAAACACATATATGTATAACATCAGTTAACTCGCGTTCGTATTTCCGAATGTTCATAACTCGGATGTTCGTAAATTGGAGAACCAGTGTGTTTACATCAGCTGCCGCATAGAATGAACTACCTACCGACTGAGTATAGCTGAAATAGACTTGTTGGAAATCCGTAAGAGATAGATACTCATTCGGTGCATTGAACTGATTGCCAAACTGAAGTAAGACAGAAGCAGTGATCTGCAGAGGGCAGGTCTTGGTCTGGAGCAAGTCTTTGGTTGTAGACCATTGCAAATCGAGTATAAGGTTCAGTACTGAGAGATATTTGGAAAATTTAGGGTATTTTGAAAATTAAATAACAATGAAACGTGAAATATTTTATCCTATTTTAATGTGAATCAAATAAATGTCTTCCCATTTGCACACTCTGATGCCCGGGGCTACGTCCCCCCCCAGTCCCCGCTCTCTGCTTGCCACTGAACAGAACGTGAGACACCGATTACAACACATTCTACACTGGAGCTAAATTTTGCCTCTCCACCAGTATGAAGAGACTGTACTTGTAATGCTTCACAGATGATCTTCACAAGTATGCTAGCAAGCTTGTCCAGGAGTGTATGTGAATTGGCATTAATGTTGTGCTTTGAAAGAAATAAACTGAACCGTGAATTTTGAAGTGACTGTGCTTTTTAAAGCGTTGTCTAGTTTTTCCGTACACGTACGGCACTGATGGTGCACTATACCTACTTGTGCTTCTGAATTATTGCTATTTGTTAACAAACAATTTGCATAATAGCAGGATGCCTGAACTCTGCGAAAAACTCCTCTTTATTGCCGACGAAATGATGCCAAAATTTGATATTTTTATTTTGCTTTTTATTTTCGTGTAAGTCTGCCCTTCTACTACGAATGATCATAATGGTTTACTCATTGTGTCTGCTGGTCATAATATCCGGGCTGCTACAGACGTAAGCAAACAGTTTTTGCATTAAATCATTTTCCGTTTTTTGTGCGGACGCTCCAGCGATTCTTCTGTTTTTCTAAAACATGAACATGCACGCGGTGACCTCTAGAAGAGCCATATCGTTAAATATAATACTTAATCCTATTTTTAATCGCTTTTGGTGAAGGCATACATTAATCGTACGGGATACAACTGAACGGATATAACGATAGAATTTTTCCTTCACTTATGTCTTAAATATTAGCAAATATGACATGCTTTTGTGCTTAAGCAGTGCTACAGTTGTACCGCATTCGTCTCCGTCAGTTTAACGCCTTTGTGAGGCTTATTTTCGAACTAATTTTATTTACGAGGGCAAATCGAGCTGTTCGCGTAGTTCGTTGCTCTGTATGCAGTTCCTGCTGGCAGGGCCGTATGGAAAGGATGATTGCAGGTGTTTTTCCCTGCTCGTGGTGATAACGAAGGATTGCGCAAGTACCCACTACTATATGGGTTTCGCTTACATGGATCTACGGCAGGTTTATATGACTGCTGCAGTTGGCCTTTAGTGTAACTTACGATACACTTGGTTACCTTAGCTGCTCGTATTATCCCTATAAGGTCCACGGAAAACGTTTTCTGGCGGAGGAATAGCAACGTTTGAAATGGCGCTGAAGAGGGCCTCTTGTCTTGAATTGTGTAGGGTCAGCCTTCCATAATTTCTGCAGATTTAGAAGCCTCTGGTTACCATTCATTAAGTGTTACCCTGGCTGAAGTTTCTCGACTATCAGTCAATGGAGTTATAAGCGTATCATTGGTGCCCGGAACTTGGTTCAAAATTCTTTGCAATAATTAAATATACAAGTTGCGCGTAGGATGCCCTAAGCACTATGCCGCCGGTGCTAGAGTTTTTTTTTTTTTTTTTTTTTGTGCAGAACTTGGCCACTTTTCGTTTCAGAAAATACCGCAATTTTTTCAGTTTTTGGTAGCGTAAATAAATTTTTGTTTTTACTCGATCTAGTGAGTATTATATATATGATAGCGCCATCGAGCTTCCTTGACACAAAAAGTATGGGCACGAAATTATGTAATTTGTATATTGAGTAATTTGTTAGCGCTATTGTGTTACTAGTGCGACCCACTGCGGCGGTATTTGTTGATCTCAAATCTTGTTTATTTTGAATTATGTAAATGAACTTTCCTCTTCATTTTTGTTGTATTTTTTGTAGTAAGGCAACGCTTGTTAATCCGTATGGCTTTTATATACCTACTTAGCTGCTATGTTGTTAGTGTGTTATCTCTTTAGATTTACTTTACTCGTAGTCTGTAGCTTATCGTATCGTTGTTGGTGCCCCCATCACTTGCTTTCTATACCGTCGTTTATTGGGTGGAAAGTGTGTAATTCCATCGGGGATACGTCTCTCAAGCGACGCAGTTCCGCTTCGTGGGACGCCAAATATGTAAAGGAATCTGTAATTAAACTGACTTGAGCTTTCTTTGTGTAACTGGTGCTGGTGTAGTTCTTGAGACGTCAAAAAATGGGGCAGGGGTGGTAACTACGCTCCCAAGGGGTCTTTCCTGCAAAGCTTCTCTATGAAACATGACTAAAGTCGTTGGTACGTCAACCAGGCAGTTGTTACTATATACAGTATAGTGTCGTAATTACCTCCGCCAAGGAGGTTATGTTTTCGTCAGGTTTGGCTGTCTGATTGTTTGTCTGTATGTCACCAAGATAACTGAAAAAGTTATGGGCGGATTTTTATGAAATTCGTATGAGTTGTTAAGTATATCACAAAGAGTAAATGAATAATTTTTTTTCTGATGATCCGTGTGTTCGTTCGTTTGTTTGTCACTGTTTTTAATTTTATGCTTGTTAGCACAATAACCCAAAAAATAATGAATGGTTCTTTATGAAATTTATAGGGGTTGTTAGTAATGTTAAAAGACATAAATGATTCAATTTTTGTGTAGATCGGTTCGTTCGTTCGTTTGTATGTTTGACTTATGTTTGTCATAACGTTTGTTAGCAGTATCACGCAAAAAGTTATGATCTGATCTTCAAGAAAATTGCCCAAGCTGTTATTACTATCAAAAGGCACACATGATTAGATTTTGGAGTTGACACCAAGAACATTGTTTCACAGCCAATTTGAATTTTTTTGCTACCGTTGCCTCGCTTGGCGGAGGTATGCGCTCTCTGAATGCTCTAGTTTTCGTTCTGCTTTGGCTTTATAGATCTTTAAGTTAATTTAACATAAAATAATACACTTCTTCTTCATTATGAATATTATTTTAATCAAGCTTTCGACATTCTTAGCGAATGTCGTTGTCACGGTGGGAACTTCGAAACTCTTTGGTCCGATATCATCGATATCGGACCTTGACAACGGCATTCACCAAGAATGTCGAAAGTTTGGTTAAAATAATATTCATAATCCTGAAGACGTATAATTTTATGTTAACTGAATACATGGATGGCCTTTCTATCCTTCGATCAGATCTTTAAGTGTATTGAATTTCCCTGGCTATCTCTCTCTCCACCTATGTAGAGCAACTTGGAGAATCAGAGTTGTCGGATTTGTCACGCAATTACGCTCGTTTGGTTGGCACGTGTTGCCTTGCTTTCTCCCTTATACTCCTTCGCAACATCCTCTATAATATGTTGCTGTAGTGTATCATGTCACAAAATGCTTAGCGTGTAGCTACTGCGAGTATTTTGAAATTTCTAAGAAATGACCTTGTTGTTATAAATTAGTAAAATGTTTCTTTTTAATTGAGAAGAATTCTAGATCAGCGTCGGGGACGCTTGCAATGCGCTATTACCTACTTAATTGCATGGAATTGTACTACAAACAACGCCAGCTTCCATGGCTTGCAAAAACTCCATAACTGTTTCTGAACCTGGAACACCGCATACATTAAAACTCTAATTTATTATTGGAGTTCATGACCAAGAGCACGGCATCAAGCACTGGCAGGTATTATAACTTTATTTAAAAATGACTCCCATGACAACAGTGCCCTCGGCTATATCCTAACGTTCTATCAGAAGTCGCTCCTATAGCTGCTTGCTGCCTTTACTGCCACTTTGTTACTAAATGCAATGTGACACCCAGCAGAGTGACTCCACACACGTGAGGTGATGTGAGAAACGTCACCTGGACTTCTTCCGAAGACTCTCAAGGTAACTCAAGGTAATGCAAGTTGTCTGTTGAAAGGTTGAACATGTTGAGCGAGTCATCGTTGACGAATCATTAATTGAGCAAATTTTATGATAAATTTTGATTTTGAAGACGTCAACTAATGCGAACGGCATTTGGTTCTATCGTTCCTGAACCGTAACAACGCGGACAGCCCCTGTTCTGTACGCTATTTAGCTACACGGCGGCAGACTGGAACGTGAATCCAAAACTGTGCTGTACTATCCAGGTGAGTTTATCAGATAAAGTTAAGATTGCCTTGTGTGAAGCTCAATTTATCTTTACATGGAGGAATTATAGTTGCTGCTCATGACAATTTGAATTTCGTTTTTTAACAATTCAGTCGACTGACAAATTGAAGTTCACTTTTGATCGTTTGTGTAACACGTACTAAAAAGTTGAACTTCAATTGTTACGAACAAACTCTGAAATGGCAGCTAAGGTAGAGAAGCGACCGCAACATCCATTACGCCCGAAGAGCATAGGATGGGCCATAGGCCATAGGGTTAGGTTAGTTCAGGTTCGCCCATTCTATGTTATGGGGAGCAGCGCCCCCAGGGGGACCCTGTAGGATGCCTTAGCTATTAGCTAGGCCTTCGGGACGTCTGTCTTCCTTCCCACTCGTTACTCTTACTGATCTTTCTTCCATCTGTTCTTCCTCTTCTACTTTAGCCATTAGCTAGGCCTTTTGGACGTCTGTCTTTCGTGCCCACTTTGCATTCTTCCACTTCTATACTCCTACTGATCTTCCTGTCGTCTGTTCTTTCTCTTCTTTCCCGATTTGCTGTTCCCATGCGCGTTGATCCTGTGTGGGAACACCTTCGTGCCTGGGTTCCCCGTTTTTCTATAAACATACTATATGTCCCCTCTTTTTCCTCTCTTAGAAAAGCTTAGCACTTATTTATGGAGGCTTAAATCTTCTTTTACTAACTACTACTAAGTTCATCCTCTTCTTTCCCGACTTGCTGTTCCCATGCGCGTTGATCCAGTGTGGGAACACTATCGTACATGGGTTCCACGTGTCTATCGTCACACTATGTGTCCCTTCATTCTTCTTCTGTGATATCGCCTATGTTGTGGAAACGGAGACTTACACTTCTGAATATAATAATTAGGCCCGAAGGGCCACGATTGTTAGAGTTTGTGAATGAATTAGCTTGGCATTGTTTGTATTATATACTATTATAGTGAGTCGCACAGAGCCACAATTTTACATGCAGGTATCGTACAAGTTATTTTTTTGATTTTGAAATAACTAGTATATATGTATGACAATATATTTTGTGTATCATTACTAGCATATAGTCCATAGCTTCGGTTCTTCTGTTCAGTTATATTGTTCACAACGTATGCTCGTCTCGTATCAAATGCAAAGTTATTTTGTCTGTCGTTTGTTATTATTTCTAATCGCAAAAATCATGAACAATAATAACAGTTCATGCCTGGGGCACAGCTATGCTGAACCGCAGGGATTAGAAGATATTCACTGTCCTACAGTTCTTATGTTTTGTTTCTAGACGTAAGTTAGTAAAACACTTTGATACAGGGACTCCTAACAACTCCTCGGTATTTCTACGTTAAAGCCAGTAACTTTGTAAGCGTTGCTTCTATCTCCATTGTGTGCTTGTATGCAGGCTCTCCTTTCTCTTCCTCTAGTCTACATTAGGATGTGGCGAATATCTCTATACGTAGCTATATATACTTTTGTTCCGTTGTTTTTTTATTTGCCTTTATTTCTATATTATTGAGTAATATATTCTGCATGCTGAAATTTTTATTTTTTATATACGCTTTTTAACACTTTATTTGTAAGCAATACTATACTTCTTACTTTGGATCTGAATTTACTAATAGTAAATGGATTTACTTGATGTAAATTTTATTTCTTCATGTGTTGTGTGCTTTGAAAGGGATCGCTAAATGAATAACTAGTGTAGCCTCGTATCATTTGCAGGCTGGAATAATGTATGTTAGTGCATTTTCCAACGAGAAAGATCTAGTGGGCCTCAAATGTCTTCACTTATTTCTGAAGTTCCCGATTCTCTATATTTGCTGCTGGTTACTCGACATATACATAAATATTGTGATTGCCGCCAGCTGAATTACAGTGTCTAGTATCGGCGTAGTGTTAGTTTAGAACGTTAATTTTATAAATTATTAGTACTGAAGTTAATCCTGCTGAGTGTAATGTTATTGGATCTTGCGTGGTAGTTAAGACTGTCAAAAATGATTCAATTCGAAATGACGAGAAGTGTTGCTAGTCGTAGTCTTCATTACATGCATAGCATAAAAAAGATTACACTACTCAATTGTTCGAGCGCGTTCGCATAGATGCATTAAACTCCTCACTGAGTTATTAAAACTGTACAGTGGAATTCTTTTATGCTAATTCATACTTAGCGGTTGTTTTTCTGTGATGGTTTGCTCCTTGCTTTCTTGACGCCTTGAATTTTGAAAATGTTGGGAGTAACTGTACAGCACTTCAGTCCGTTATGTACTTTTGCAAGAAGAACAATAGGTCCAATAATATACTATTTTCTTAGCACTAATAGTCAACAGACTCTTGCATCTTCACGTATTCAATAACATGTTGACTGTACTTATGGTTTTCTTTAACCTTATTTATTGACTACAGTATCTATATCTCTTTATGATCAGTATTGTCCTTGTGTCGCAGAATAAGCGCAGTTTATGATATAATTGCTCGCTGGTATTGTTGTTTACTAAAAGTTACGTATACCTACTGTACGTTCAACATTAATTTTCCCCCATATCTTAAAAGCTTTTTAATATTGCGAGATGCAGTGTATGGAGGAAGTCCGCAATGCAAGTCATAGTAATGCGGGACGACCACTATTGTTCAGTCGTGTGGTGACCCTGCAGATGTCGTTACAGAGTTAGATGTCCAATTCCGACTAAGACTCCTGGGTCCAACTAGTGTCCGATTCCGCTCCGTTGGATCTACAAAGTGTCCGATTGTTAGCGGCTCCGACTCCATTTCTAAACAAAGGCCCATTTGGTCCGACTCCTGGCGTCCAGAATGTGTGGCTCCTTTCGACTCAGACTGTGCAGCCCTGGTTGCTGAATAAAGTACAAACTCAATTTAGGCTAGTTTATGCTTAAGCTTAATTTTCGTAATACTGACGATGTTTGACGAAGAGAAGGCATTTCACTATTTGCTTTACGAAGCGTTGGACATCGTGCACTTTCTCGCTACTTTACTGGAAGTTACGAGCTACAACATTCAACTGTGAGCTTTCGAACGGCTCTCAGCAAACAGCAAATCTTTCGATGATGTACTTGAATAATATCATTGTCTCAGATCACGGCACGACTTGGCTTCGATAGGCGTCGGTTGCTATTTTCCCAATGGCGTGCATATTAGGGTACATCGGCAGCCATACTAATAATGTCTTACGTTTCAGTACTACCCTTATCTATTTTATATCTTCATCATTGAAAGCAGTCTTCCTCATGATATTGAGGTTTCGACTTGGCGGAACACCCTCAAAATTTTCAAGCTGAACATGGCGCAAGCATAACGCCTTTGTAAATTGTTACACTTCAATAATATATACTCGCTGACTGAAAATGTTACCTGTGGTGTTGGAGACCCTCTGCTGACGCCAGCACTCGACTGCTGCTACTACGAGTGGACGTTGTTCAGGAGCTGAATCGTTACCTGTCCGCGCTACGATGTTACTCGTGCTTATAGTCTTCCTTGAGCTGGTCGTGGCCCAGGTGAGTCATTTTTCACCCTTCACCATCCATATGAAGTATAGATTTTCGTAGAAATAGAGAAATATAAACGTGATGGAACTATCCCCCCTCTGAGCTGTCCAGGTCAATCCTGTATCGCCCGCGGGTTAGATTCAAATTGTGCTATATTAAAGTTGATTTTTCAATTAGCACATTTTCTGCAACTGTCTTTTATTTTATGAACCGAGGTTGGTCCCTTTGCAAGAACCGTGGTTATATGAAATTCTGCAATTCTATTATAACTTAATACTAGACTCTGTGCGTTTAGATTTGCTTTTCAGTAGGATGAAACTAGAAGCGATAGGCCGTCGCATTATTCCCTTCAGCATAAATCAAACCAGAGCACTCTGAGAGCCCACATACCGGTACTTCCGTCGAGCTATGCAACATTAGCGAAAAATTCAAATTGGTTCTGAAACTTTAATTTCCTTTTTATCAGCACCAAAATCTGGTCATTTGTGCCTTTTGACAGAAATAACAGCTTCTGTAATTTTCTTGAAGATCGCGCCGACAAACATTCTGACACACAGTAGTCAAATGCATTAACCGATCATCACCAAAATTTGATTATTTATGCATTTATGTCGTTTACCATTTCTAACGATTCCTGTAAATTTCAGAAAGATTCTTTTATATCTCTTAGAATTATTTTGTTGACAAACAGTAAATCAAACACAGAGAGAAACGAAGAACAGATCATCACAGAAATTTAGTCATTTAATCTTCGTGATATATATATAACAACTCATGTAAATTTCATAAAAATCCGTCCATAACTTTTTGAGTTATTTTGGTGACAGATAAAGAGACAGACAATTAAACCCCGCGAAAACATAATCTCTTTGGCGGAGGTAACCAGCAGCTTCGTTGTACATATGAGGATTTCTTTGTATATGAAGCTCTTGGAATCACGCTGTACACACTTCACCCTGTAGTGAGTATTATTGCATCGCTCCGTTCTTATTCTTGTCATCATTGAAATTAACATGACCTGACATGTTGCCGTAGATGTAGTTCCTGTTATACCCGTGTTTCTAAGTCACCATACACTGATACCGTGTTCTGAAGTTTTCAGAGAATGACGCTTGGTCCTGTGTGTTACTGCTAGGGGCCTTGCATTGACTTATAAGTAAATAATTAGCTAAAGTAACCTGCAAAAAGTAAAATGTTTTAATTCGCGGTATGCTCCTCATCCAGCTCCTACGACCTGTGAGGAACTTTTGATTACCTGTTTCTCAGTAACAAACCCGAATACATCTTGGTGATTACAGTGTTCTAGTTCACCGAAATATCGTATATGTATTTGTGACGCTGTACTCTTCTCAGGTGCCGCGCATTGAATTATTGCATTCGCTAGTATTCTTGGCTTATGCCCGCCCCACTTACCTTCTGTGTCTAGTTTACAGATCCGACGCCTTTGCTGCAATAGCCTATTTGTTCGTGTTTGAGTCATGTCGGAGGGCATAGATTCAGTCTCATCGTTTTCATTCACTTGTTTTAACTATGCTGATAGAGTATATATTTACTATTAATATTCACGTAATCTCACATTCTTTGTATTCGTTTTCAGTTTGATTTAATATTATTAAAGATGGCATAATGATGGTGATCCTAATTGATATGTTACAGGGTTTGATGTTCCCGCCATCCCCTGGAGACGACTGTCGGCACAACGACGACTGTGACTCGGGATGTTGCCTGATGGTGAGACTGCGGCACAGGCAGCCACATGGAGTCTGCCAGCCACTGCCTGCTGTGGGTGAGCCACTGACGCTGCAGTAACTGCCGGTGGAGAGTTGCTTAGCTGTACGCTTGCTGAACAATGCTGGAATCTGGTTATTCAACCAGGCTTGAATTATTGGTGTCATCAGTTAACTTTATAGGTCTTATTTTATTGCTTATATTACATGTATATATACACAACTGACCAAATGGTGTTGTTGCTAAGACAAAGGCGAGATTAAACCATAATGGGAAGCATTACGTATACTTGCAATTGCCTTTGCTGTACGTACTCGATACGCTAGGTTCACTATGCCTATAACCGTTACGTGCATAAGTACTTCTGAAGCCTCATGCTGAATATGTTTTTGATAGGCATTCGTCACCCTCAACCTTGAGATTCGCCTTTATGGTTGGCATTATGCTTTGTGCATTCCAGTATTGCGAGAAAAAAATATTCGTTCTCTGTGTCCTCGAAAGATTTGCTTCTTTTTGTTTCCAATCTCGAGCCACAAATACATAGTATTTTGTTCTGTTCTTCCTCTTCTTTCCCGACTTAAAACAGCTATCTTGCTAACAGTATAGGTCCAGCGTGGGAACACCAATTGCATTGGTTTCACATTTCCTTCGACATCCTACCTAAACTCTTTATTCTAATTGTATATTTCACTATTTTTAAAATATCTAGAAGAACTAATGTTAAAGCTTTATGTCTGTGCAAAATTATGTTACTTATATTATGTCTTTAGTATGGGGTGAACACTGACTGCCCTTTATTGTAAATCTAGCGGCCACCTGTGATCTTCTCCTAATGGGAGCTTTCAGTAAGAATGAATATCTTAGGGTGCTGGACCCCTTAAATGTTGAGCACCGCAACTAGGTGAGGAAATGAATGC
Source organism: Parhyale hawaiensis (assembly GCA_001587735.2). NCBI lineage: Eukaryota > Metazoa > Arthropoda > Malacostraca > Amphipoda > Hyalidae > Parhyale > Parhyale hawaiensis. The sequence goes on from LQNS02278074.1 coordinate 1,739,811, forward strand.
TTTATTATCACCCCCGCCAAGGAGGTTCGTTTTTGTCGGAGCTAGTCTGTCAAGCTGTCTCCAGAATAACTTGAAAACTATATATTTTCTCTGATCTTTGTGAATTGACAAGGAATGATAGGTAGGTATGTTAGGAGAAACAGGTGATGAACGTCTGGTACAGATCCGTTCAACCATTTGTTTGTGTGTCTGCCTATTTTTTCTTGGTTACATAACGCAAACAATTACGAGCGGATCTTCGTGAAATTTGCAGGAACTGTTGGGACCATTTTTTTGTAACCTTTCAGTCAGATTGCTTGTTTACCTTTGTTGTGGTTGTTAGAACACAGTTCAAAGTTATGGACGGATATTTTTTGAAGAAAATTACATGTACTGTTACTAAATATCAAGAGGCACCAGTAACCAATTTTTGGTGATTAATTTTACGTTAACTTTGCCTTGCTTGGCATAGGCACGCGCTCTTGAAGTGCTTTGGTATTATTGTTACCTCCACCAAGGAGGTTATGTTTTCGTCGGGTCTGTCACCAAGATAACTCGAAAAGTTATGGACGGAGTTTGGCGAAATTTACAGGGATTGTTCATTATTATTTCTATGAATCACAAGTATTGCTCCGGATAGAGAGGCCACGGTGACTACAATAAATAATAGCAGTACATTGTATATCCTCAGGAGACTTCTGCGCCCCTGGTGACCGCCTGAGGGACTACAACGGCTGGCGTGTCTACACCCACAGCTGCCCATGCAAACCGGGTCTGGAGTGCGTCCCTGAGTGGTCCCGCCGACTTGTGGCGGTGAGGGGGTCTATTTATTGAGCTGTATAATTTAAGCCTTGCACTTACTAATTTGAAACCTCTCGTAATGTATTTTTTTGAAAAATATCTAGGGCTTAACAGATAGCTATCACCTCGTGTTGTTTTGCGAGTGGAAGTGAGAATAACTGTCGTTCTTGATGTGCCAAAACGTAGTAAGAAAACTGGTGTTGGAACACGTTATATTTTAAATCCAAATCATTAATTAGTGGTAGAGAGAAAAATTTTGTAAATAGTTGAACGATGCAATCCCGAGCAGTTACTTCGTTCTCAACGCAGCTGACACCACAGCTCGTATATTGCTGACATGAACCGTAAATATAAATAAAAAACGGGGTTGTCAGTATGCTAAATGGGTGGACGAATTGAAGTGTTTACGCTCAGCCTGGAGGAAAGAGTGGGGATTAGAATGGGGCGCATTTATTTGAAGGTCTTGACAGCCTCAGATAAGTCAGATGGGTCTACTTAAAATCAACTTGATCGCATACTTCAAATAGTCTTGGCTCTGGGGGGCGTCTGTGTACATTTCTCTCTACAGCTCTCCCATGTATCGTCCTATTCCGTATGAGGACATTTAAAAATGTTGGGTAGAACTTTCGCACCTGGTACATTTTGACAGGGGGCATTGGGGAGTAAAATTATAGATTGTAAACGGATTGTCCTGAAATTTGCACAGGATATGTGTCTTTGCTAAAGAACCAAATTTTGCTCCTACGACTTTTTTATTTAGCCCTTAGTTTTTGAGATAATGGGAAATATATTTATTTCTTGGAAATTTCGAAAGAATAGAACTCAACGAGTTTTCATGCCAAAAAAAAAAAACAATGACTGCTCAAAACCAAAGTACAGTAGAAAATAGAGAATCCAGCTCTATAGTTTTATTCGCAATGTTCAAGGATTCCAAAACTGTCCAAAATCTGCTCGTGTGATAATTGTGACCCTTGACCGTTCTCATTCCTGGTTAAGGTCAGTACCCCCCGCAATTGAGCATGAAATTATCCAGCAATGCCCAATTGGCCAGCCAAGTAGCGCAAAAATTCATTTGCTTGACGGGGAGATGATGTTAGGGGCTAGTCAATGCGAACACAACTCTCTAACATCCTGCCAATGCTCTGCTACAACAGCAGGTCTGTCCTACCCAAAATGTTCTTCAATCATTTGTACTTTTTTTTACAGAGTCCCTGATTGTTATTAGTTTCGGGCCATCGGCCTCCTCACGCGTATTTCGCGATCTTATAAGCCGCATATACTCTTAAAGCAGTGGTTCCCATAGTTCAGTTTTCTACGGACTCTTTGCGTTATTGCCCTAAAACACACGGACCCCGCCATTAAAATGACATCAACTTAATATATTACGTACTGAATGAGTATTGTAATGCCGATTGCTTCCAGGCTATTGATTTTCAGGTAATACAGAGCGGCAGAGACATAACAACTTACGCCAAACATATAATTACTCATGTCACAGTCACGTGACATCTCAGCTCAGCCCATTAATCACATACAGCGAGTTTTCACCTTTTAACTCTCTTGAATTTATTTTGACTCGCCTAAATGACTGTTGGCTTTGAATGATGGTTAGCATATGCTGTTCTCACCGTTTTTGAAAAAAAAACTAAATTTTTATGATCGAGCAAATGCACTTAGGGATAACTATACCCTAGTTAAAATTTTTCAATTTCAATAAATTGATGTAAAAGATTTTTATAAACTATTTAACCTTATGTTTTTCCTCCTATAACCTTAAAATATTCTATAATTTTCATCACTTATTGGATAAAAGCATTGTAATATTGCCACAGATGCTCCAAACATCATGAACCAGTAGGGGGTGCATTTGTGAAACAACAGGGAGTCCGTAGGTTCATATGCACTTCCAATGGGAAACACTGCCTTAAAGTTTCCGTTGCAAATTTATTTATCATTTATTTCTCCACAGGCGGGAGGTGTTCTTGGATATTTTATTATATTACAGCTTACATTAAAAAATTCGTGTACATTCATTTCTTAGCAATATTACAGCTATAAATTCACAACCTTATCTACATGGCACAGTGCCATCACATACCAAACGAGTTAACTGAACTTTCTCCGCAATAGTGCTACCTAACAATCACCCTCGCACGAGAAGCAAAATTGCAAAGGAGGTTCTAAGACATTTAAAATAATGTAATACACTTTTCAGATAATGTATACACTGTGCTATTGAGCTTTCTCTCAAGTTCAGCCCGAAATATAGACTATTGTGCCCCTGACGCGCCAGTAAAACTCCACCCTAAACAACTACTACTCCCTCTCCTCCTGAGTCTCCTTTCTTTCTGTAGCTCTAGGCTGGGTGAACTCTCAAACTACTACTGCTACTACGTATTTAGTACAACTACCAGAACTGACTTGCAATCTATTCCACAACAGATGAGCGTGTCACAGGACCCTCAGTGTATGCCAGCCAACATATCACGGCTGGAGCTGCACGTGCGTGGCTTCAACAGACTGCCTGTGCTGCCGCCGTCCTTATCACCTCGGACGGTGCCCTACTACTGGCCGGATGTCCGCACCCCACCTCCGTCGTAACGACGCTCGACTTTTTCACCAGCGATGTGCATCTTCAGCAAATAACGATTAAGCTCTTCTTGTGGGGGTGTACTCTACATGCTCTTAGGATTAGTCTTAATAGCTCAAAATTTTAATTAAAAAAAAAAAAATGTCCGGCTGTTGGCGCGATTAAAAGTTTCGTATAAACAGAGGAGGCTGTAGTATTGAAAACTAAAACTTGTTATTTTTTTCAGCAAATGTCGCTTATTAGCTGATGGGTTTACCTTACAGAAGGTTGTTTTCTCAGAGACCTAGGGTCACTCCAGTACGGTATTTAATCATACGTATGGTAGTTTCTCAAATATCATTATCGTACTGATTATTTTTTCTATTAAGGCTACAAGGATGAGCAAGCTTAATGAAAGCCTCTTTGGACCTTATAGGTACAAACATTTGTATATATTGATGAACAGTTCAAGTACAGTGAGGCGAACATGCTTCCAACTACTCGTAGTTGCAACGTTGCATGTGGCGTCTTCCATTTGAGCGTGACGACTCTAACTAGCTTCATCTTCCCCTGGACTTCATCCTTGAGTGCTCGATTTGCCATTTTGGATTGAGTTTCAGGCGTCAGTCTCTAGTGTGCAGAGCTACATTCTGTACCGCCTGCAGTCTGCTCACAGCAATATCTGAGACCGGGGCAGCATGAAGCATAAGGGCCGCAACATACCAAAAGCAGTTTAGCGAGAAGCTGGCAGTTTTTGAGAAGCACCGAATGCATTGGAGCGCGCACACCGAACAGCGGCAGCGGCCTGCTCGCTCCAATGCATTCCGTGCTTCTCAAAAACTGCCAACTTGCCAGCTTCTCGCTGAACTGCCTTTTGGTGTTTTTCGGCCCTAACGCTTCTGATGATGACCCGATAGGTCAGTAGTAGGGTCTCTTTCTGTTGCTTCCCCCCCCCCTCCCAAACCCTGAGACTCCTTGAAGCAATGAATCATTAATTACTGGACTACAGCCCCCTCTCGCGAAGTGAAAGAAAGGCTGAGTAGGCGACAGTATGGAGCTCAGCTTTTGTGTCTACACTCAGTGACTGTCAGGCTCTTGTCGCTGAGGCAGTGCGTTTCCGCGAGGACTCGAGTGCTTTCCTCTTTTCTTCCAATTCTTGGGATGCGAGTATTTGACTCCGACTACTTGCGACACCAACTCTGAAAAGCTCATTGATAGTTAACAAGTTCACAGTATAAGCCTAGTAGTTTGCTGCCCGTACGCAGCGGCGAACTAACCTTGCAGTCGGGGGCACAGGTGTCACTTGAGCCTTCCGTTTATGCCGCCACAGCTCACACAATACGTATCTAACTATAGACTGAACACCACCTCCCCCCCTCCCCTGGGCGCTAGAAAAAGCATAGCTGGACCGTGAACCACTGTGTGTTTGGGGGGAACGATGAAGGCGACTTCAGCTTATAAATTTACGGGGCACTGACTCCTTAAATAAGTTCCATCTCGTGTCGTTGCACAAGCAGTTGTAAAAAAAAAAAAGCAAATGAATATAAATAAAAGGGCGGGCCTCACAAGTAGCGAAACTGAAAAGAACCGCAAGTTTCTTTCTTTGCGCTCCCGCGTGGCTCGGAGACTGAAACGATATATCATCTGCTGTAGTGTAACGCCCACCCGACGGACCTCACTCCCGTGTATTGTAAAGGGGACCCCTCCCCCCTGTGTTTCTACCAGTCTTTCTTCCCACTCCTCCATTGACCATCTTTCTCCACCGGAGCCTCCGGACGAAGATCGCAGTTAGGCGTAAGTTCAGTAACCTCAGAGGTACTGGGTTAAATGACGTAGCAGTTACTAGGCTGTTGCTTTAATAAAGACGTTTCACTGTCTAAGATGAGTTAACCCAACTGAATTAATTTTAAATACGACTGTAGCTAGTTCATTTAACAGTAATTGTATGAGGAACATAGTACAAAATTTTGTATCTGTCGCTATTTTACGTATCTGGTATAAGCTCCTTTGTGTGGTGTTTTTTAACAAATAAAATGTAGACGGAGTTTGTTTATAATCTACCCCATTCTTGGGTTTCAACTCTAAGGTTAGCAAGTAGGGGGTTTGAAAATGAACATTTGGCACCTTTATCAATTTTCACAACCCCACTGACTTAACGAGAATAATAGTGCTGAGCTATGGGTCAGAAAAGGATAAAAATGAAACCCAATTAACAACGCATTATTTAATTTAATAGCAAGAGCGTAAGAACAATGCAGTGGTCTATATGGTGATGAAGTAAGGCAGGCGGGCAGCGATTTAAAAATGTGACATGAAGAGGACGAGATGGTGGGAACGAAAAATATGTGACTGTATTGTGAGCGCGGAGATTCACGAAAAAAATTAAATTATTTTTGTGCACATGAACAATAAACACGAGAGATAAAAAGTAATAAATTAGCACAAGTAAACCTAAAGAAAAATATGCTACAGAATTCAAGTAACAAACGCAAACAACAGACATTAACTCAAACGTTCTGTACAACAAACGAGCGTCAGAAGCGAACGGTCGGATAGTGTCGCGGCTCGTCGCTCAAGTGTCTTGGACCACAGCTCCTAGCACGACGCAATAATACAAAACATACCACACGTGTAGGAAGTTCACCTAATAACACAAGGCCGTTCTACAGCGCAACAAAGGCTGTATTCTACGTAGGAACTGTTTTCTCTGTAGGAATACAGTGGGATAACAGCCTTGTAGCACAATAACAGTCTGGTGTGAATAGAGTAACAGAATAACGCAATACACGCACACAGTGAACAAGGACACACGTACGGCACAAAATATGTGTTCGAAGTGCCAAGGCAATGTTTTCTAATAAGAGGTACTTATGAAAATCTCGTGGAGTCATACAAAACAAAAAATCGAAAGATTAATCTAGCGACGTAGATCGTACAGGCGATAAATAAGGACATGAATATTATAATCATTACTCTTGCTTGGTTATCTGATATAAAATTCGCCTTGAGCTAACGAAACGTTAGTTGAGGCGAAAGTGCTTTGTTTAGACGCCGGATGGAAGTTCAACTTCCACTAGCCTCTTGCCCCCTGTGGGCGGGTGGCTCTCACCCA
>LQNS02278074.1:1751587-1761796 GCA_001587735.2 Parhyale hawaiensis
CGTACCCGAGTTCTTCTTCAGCTTCGATGTCTCGAGAGGCAAAGAGAGCAATGCGAGGGAAGGCCAGGTCCTGATGGTCCAGGAAGACCTTCACAGGCGTCAAGTTAGGGGTACACAGATGATTGATGAAGCGAGCCACGTTACCGTAGTTGCGGGCGTCCAGACAGAACGTCTCGCTGTCCTGTAATTGCACGTACGTACACAGGACTAAAAGCTTTGTAAAACAACGAATTTCTGTGATTTAGGACACCGAAAAGTAGTACACTAGACACAAAAAGGAAATCTCGCTCGTACAGTAAGGACAGGCACCAGTATGGAATGAATTAAGAATTACACACATCATCTACAACGCAGGAGTCAGATGAAGAGCTCACTAACTACAACTGAGGCATATTTACACCAGAAAAAATTGTTGTCTACTAAATACCCGTTTCCGATATTATTTTCTATCAACGAGACTTACCCTGTTGTCCAGATCGAAGAGGTAAGAATCATCTTGTCTCTGGTCGGCTTCCAAGTCCGTAATGATTTCGCCCACATACTCACAAACATACGAGCCCTGGAAAAAGATACCATACATTGCGACACTATAGGTAGTAGCGTACTGCTCGCAGACAACAATTTTGGAAATGATAAGCAAACGCAGTTCGTAATCACAAAATCAGACAATCTTTCTAACTGATACTCCTAACATAAAGGCGATGCTAACTTGAATTTCTCTAGCGCAATTATACAAAACAGAAGACCCTAGCGACGCAATCTTGAGTGTGTCTTGGGAGTGATTTTCAGCCTACTAACTCGTGCGTTAGAACAGATCCAACTAACGGATGAAAACTATAACGCACATAAGTGAAAGCAATTATTATGATCATTGCTCGGATAAGAAGTTTTGTTTTTCTAGTGAATCACAATTCAAATTTCTGGAGGAGCGCTGCGGCAATATTGCCGCACGCAACAAGTCGACACCTAACTTACTTCGAAGAGCAGAGACGAAGTAAGTTAAAGAGAAATTACTTAACTTAGATTTTACGCTTAACAAAGCGACAGTGATGCAGTAAAGTACTCACTTTAAGTATGCGCTTGAGGGCTCTCACTCCCCAACCCTTGTTGGTGGTGCGGAAGAGCTGCAGGTGAGCAGTGATGCCGTGCTGCACCACACGGTTGTTACACGACAGCTTGTTGCAGCCACACGCTCTGTTGCACTCAAATATCATCGGGGGATCTGCAACAGGCGCATCAATCGGAGATATTATACACCAATGACACACAACCTCACACTCGTCTTGGACTCATAGCAATAAAAGAACAACTCTCATGCTCTACCGAGTCAGTTTCCCATAGAGAACAGCTTGTCCGAGGGCAATGAAATGTTCTAAATACTCAAGTAGCCCATCATCAGCTGCCACCCTCACCGAGATAGTTGAAGTCCTGCAGCAGCCGTCCCTCTGGGTCGTACCAGCAGCGGAAGTTGAGCTGCGTGCAGCCACAGTCGCCGGAGTTACAGCCGTCACTGCACTGGCACCACTGCAATGCATGCAACAGCGCGCAGTAAGTACAACATCAAGTGAAATGGGGCAAGGGCGCGGCTTGCTAGCGCCGCTGGCAATGCACCCACTCGCCTCCAGCTCCAGGGCCGCTCTCCCTAACCAGGACTCATTACGAGAAGAAAAAGAAAGAGACAGAATATGCAAAGAGAAAAATGGAACCCAAGCGCGAGGCTGTTCCCACACAGGATCAGCGCGCATCCGAATAGCAACTCTTGCAAGAAAAAGAAAACAAAAAACAAAGCAAAGCAGCAGGAGCATGAAAACAGAAGGAAGCAAAATGAGCTACTCCTCACAACACAGGATGGGCAAACATAAGTAACCTAACCCTACAACTTATTCTATGCACCTAAGAGAAAGAAGCTTACAATAACAGATTCAGCCAAAAGCGTAGTGTCGCTCTCAGTCGCAGAGACCTCCGTAACACGAGATGCAACAGATTGCAGGGGTAAAAATCAATTCTTATGATAAAATCGATGAGCTTCCTTCTCCCAATTTCGAGGAGTCCCAGCATCACCACGACACAAATAGTAAGTAGGAAATAGTGTACTAGCAATACCAAGCACCGTGACGCCATATTGACATGTCCCCATTGTGAATAGCATTCATCTGATGTTCCCTATAGCTACCTTCAGAGAAGTGATGGAGCGATCAATGTTGATATTCCCAGCCTCAGTGTTCTCAGCGAGGTAGAGGTAGTTCTTAGGCAGCTCCTCATCGTCGACACCGTTTTGCGTGCCATAACCGTGGACGAGGAACGGACGTCGCTACAGTGACATTGCCGTCGTACACAATACGGCTCCGGTGTGATCCGTAAGCGTAACTGTTGAACTACGCTCCTATACTTTATGCTTGCAGTAAAAACTTACAGATAACAAATGCGAATATTCATGGTAGTAGTAGTAGTAGTAAAGGTTTTACTAGCGCTTCAGTGGCACAATGCCTATATCGCGCCGAATTATTCCCGTGGTTATCCACAGGCTCGTGCGCCGCCAGGGCGCGAAGTACGTCTCNAACGCACGGTATTGGCACCTGCTCCTTGCCTGCAGCGATGTCACTGTAACGGCAGCATGTGTTATGCCGAGGCCACACTAGGCATTCGCATTGACAACTTGATGCGAGGATATGAAATACGAACGTCATTTTTGATAAAGATAACAAATGCGAATATTCATGGAAACGGCGTGCAAGCAGCCACCCTAGCAATATTTGGGGCCGTCGTAGCAACGCTCAGAAGCTGAATTGTGATTTTACCTTCGGCGGTGAACCTGTTAGAAGGGCAGTTGGCTATTCGAATGCATATATGGTCTGGGCATTATACACACATCAGGCACATTAATTTCAGTCATATAGCTGAGGGAAAGCTGAAACGTATACAAAAGCCAAGGCACATTAAACCACAAATAATAAGCAAGATACTCACTTGGACAATACAGTGTTCGTCCGATGTTTCTTGTCTGCCATCAATTGCCTGAGTTTCTCGTTGAGTGTGAGCTGCAGGAAGACTTCGGAGTCAGGCACAGAGCACTGCAGCGGAGTCTCGTCCTTGGAATTAATACAGTCTATTGTGGCGCCCCGGGCCAGGAGCAGCACCACGGCATCGCGGTGGTTCTGGCGCGCCGCTATGTGCCTGCACAACAGAGCGTAATTCAGATCACATTACAAAACACTGCACTCCTTGCTCAAACTTCGTTACATCGAATAGCTAAGGTGAATAATACAAGCAGACTTTCCTTCCATCTTAGCGTACGTGTTCCCTACATGAGGACCAATGGAACTAATTCATCAACATAGGTAAAAAAAAATCAACGATCAAAACACTGTAAGTTACATCGAGATCATTTGCACCTGCTACCTATAAAATCATTTCAAGGGACACGCAGGGACGTACAGAGGCGTGTCGCGGTGCGCGTTCATAGAGTGGAGGGAACAGCCGCGGTCCAGCAACATGGCACAGATGCGGGTACAGCCCGACAGCGCCGCCCAGTGCAGCGCCGTGTTCTGCTCTACATCGCACAGCTGCGCGTTGGCTCCACGCTCCAGCAAGAATCTGTGCGCCAGGTATGGGGAGAGTCAAAATGTAGCCACAACTTTTTAAGGTATGTTAGAATTTAAAATACAATATATGACCATGGAAAATATACCGGGTGTTTTTTAGCAGTACAAATTTCAACCATAGGTAGAAAAACTCAAAATAAATCGATTTTCAGGAATAATAAAATGCCCAAAACTCCTTATTTTTCGAGTTATAATGACTTAAAAAACTTAAAGCTTCAAGTATTTTACTACGTGCACTCCAATGATAGCACTAGTTTTGATAGTTCAGCACGTTTCTGACCCCACCAAAGCAGTTTACAATATTTTTACAATAAAAACTGCAAGTATTTCATGGTTAGGAAAAAATACCAAGAGTTTCAAACTTAGCATTTATGTATCGCACTACTGTACGGCGGACACTACGTCGTCAGAGTTTGCATCCGTGTCGTTTCAAAAAAAAAAAAAAAAATGCAAGAGTTGCTGCCACCAGATTTTGGACCGCGTGTACAATTTTCAGAGTGGCTCATGCAACAGAGAACAAGGGATCCCAACTTCTCCAAGCTGATCCTTTTCCACATATGAAGCGTATTTTACTCGCGAAGGTGTTTTTAACATTCACAATAATCGTCATTGGGCTCAAGCCTAATAATTCTCATGTCATTCGCCCAAATAATCATCAACATCGATACAGTATAAACGCATGGGCAGGAATGTGGTCGGAAAACGCGCTGAACGATCAAATTTAGCACTAACATTGGCGCGCACGGAGTAAAATACTTGAAGCTTTTTAAATTCTGTTAAGCCATTATAACTAGAAAACTAAGGAGTTTTGCGCTTATCATTCCTGAAAATCGATTTGAGTTTTTCTACCTATGCTTGAAATTTGTCCGCCTAAAAAACATCCGGTATATACATATAAATTAGTAAGAGTAACTAATCTAAATAGTAACTAATCTAAATAGTTAAATTAACTAATTAGAAACCTATTGTCTTAGCTACTCAAAAACTACAACCGGAGACAGCACCCTATGTCACAAATTTATTTCTCCTCCAATTTATACCCAGCAACAAAGCAGATTCAATACATCACTAATTCTCCTGCATTGTGTTTGGCCCAAGAATATTTCCGTAGATCTTTGTAAGAATGCCAAGACCTTCCCAACTCTTTTATTCCATCACATGTCGCATACAATATTATTATTATAGTGGATTGGGTTACTAGCCCCGCAGGAAACACGCCCGCTTCGCGCCAAAAACTCCCATGCAATAGAGAAGACAAAGCACGCCGTCTCACTTGACAACATTGATGTGCCTGTTCTCGGAGGCCCACACCAGGGGCGTCCACCCGCCCTCATCCTGCATGTTGATAGCGTGGCGAGACAGTCGGCCGCTGTCCAGCAGGTGGCGGCACGCCGTCAGGTTGCCCAGCTTGGCCGCCAGGTGGAGGCAGGTCATGCCTTCGTTTGTCTGCGCACACATCGCCCAGTTGGTCATCAACAAACGCAATTGCATGGATCGTTAGGTGAAAGAGTGAGTTTGTAGCAGATTACTCTGTTGATCACCGTGAGGCAGCAGTACTGCTCCTCATTATTATTATATTGAGTAGTTTAAGTCTCCGTCTCCACAGCAACGGCGATCTAACAGAGGAGCAACGGCGATCTAACAGAGGAAGAAGCAAGGGACACATAGTGTGACGATAGATACGTGGAACCCATGCATGAGGGTGTTCCCACACAGGATCAACGCGCAAGGGAACAGCAAGTCGGGAAAGAAGAATACAGTACTGCTCCTGCTAGCTGCAGCGGTTGTGGGCTCAAAAGAAATTGAATAACCTTACAAATAGTGAGCTATTTCGTGAACTAAAAATTTTTCATTCCTTACAATACATTGTATCCTCAAACGACCATTATATTGCTGGAGAATACAACAGACTAAAGGCGTGTTCACACAACAATCAAACGAACGTTTCCCTTAACAGCTCCACATCAGAATGCGTACCGGTAGCTGTGTCAGTAACAACAACAGAAAGCGCAAACTGTCAGTTTAAAGCGCACCAAATTCGAAGAGAAGTCAAAAACTTCACTCGACTGCTAACACAATAATCTCTCTGGCGGGCTTTTAGTTACCACATCACGCTCCACAGTTGCGGCGACCGCCGTCACCCAGTAGGTAGCGAACAGGTTAACCTTAAGCCTCATCAGAGAACACAAGCACACCGCGCATGACAGAGAATTTCCGTGTGTCTGTGATTTCCGCGATGACGGAGAACTGGAAACACGATCACTCGTGCAACTGCGACCAGTAGATTGATTATGTTAAACGTTGTGAAATGTGAGTAGCTGCATTAGGCAATTTTTTTATCTTCGAAGAGATCAACGCCTAAAGTGAAATTGAAGCTTGTAGCAAGTTTCTTAACACCTATGTGCTGCAACCTCATTGTGCTGTTTGTTTAAACATCGCTTTCGTGCAACTTCACGCGATTGCGAGAGGTGACTCCAATGAAGTCGGACACGGTGAGACGAGATGCTGTTCTCGTCAGAGTTGTGAAGTGATAGTTAGTAATCGATAGTGCTGAGAGAGCAGCCTTCAGTAAATTTCCGGCAGATGCAGCGTCCTGCTTACAAGGGCACAAAAAACATTCAGGCGAGGAGTTGAGAGAACACGTTCATTGGACTGCCGTGTGAATTAGCCTCAAGCCGTACCGTACTTGCCAACTGACGTGAGTGTACGAGCTAAGGCATGCCGAGGTACCACTTCTCCAGACTAATACTTATGTTCTCGATTAACGTCTAGCTAATTCCCTAATTAATCTATTCATCGAAAATCTCTCGGGATTTGTTTCATAAAAATGTCGGACTCCCCATAAAATATCCCGTGTTATCACTCACCTAGCAGGAGCAATTTTTTTCACGAAGTATGGCGTCAAAATATATTAAATTCTCCATCAATGTAACAAAAATGAGTTCCGCTTCGACATCTTCGTTTGAATGATACAGTGAAAATGTAAAAAGTTTATGAAAAAACATCAATTATTTAATGACAGCGACTCGCACACTTCACCAACACGGCAGTGACCGATTGAGCTCTCAAGTTTCCTACAAATATGACGTTTGAGAGGAAGTGATCGCCAGGGCAGCGTTTGCTTACACTCCATAATAGCTAAATACTCCGTCATGGGATTAAAGCGAGACACAAATACACCCTACAGAGCCGCTCTTGGACACCGCTTCGACGGCGACTTACTTTGATCTGGAGCTCGGCGCCAGCAGCCACCAAGTAGTGGACGACGTTGTTGTGGTGTTTCTGTATGGCGATCATGAGTGGCGTGAAGAGGTTAGCATCGGTGAGGTCCAGTGCAGCACCCGCCATGGAGAGCACGTGCGTGATGGCCACGTTACCAATGGTGGAGGCGATGTGCAGCCCAGTCTGGTTCTGGCTGTCTTTGAGCCGAGCGTTGGGGTCCACCCCGCCTGACAGCACTTGCAAGACTTTCTCCAGGTCACCTTGTTTGGTGGCCCAGTATAGGGACTTAGGGGAGCATCTGAAGAGAGTAAGAGCGAGCTATCAGGACCAGGTCATCAATACTGAAACGATGTCAGACACAACAGAGTGACTGGAGGAAGAGCCGCACAATAGGATTGCCTGGCTGTTACACCCGAGTCATGGGCAGCCTGCATCCGCGGCCCTATTAACGATCATTATATTACTCACATTAGCATTAACTGATTGAAGCAGTCGCCTGCAGTATGATCCTGCACTGTAAGTTATCGGTATATTAACAGTCAAAACTTCTAGAGAAATGTAGTCACATAATTTGCACACTTCTAACGCATTAAGGACCTTAATGCAAAAGAGAAGATAAACAAGTAGAGCATCAGACTTCAGTTCATAAAAATGAAGCGATGTGATCGAGCAGAACTCACTTGGTGTTGGGCAGCTTGCCCCCAGCTACAGACACAATGGCCGCCTCCAGCTTGTCTCTATCGACTCCCGGCGCGAGCTTGCCAGCAGAGATGACCTTACCACTCTCACCCAGCTCCAGCTCAGGCCCGCCAACCTCCTCGAGGGGTGTAGTGGGGGACAGGGCGGCTCTGCTGCCCCAGCCCATGCGAGCACCGCTCCTGCAGATGGTACCATAGCAGTCTTGATAAGCACAAACAAAACCTCAATCATAGCCAAAGACTCGACCACACTCAACAGCCCACGCGCCATCGTCCAGATCAACTTAGAGGGTGTCCTCAGACTGTTCATCGTAACCATCAATGTTCATTTTACTATATACTGTATACTGTACTCGAATCTATACTCCTGGCTTAGAAACACAGCCTCTGCACGGCTACGAGGACTATGACCTAGATTTGAAATCCCTCTGTTGATTAGAGAACACTTTATTGAAGTCGATTCGTTTTAAGTCTTTGGATTTAATTTCGAACGTCCCTAGTCAGTCAATATAGTGCAGTTGTCTATGTCGCAATGGTGGCGGGACCCTGTAATCCAGCTTCCTGGAGGCTTGGTTAAGGTCCGCAAAAATTAACATATAAATCGCGCCATTTGGGCGGAAGGTGTAGGCTAAACAGATGCTTAGCTCGTCAAATATGATCATCAGGGAGCTCCTGCGACACAAACAAGAGCTACATGACAGGCGAGGTCGGGGCAGCACAATATGAAGCAAAGTCCCGTCAAGCTACACAGAAACTGAAGCAATTCTTTTCTAGTCAGAGTTAGAGCCACGGCCAGCACAAAAACAGCATTTTGAATCTACGAAACATCGTAGTCATCACTGCTGACTAGGGAGTCCGACTCCCACTCTTGGATCCAGTCAGTGTATGATTCCAACGCCATAGCCACCAGAAAGTCAGACTATTTTCTCAACAAAACAAGCCCATTTTCACCGATTTCAACTCCGATAAGACAGAGTCCGAGTCCGACTTCAGGCCCATAAAAATATGGAACTACCTACGACTGTGTTAACTTTCTTTTGACATGGCCGACAGTACCTACAGGCCTGGGCTACTCACGCAGGCCCGAGCTACTACTCACGCAGCTTTCTTCTCCTGATGTTGCTCGAGGTACACGACGGGCTTACGGGCGAGCTTGAGATCGAGGAGCACCTCGGTAGGGGCGTCGGCCGAGCCGCAGTGCGGGCAGACGAGCGAGCCATCACCTGACGAGGCGGTCACGCCACACAGCCTGTGGTAGTGGTGCGTGCGGCCCTGCGCCCATCGGCACTCCAGGAACACGCCCTAGAGAACGTGCACGTTGCGGTTACCAGGTGAGCACCGATGTAGATACGGAGTAGTAACTTCAATATTAACTGGTAGTAATCATAACAAACTATAGTAGTAGGTCTTTTCTAAAAATATCCACGCTCAAAACATGAAAAGTAACACCAAATAATAGTAGTAGAAGTTTTACTACCGCATCAGGTACACAATGTCTATATCGCGCCGAACTATTCCTGTGGTTTAACACAGGCTCGTGCGCTCGTGTGTCTCGTTTTAAATCATCAATGATTTTTTGTTTTTCCGCCGGGAGGGCTCAGAGTGATCAGTGCGCTACTGACAGGAAAAAAGGCGCAAATTGTGCATCTCCACCCCGCGGACACGGCTGAACGCTTTCGCTCAGCTACGCCGCACAGGGGAAGGAAACGACCCATTCGTCAAGCGGGAATAGGTCAGCCACCTTGATCAGCGGCCCACTTCCCGAAACAGAAGGGGAAGTATTGAAGACCTACCAAACTACAAAACTAACCTTGTCAGCAGGAACTGCGGCAAGCTGCAACATCTCCCGTGGAAAAGGCATTAGAGGCCCTCGGGGTTTCGAAGCCCAAATATATTACGGCAGGGAAAGGGCCCGCCAGAATATACCCCTGACGGCCACCAAATAATAGTTGACTTCTATTTTGTACCGAGCAGAAATGAGCCATTCTTATTCAGTGAACGCCTTCCGCCGTCACCTGCCTAACCAGCCACAAAAGAGCTTTCTGTTCCGACATGCGAAAATCTACGGTGTTGAGACCAAATATTTAACTATACCTGTACCATAGAATCGCACATTTTTCAATTACGCAATACTGTTGGATTTGACCACTTACATAAAACTACTGAACAAAGCTAATAACTACGTCTGATAATACAAGAAACCAATAGATAATGCATTAATGTCAAGTAACACCTCGATCAAGGACTCTTGCAGCCGTACAAGCAAGGAGAAAACGAGCGAAAACTAAAGCCTACTGCTTCAGCTGCACAAACTTGCCCCCGTATATTTCGACATCCAATAGCAGGTTCCAGCACAGGTGCTCGCTCCAGTCCCTAGCAGCTTCAAGAAGGCTGACAAGAGGGTCGCCAGCTCAACAGCAACAGTTGCGCAGTGATGTGGCTCCCGACGTTTTTACTATTATTATACTCATGGTTTTACCACCGCACCCATGCCATATACTCACCTCTGCAGCCCCCAAAGCCCAGGCAGACCAGGAGCAGCACAGCCCGGCCTTGCGCGCCGGCACCAGCAAGAGAACGCACACGTACACACCACCAACGAGCCGGAGAAGTGCGCAGTTGGCCATCGGGACGCCACCAACAGACACACACTAAAATGGATGGTCCCCCAGAACAGCAAAAACAGT
>LQNS02278074.1:1767532-1783584 GCA_001587735.2 Parhyale hawaiensis
AGTTGGGGACGAATAGTTACTTTTAGTTGCCTCATCAACAGAAGCTGACCTTCTCAACACGGCACCCTCAGTTCCAGAAGACTGGACCAATGCAGTTTCACAAACAGTTGCATTTGATGAAGACTTAGCGTGGATCACGCTAGGCTCATTTGTTCTAGAAGGAACAAGAGGAGACTTAGACGTAGGAGCGCAGATGACATCTTTGTTGGACGTAACAAGAGATGTAGATGCAACATTGCTGCTGGCATTTATGTTAGTAGTAACAAGAGTAGAAGCAGGCGAAGCATCACTGTTGGCGGCTAAATTAGGCACAACAAGAGGAGATGCAGATGAATTAGCACTGCTGACGTCTAATACAGTCGTAACAACATTTGGAGACGCAGAAGTGACAGGACTTCGAACATTCACTGGAGATTCAAGGGAAACAGGCGCGTCATTGCCTTGCTCCAGGTCAGCCGCATCGGTCATAGCTGTCAGAGACTTTGACTCAGTCAATTTTTGAGACTGATCCAGGTCAGACAGCTTAGTAAGGCACAATGTAGCTTCAGTGTGCTTGGTTGGGGAAGGTGTCGTTATATCAGGGCTGTTTATATTAGATTCAGTGTGCTTGGTCGGGGAAGGTATCGTTATATCAGGGATGGTGGTCTTAGCTTGAGATTGCTTGGTCGGGGAAGGTGTGGCTAAATCAGGACCGTCCGTCTTAACTTCAGTGTGCTTGCTAGGGGAAGGTATTGTTAAATCAGGGCAGTCTGTCGTAGCTTCAGTGTGCTTGCTAGGGGAAGGTGTGGCTAAATCAGTGCTGTTTGTCTTAACATCGTCTGCTGCAGGTATAACTGTGTTTTTAGCCTCAACATCAACTCGCCCTTCAGCAGCAGGACTTTCCAACACAGCTGAAGAACTGGCAGCAGCGTCGGCAGCAGTAGCAGCAGCGTCGGCAGCAGCTTTGCGAGCCTCCCTTGCAAGTTTCCGTTTTCTTTCAACATTGCCAGAAAATGAGTATTTGAGACCACGGAAATGTTTCTTTTTCCTTTTCGTGGCGACAGCAGAGGCAGATTTAGTAGATGAGCTCCGTGAATCATCGCTGGTTGCTGTAATATCAGACATAACGGGCTTGCTCTCAGCTCCCACCTCTGGGTCATACGAAGATTTTTTAAGCACCACATCATCTCCTAACGCAGTTATGGAATGCACGGGCAGGTCTTCCTCAAGTTTACTTTCAATTATTTCATGAGTAATTTCTTCCTTACCCAATTCTACAGTGCCCTTGAGTAGGGCGTTAGAATCAACACTGCTCTCTCGAGACAGAGACTGCCGTTTGCTCTGTCTCGTTTCCGTAGGTTTGTTGTTATTGGTGGTGAATACACTGACAGGCGTGGAGCTGCGGCTGCGGCGAGTGCGCACTGCGTCGTCCTCCTCAACTGCAGAGAAGAGAGACTTTCGCTTACGGATCCGCGTCGCTCCGCTGTCACTGTCACTACTCACTTCAGGAGTCTTGGCTGGAGGGCGAGTGTTGCCCTTCGCTCCTTTACCAGGCACAACAGCACCAGCAGCGGCAGGCTTGCCGCTACCTTGTTTCTGAGGAACTTTAACCCTTGTACTGGGAGCCTTAACGGGCACAGTTATATCAGGCAACTCATCGTCTTCATCTTCTTCTTTCTTTTCCTCCTCTTTGTTTAGCAGCGCTTCGCGTTTCTCAATATTATTCTCGTCTTGAGAAGAGCTCGACGGCTGAACTTCCACCTTCTTAATTTGTGTTATCGCTTGGTCGGCAGCTATTTTTTCATCCACTTCGGTAGATACTGAAGTTGCTGTTCTAGCTGCTTTCACCTCTTGCTCTACAGATTGCTTTCCATTTATTACAGAAGATATTTTTGTGGTTCCCTTCTTTAGAGGTTTCTGTGCTTGCTCATTCGGATCTTTTCCATCCATGGCACTTGACAGTCTTGTTGTAACCTTTTTTCCTCGCTTCTTTTCTTGTTCTCCTCGATCCTTCTCCTCCACACGTGAAGTGTTCGGCGTTTTGGTATTAGTAGCTTTAGTAATTTTTCCTTCAGCTTTAGTGTCCTTGCAGTCCAGTAGATCAACACTGGTCTCAGTAGCAATATCCTGCTGAGCTAGCTTCAGTTTACGGCGAGTCAAAGCAGGCACTTTGGGCTTAGCATCTGCAGATTTAGAGAGGCGGTCTGTACTAGCTTTAGAAGAGCCTGGCTTAGGCGTGACTGCCGCATCATCTCGTGATTGCGGGGCCTTTTCATCAGTTTCAGTCTTGTTACCCGCACCTGGCATGACATACGGAAGAGAGAGGCGACTACGAGACTTGAGACGACTCAGGCTCGGAGGTTTGACATCCAACTCACTAGAACGCCCAGACAAGATAAGGTCAACCGCTTTTCCGCGACCGCGATTTCGCGCTCGAACGTTCTTAACAGGAACAGCTAACTTCTTCTCCGGTACGTCACCAGATTCTGGAATACCATCAGTATTAGATTTTGTGCTGGTGCTTCCCAGCTGTGTCGTGTTTATGCTATCAATGGAGTTGGACAGAGACTTTTTCGTTTTAAGTTTCAATTTTTTCTTTGACTGAATGCCGTTCTCTTCAGTTCTGCTTGATTCCGCTTCAGATGCCTCTGACAAACTCGTGGTGTCCTCGCTAGAGTCTTTTTCACTGCCAGACCGTCGACTGCCGCGCCTGACCCGCTTGAGGGCAGGAACACTCGCCGCCGTCATGTTCGATATGACAGACGACACAACGCTCTGTACAGGCGTGGTTGCATCACCTAAAGAAGAAGATGTAGCAGTGGCGGTTGTAACAGAGGAAGACGTGAGAGACTTCAGGCTGCGCAGCGATGGCGTATTAGACTTGGACGTGAGGCCAGTGAAGGTGAGAGAAGGAGAAGCCAAAGACAGAAAAGCAGAAGTAGTGGCAATGTTGGAAGTTGGGGAGGTAACAGTAGGAGGGCTCTGCAAAGGCTCCTTGCGAACTCGCTTTAGTGCGTGCGTTATTGGGTTGGTCTTCAATAAGGCGTATTTTGAATTACCGTCTTTGCCAGAGGAGTCACCGCTCTCAGCTAATTCCAACAGTAATTCCAAGCGACGTTTTTTGGATTTTCTCGTGGTTGCTTTCTTCTCCTTGGCCGCTAATGTTTCACAAATCAACTCTTTTGCCTTTTCAACATCAGCAGAAGAATTAAAGTTCAAAGACATCAGCTCTAGCACTTTCTTTTTATCTTCCTTGCCTGCCATTTCGTCAATTTGGGCCACGAGTTCCTTGCAAGCCTCGGATTTAGTGTACGTTTGGGGCAAGTCTACGTCCGAATTGGTACCAGTGGAAGACGTTTCCTGCAGTAGTTGCCCGACATTCCTCAATGGCATGCTATCACTACCACTTGCTACGTCTTCTGTGACAGTGCTGCTGCTGTCGGTAGACACTTCGTCATCGTCAATGCAACGTAAGGCGCGAAGTTTACTGGCGGAGTAGCAATGATCTGTCTCTGTAACATAAGCACTACGGCCAATGTTATCCACTTCTTCCCCAAAATCAGGGTTTGATGATGGAGAAGCAGCACCACTGGTCTCGGCAGTTTCTGCACAAGTGTTCGTCACAATTTCAGAATTTTCTTCTCTTCCCGAGTTAACATCAGAGCCAGCTCTCTTATCAGATCCCAATGCTGGCTTCGGCGAGGCAGAACCTTCTACTTCAAGGGCAGTGTCGGACAAGTCGCTTCCAGCGATAGCTTCTGAGTGGGATGTTTCAGCGTCTTCACACTTGGATATGTTGGAGCCTGCTGCATGGGCTGCCAAGATGCTGGATCGGGTCAGCCGCACTGACACACCCACCCTGAAAAACAAATCTGTAATGCATGAAATGGAACATGAACCAGTCCGTCATATGAATGCATAGAGCCCAGATGAAAGGGCAATACCGAATAAAATGAAAAGGTTAGCAGTATGTGGGATTAATTCGTCATATGGACACACTGAGTCACAGAGAAATAAATGGAAGCTCGTGGTCCAGACCAGCTAATGGATGCAAGCCATTGGAGAATCGCAATATGTAGTTGAGTCACTTTTGAAGTTGAGTGAATTGAGTCAACAGTCAAAAATAATGAAACTATCACCATCAGTAAACCTTAGAACTAAAAGATAGTTTGCTACTGCACTTAATATCGCCAGAAGTACCAATTCGATTTACAGAGTGCAACTACTTAGCCAAGACTGGAACAGAATATAGCCAATTCCAAGTTGTACTCTTGTATTCTCAACAATCATCATAATTAATGCAACTCTATATTTGCTGCAGTGTAAGATTAGTGACACAGTTTACCATTCTTCAATGCACCTACTGCAATGCATTGAATAAAGCCACTTCAGAATTTTTGCTTCTACTTCTCAAAGGAAAAACTAACGCAGAAAGTTGTGGAATGTAAGGCCATTTTTCCTAAAACTTAGCAAGTAACCAATGAACAATAATGAATAATTTGGACTATTTGTTCACAATCAGAAATTCTTAATAGAACTATGCACGTTTGTCATAGGTATGAAATTTATATCTTCTCTTTTTTGTTTCATTTTTCACTGAAATCTGATGACGCAGAACAAATGATCATAATGTTCCTTTTTACTACTTGACATTTTAAGAATTGTATATCAGCATTAAACTTACAGTTTAGTTTTAAAACTTTCTCTACCTTCTTAAAATTTAAGAAGCTATCACTTATCAGCTTTCGTAACACCAATCGGGAATAAAATTTAGAAATTGCATATATCACTGTATTAAAATCTTTGACGACATTTCGGCTATCGACAGCAGCCATGTTCAGGTAGCGGCGTTCTAGAACCTATATAAGCACAGCAGAAGCGGGTAGCCGTCATTTGTCATGCAACCTTGCTAAGTGTAGGTTGTTGTTGCTGCTGCTGCTGCTGCAATTCCTGTGATTGTTACAAGTACAATAATTGTGATACTATGTTTTCCTCTGTGATAAAACTAGCTTGTGATTAGTACCTTGTTGTGCAACAGCAACTTTTTCATATTTTATCTGCAAGACTTTCGCTAGAATTAAATCTTCGTCTTTACTTTTACAGATGGTAGGATTTTTAATACCTGAAGATGGCTGCTGTCGATAGCCGAAACGTCGTCAAAGATTTTAATACAGTGATACGTGCAATTTCTAAATTTTATTCCCGATTGGTTTTACGAAAGCTGACAAGTGATAACCTCGTGAATTTTAGGAAGGTGGAGAAAGTTTTAGAACTAAACTACTTGACATTTTATAACAAAATTTTCTCATACACCAATTTTGTTTTTTGAGAATAATATAATAGTGTATTGCGGGGCGGAGATGGCGAAAAAGGATCAATTCGTCCTAACTTAATAAATACTGACGGTACAATTTGGCTGCAACGTCACATCAATACATCCCTAAAGTGCACCTACCTGCCCTATAGAAATGAACATTATATCTTGTATAGTTAGGTACTCACATGCAAAAATCGANGAATTTTCTTCTCTTCCCGAGTTAACATCAGAGCCAGCTCTCTTATCAGATCCCAATGCTGGCTTCGGCGAGGCAGAACCTTCTACTTCAAGGGCAGTGTCGGACAAGTCACTTCCAGCGGTAGCTTCTGAGTGGGACACTTCAGCGTCTTCACACTTGGATATGTTGGAGCCTGCTGCATGGGCAGCCAAGATGCTGGATCGGGTCAGCCGCACTGATACACTCGCCCTGAAAAACAAATCTGTAATGCATGAAATGGAACATGAACCAGTCCGTCATACGAATGCACAGAGCCCAGATAAAAGGGCTATACTGAATAAAATGAAAAGGTTAACAGTATGTGGGACCAATTCGTCATGTGGACACACTGAGTCAAAAAGAAATAAATGGAAGCTCGTGGTCCAGACCAGCTAATGGATGCAAGCCATTGGAGAATAGCAATAGTTAAATCACTTTTGAAGTTGAGTGAATTGAGTCAACAGTCAAAACTAATGAAACTGTCACCATCAGTAAACCTTAGAACTAAAAGATAGTTAGCTACTGCACTTAATATCGCCAGAAGTACCAATTCGATTTACAGAGTGCAACTACTTAGCCAAGACCGGAAAAGAACATAGCCAATTCCAAGTTGTACTCTTGTATTCTCAACAATCATCATAATTAATGCAACTCTATATTTGCTGTAGTGTAAGATTAGTGACACAGTTTACCATTCTTCAATGCACCTACTGCAAAGCATTGAATAAAGCCACTTCAGTATTTTTGCTTCTACTTCTCAAAGGAAAAACTAACGCAGAAAGTTGTGGAATGTAAGGCCATTTTTCCTAAAACTTAGCAAGTGACCAATGAACAATAATGAATAATTTGGACTATTTGTTCACAATCAGAAATTCTTAATAGAACTATGCACGTTTGTCATAGGTATGAAATTTATATCTTCTCTTTCTTGTTTCATTTTTCAGTGAAATCTGCTGATGCAGAACAAATGATCATAATGTTCCTTTTTACTACTTGACATTTTAAGAATTGTATATCAGCATTAAACTTACAGTTTAGTTTTAAAACTTTCTCTACCTTCCTAAAATTTAAGAAGCTATCACTTGTCAGCTTTCGTAAAACCAATCGGGAATAAAATTTAGAAATTGCATATATCACTGTATTAAAATCTTTGACGACGTTTCGGCTATCGACAGCAGCCATCTTCAGGTAGCGGCGTTCTAGAACGCCGCTACCTATATAAGCACAGCAGATGCGGGTAGCCGTCATTTGTCATGCAACCTTGCTAAGTGTAGGTTGTAGGTTGTTGCTGCTGCTGCAAGTCCTGTGATTGTTACAAGTACAAAAATTGTGATACTATGTTTTCCTCTGTGATGAAACTAGTTTGTGATTAGTACCTTGTTGTGCAACAGCAACTTTTTCATATTTTACCTGCAAGACTTTCGCTAGAATTAAATCTTCGTCTTTACTTTTACAGATGGTAGGAGTTTTAATACCTGTAGATGGCTGCTGTCGATAGGCGAAACGTCGTCAAAGATTTTAATACAGTGATATGTGCAATTTCTAAATTTTATTCCCGATTGGTTTTACGAAAGCTGAGAAGTGATAACCTCGTGAATTTTAGGAAGGTGGAGAAAGTTTTAGAACTAAACTAGGTACTTGACAGTTTATAACAATATCTTCTCATACACCAATTTTGTTTTTTGAGAATAATATAATAGCTCGGTATGTACCTACACATTGAAATAACTAGGGTAACATGTCTAGTACCCGTCCACTTGGCACTAAGAAACTTCTTGTGTGAAAACTAGCAGTGCTAGAAAGCCGTACATAGGCTTAAACTGTAGGCTAAGTAGGGCCGCACCATCCCTGAATATCAGGCAAAAAAAATGAGTAAAAAGAAATGGTGGTTTTCACATTTTTTTATGTTTTTTGCAAAAAAATATGAAAACCATCTCCTTTTCTTTTGTTTAATTTCTTTTGGCCAGACTGCTACTAGCATGGTAGACGGGCAGCTACTAGACATGTTACCCTATACAAGAGCTTCACTAAATATGCTGCATTTGTAATATAGAGCATCTGTAACAAATAGCTGAAACACATATGATATATGGTATGCTAGTTCTTCTGGGAAAATTGGGTGAGTTTGAAACCGTTAAGATTAACTTAGAAAAAAGCACCACAGTACCGGTAATTGTTTTCCCGCAACTAACCTGCCACCCAAACTTCTGGATCGTGTGGTGCGGGTCACAGGAGCTCCAGTGGAGGAAGATCCAGGCCTGGAAGCAGTGCCTACAAAATGTTCCACATATAAGAATTGATAACGAATAGCTTCCAAAGTGAAAGCATCAATTTAGGCGTCACTAAAATGGGAGTGAAGGATAAACAAGGAGCAGAAGTCATTACCGTGATGATACTTCGGACGAGGTCCAGGTGGCGTTATGCACGCTACCCATCTTGCGCAGATGTGATGCTGCAGTCCGTGACGAGCGGAATGGCTAACAGCGAGTTATCCCAACAGTTCACGTAGCCGCTTACAACAGGTTTATCTGGCACTTTCAGTAAGTATGCGTCCAGTAAGTTTTTAAATTTCGTAGTCTCTGTACCGGTGACATTTCGGATGTGACGTGGCATTTTGTTGAATAATCTCGCCCTCCGAACTACGAAACTATTAGAATACTTGGTGGCCATTGCGTCACCACCAGTTTTGATCGGAAGTCGCACGTCACAAGTGTGACCAATTCGGTCTGAGTGTCTGGCCTGGATTCGTCCATTGACGTTGACAATTTCTTCTACAATTTTCCAGACATATATGATCGTAAGGCGCTCGAATCTCCTTTGAATGGAATACATTTGACGTTGAGCAAGTCTTTCGTGATGGTTTAAATCTTGCATGTCCCAGATTTTGGCAGTAAACGATCGCTGGATAGCCTCAAGGGGCTCTAAGTCTTTCCATTTGCTTGGCATCCAAAGAGGTGAACAGTATTCAATCCTCTGTAGTATTAGTTGTTTCCATAAGGTGAGCATTGTGTCTGCCTCT
This sequence comes from Parhyale hawaiensis, assembly GCA_001587735.2. Taxonomy (NCBI): domain Eukaryota; kingdom Metazoa; phylum Arthropoda; class Malacostraca; order Amphipoda; family Hyalidae; genus Parhyale; species Parhyale hawaiensis. The sequence goes on from LQNS02278074.1 coordinate 1,776,065, forward strand.
CGTGAAGAGAAAGTTCGAAGCACCCATCTGCTTCACTTCTTGCCTATAACTAGTAACAACTCGAGCCACGTGATCTTCAAAAGTGGCATTATCTTGTATTCTCACCCCAAGATCTCTTAAAATTTACTTTCTCTCGATCTTGCTCCCATCTTTCGTCTTGTAGGACGTAGATACAGTAAGGGAGAAGTTTTTTCCGTACCGTAATAGCTCAAATTTTGATTCGTTGAAGGTCATGTTGTTAACCGATGTCCAGTGAAAGATGTTGGTTAATCTAGTAGCACATTCCGTACGTCTGCCATTGATTGTACCGCTGCTAATTTCCGTGTGTCATCAGCAAACGATCATGGAACGGGAAACATGCATTGGTGCCCCATATTATTTATCATGATGATTGGGAGGCTTCTTTCGAAGCTCCCCTGTTATAGGAATATTCCAGAAGTGCCGTACATTCTTCAGTATTTTTCTATCTTAGCTACTCTAATAACGAACAGTACACAAGCACATTTAAATATTTCACAACTTACTCGATGCTTCTTATCAAGTAGGTAGCTATGTAGTGTGCTGCAGTGTCATATGGCAGTAACAATAACAGATGGAAAAAATATCTAGCACCTGATTTACTAGTTGAGCCTTGCTGAGAGAAAGGATTTCACAAATTTCCTTGAAAAGTCACCCAGCTTACGCCATTAATTGTCGTGTGGTCATTTCAACAGATAGGCTTGTAACAATAGGCATCTATAGAAACCAAGAATTGCTATATCAAAAGGTGAAATCAAAGTTTCAGTAGGATTGACCATTTTCTTGGAAAATGCAGTTGAATTCTGTGGCTAAACTTATTTTTTTTTTTTTTTAGTTGGTGTCCTAGGAGTTTAGCACCCCTACTTTCATCTACTGGTATAACTTTAAAATATATTTCTAATTGCCATTTTTGGTGAATTTCATGCCACATCCAATGATGTGTTCATTTTTTTTGTAGCATTGCACCTGCTTGAGACAGTAGTGTTTCATTGAGCAAAAACCTACAAATAGGTAAACTTCAGCAGAATCTACGCTGGTCTATGTTTGACCATTTTCTGGAAACATGAAGCTAAAGTTAAATAAATTTTAACTTTACTTGCAAAGTTAGAGCATAGTTCTAAGTGCTATCTTCAGTTTCTGTGCCTAGCCTATATCGGCACAGCAATTGTTTTCCTACCCTTATACAGGCACATACAGACAGCGCACTACACAGCCCTACTCGTGTTCATATTGACCGATCCAGGTGCCAGCGTTCAGATTTGCTATGAATTGTAATGGGAATAGCCCACACCGTTACCGAATGATCCCAAAATGGACGACACCGTCGTACTCGCTTGTCGAAATGCTTCATATGAGATATGGCAACACTGGGTTTGGCAACACCAGAGTTTTGCACCTAGCTAATGAGTGCGCCTATATTGACCCAAACAGTCAGTGAGGGTTAAGACCTATTCAGTGTTTATGACTTGTAATTTACTTCCAAAGGAGCAAACAATTGACAGACATAAGGCAATGCTTGGAGAAAATAACTGCTAAGTTCTGGAACTAGTCGAAAATCAAATTACAAATGATACAATGATACATGGAAAAATAGCCTGCATAGCAAGTGCACCGGGTCTTGCTGCTCTACAAGACTACAATATAGCTAATATACAAGGCGCTAGAACAGGGCTAAGCTAACATTCTCAGGTAGCTACACTGAGACTGGCAGTACTGAATTGAAGTAGCTACAGCAGACAGAAGGTTCTTACTGCACATCTGTATAGAGAACTTCCCATATTCCTCATCAATAATCTACATAGAATGGAGATAACACAATAGCTACATACAGTATTCACTTTCTTTGTTGACCTTTCTCTTGCACTTGCATTTTATCATTAAATTTCAGAACTAAATTAAATGACCACTCAAAAATAACTATTTAACATACTGTAATGCTTGAGTCTGCCAAGTGTTTGGACCATATGAAGACCATGAAACAATTGAGATCTTTTGACTAAAATTAAGTTTGTGAATAAGCAAGCTATATATTCCATTTTTGGTACTCAAGTAAAATTAGAAATTTCAATACTATCCTACTAGCTACTAGGACTAGATTCTCTTAATTTTCAAATACTCTTGACAAAAATATTGCCATTTTGTAAGATTGATAAGGAAACTACGTTAGGTGAGATAGAGGATAGTTTAGCTAACCATTGTCTAATTTTGCTGCATACCTACTTATGTGTGGTGTTTCAAGTATCTAGCTACTAAGCCAACAGTAGTACCTATTACTCTTGTAAAAGGGGTATAATTCAAACATGAAATAAGGAATAATGAACTTATAAATTGGATGAAAATACTACCTGGACATCTTAAATTACAAACAAAACTCTTTCGTTAACATTAGGAATTTCTTTTAGTAGGGCACTGGTTTTCTGTGTGCTGCTGCTGCAAACGTGACAGTGGGTGTTAAGTTTTGAGATAGAGTTGGCTTGTGACATGTACAGCAGGTTAACTCATTGTGGTGTGTAAATGTAAGAAATGATGAATTGTAACATAAGTGATAGCATTAACCGGTGTGAGTGATCGCACTTTCCCGCATTTTTTAATATGTACTGTATTACCATAAGACCACTCGGGCTAGGAAGTTGAAACTATTCACACTTATATAAGATGTATCATGGTACGTACTTTCATGCCAATTTAATTTAATTAATTTGTGTAAAGGTAAGTTATTGTATTGAAGTTATTAGAGGAAAACCACGCAATGGACTCCTCACTATAAAACAGGGTGATTTCACAGCACTGTTGGGGTGAAAAATAGCAGTGCAATAATAATAGTAAAAAAATGGTTAAAAATGTAACTAAACTAAAAAACTGCTCAGAAGCTATGTAAGAAGTTTTGAAGCAGGTTTATGCTGATTTGTGTGAAGTACTTTCTTTTGTATTAAGGTAAATAAAAGAAAACAGCGCGATGGACTTCTCGGTACATAACAGGGTGATTTCACCACCTAAACTGTTAGGGTGAATTATTGCACTACGATAATAATCTCAACATAGGGTTAATAACGTATCTACTATATAATAATTCACGTCATGTTTTTATTTATTTATTTATATATTTATATCTTTTCTGTCATGCTCTATGGGAATAAGATAGGAGAAAATTCAGATTTCAAAATGTAAAAAAAAAGTGGGGTACCTTGCAATTTTTTTCAGCGAAAAAAAAAAGTGGGGTACCTTGCAATCTTTTTCTTCAGTATTAGATAGGGGAAAAATACAACAAATAAGATAGGAGAAAATTCAGATTTCCAAAGACGAAAAAAAAAAGTTGAGTACCTTGGAATCTTTTTCTTCAGTATTAGATAGGGGAAAAATGAGGAAGCCAGCGGGGGTTTTCCTGAAGGGCTAACTTACTGCCGTCATTTATCGCACACGTGCACCAGTCATTAATAACCTAATATGCAGTCATTTACAATGACGGCTCGGGACACTAGTCTGAAATAAAACATAAAAATGTAATTGTTCAAGTGTGATTTTTCACATTACACAATTTTTGAGATCGGGATGTATAATCACACTCAACAAATTCATTAGCTATAACCAACAAACCAGAGGGATTACAGTAAAATGCTTTCAACACATTCATTATGGGTCCTTTACCTACGTTTCTGCCAAATTTTCCCAGAAACTTTGGTCTCCAGCATCAAAGTTGCGGGACTTTCGCAAAACTTGTGAAAAAAGTTTCAGGGTGGAACCTATGACTGTTTTCACCGGTAAATAAACGCATTAAAATTGAGCAATCTGAAATGAATGCACCATTTTGTAGAAAAAAGATGGACTTTCCAATGGTGTATTCAGTTTCTTCTCTCTTATTGACCCTGACGTACGAGGTGCGATGAATCATCCTGGTCGACGCTGTGTATTACAAACTGAAAATTTTATTCATCTTGAATCAAGCAAAAATTGCAGCACCTAAATAGCTAATATAGGTATGATGAGTTTATGAATAATTTTGACAATCAAAAATTTTTAAATAGGTACTGTAGATACTTTTCATTATTTTTCTTAAAATTTACATGGGGTTATAAAATTACAACCTGGAACCTTTTTTACATTGAACTTTGAAGACCACAACAAATTCTGGTGTGCACTGCTCACAAAATGCCAACCTAGCTGAACATTTAGGTAAGATACCATGCCAATGTTCCATGCTGCAGGACCAGCAACTAGCTACATTTTATTATTTGCTCCCTTGCTCTTGCACTTCACTTGAGAAATGAAGTCTACTTAAATTTTAACAAATCGATTCTAAGAATTAGCTAGCTATATCATTCTTACTCATTTTACTTGAAAAATAATTTCACATTATATTTTATCATTTGAAAATAATAGTCCTGCAAATCAAGAAGTATGGTATGTAGCTAATTCTAAGTTTTCCCACTATGGTATTCCTAAACTTGCATTTTGATCAGGTTCTTAACTTGAAACCCTCCAGTAGTTTCAGTATTAAACCTATACCTAATAGCTAGATACAGGTACAATATATCGGCTTAAATGATACGGTATTTTAAATTTTTAATCCCAGGGAGTTCATTGCTACTCCCTTTAGGTAGTGGTTTTTTTATTCAAGAAAATTACACAAATTTTCATCGCCAGGAATTTAACCCTTATAGAGATGTTGGTCATTCTATCAGCATTTAATTCATTTAACAATTAGCTAGCTACAGCACAGATATTATGCTGCTCTGAAGTTAGAGCACCATCACTATCTAATAATCAGCAACCTAAACAGAGCAGGTAGCAGTAGCTAGTAGAGACACTCAATTCCAGTCACTTAAGGTTAATGGTAACCAGATTTTGGAAATGTGTTCAGCTTAAAAAAAAAAAAAAAAAAAAAACTTATGAGTGGAAATTCAAGTAAACCTCAAATCACACACAAATCTCCTCACACACAAAATGAGATGCAGGAAAATAGGGTGCCCACAATACACACATACAGTTGAAATAAAAGTTCAGCAATACCGGTATACCTACTACATGGCACTGCAGTTATTCTCAATAAAAGTTTTCCTGAGGCATAGGGTAGAACTGAGAGCAAGTAAGAAATGCTGACTGTCCTAGCTTGTAGCCTCATAATGTTCCTTTGTTGCAGCAGGAAGGGCTGCAGAGTTGGATTTACAGTTTTTTATGTGCATAAACTCAAGAGTTGGAGATCTAACTACTGGTCTCAAGAGCTAGCATAAAAATAGGGTGAGAAAAAATAGGGTAACATGTCTAGTACCCGTCCACCGTGCTAGTAGCCGTCCACTTGGCACAAAAACTTCCTGTGTGAAAACTAGCAGTGCTAGAAAGCCGTACATAGGTTCAAACTGTAGGCTACAACTTTGCTCACAGTTTAAGCCTATTTATGACTTTCTAGCACTGCTAGTTTTTACACAAGAAGCTTTAGTGCCAAGTGGACGGCTACTAGCACGGTGGACGGGTATTAGACATGTCACCCTAAGCAGTTTACTTTTTTTGACTATCTAAATTTTTTAAGGAATCAGAGTAGGCAATTAGAATTTGACAGGACTTGAGTCGGGCTATCTACCTAGGACTCTCGAACCTTCACAGCTCAGCACAGCAGCAGTGTACAAATTGTGTGCTGCTTTAGAATCAGGGGATGCAAAACAAGACTGATGAGTGATAGCATTCCAAACATGATAGCCATAGAATAAAATATGGTACCGTAGGTATCTATTCCACTGAAGAGCACCCCATTGCACAGCATCAAACAAAGATAAGGCAGAAGCAAGAGAGTTAGTCAATGGCAAGGGCAGATTTGTAGGAACTTTACCAGAAGTGCTTAGTGGAATAAAAGGCAAGAAAGCAATCACACAAATACAAAACTCTTTGAATGTGGTGTGGATTTTACAGTTTTCAAAAAGCTAAAAATCAGCAATGACACACAACACCCACAGAAGTGAAACACTACAGATGATGGAAAAAGTGCACAAGTAATTAGTAATAATAATTGGATGTCAGTAGCAACAAATATTTTATCAGCAACTAGCAATAAGTAATCGCAGAGTCATAATTGCTATCTCAGTTCACACATTGCGCTGATTCATTGTAGTATAAGCTAACACTATCCACTGATCCAAAATAGCTATATATTTTTGCAATCTAAAAATAGTTTTATGCCTCAATCACCAAGAATGAAGCCAGAGTATAAGCATGGAGTCTAGCAGCACTCATATGTACCTACTACACCTCATTAGTAGCTACCATGAGTGATTTTAGGCAAGTGCTTCCTCTGCACTGGCACTAGTTTTGCCAATGACTTTTCAAAAATTCATCAAAATTTTAATAAAATCATGCAACTTGATGAAATAATTGTACTTGCAGTGTGCTGAAGCTAAGAGCATACACAACTCCAAACAAGACCCAATTGGCAGGTAGCTAATGGTCTTGTTGCCAGGCAGTGAATCAAATATTAGCTACAGTGATAGAGTCTCTACAAATGCTCCACTCAAAATATATAGAAGTGAAATACCATGTGTGTAAAATCAGCCACATTCAAAGATTTGTGCAAAATTAGTAACCACATTCAAGCACGCTTCACCTTCCCCTCCAGAACCACCACCGGCAGCACTCATGGTGGCTCAAGCAGAGCCACAGGTTGGCATGCTCTGCGCTTTATCCTTCTGCTCATAAATCAACACAACAGAACTTAGCCTGTGACAGCAATGAAGAACTGAAGAGAAACCAATATTATAAGTATTGTTTATTGAGTGAAATAAGTAAAAAACATATATAAAGCCATTTCTAACATAAACAACAGTAACTAATAGAACAGTAGGTATTTTGGATGGAATAAGACATGAGAATGAAAAGAATAAAAATTCTATCTATGATTCAGTCGAGCATTGTGCATGAACAACAAACTTTGCCTTTCATACAATAAGAGCACATGTGTTTCATCTTTTTAAGAAGTTAAGAACAATGCCAATTTATACCTATAGGGTAGGTAACATGCCTAGTATACACCCATCATGCTAGTAGCAGTCCACTTGGCTCTAAAAAAACTTCCTGTGAGAAAACTAACAGTGCTAGAAAGCTATACATAGGGTCTAACTGTAGACTAAGTAGTGCTGCACCATCCCTGAAAATGACGGGCGAAAAAAGCAAAAGAAAAAGAAATAGCGATGGTTTTCACATTTTTTCACTAAAAACAGAAAAAAGTGAAAACCACGATCATTTCTTTTTGTTTTCTTTTTTTGCCCATCATTTTCAGGGTTGGTGCAGCACCACCACAGCTTAAGCCTATGTAAGGCTTTCTAGCACTGGTAGTTTTCACATAGGAAGTTTTTTAGTGCCAAGTGGATGGCTACTAGACATGTTACCCTACAAGATTAGTTAGAATGTTCCAATGAATACTTTTGCAGTGGTGAGCGGTAGGCATAGTACCTCTGTCGTTAGCCCGCAACTCACACCGCCAATCGGCGACTCCAGTTCAGGAGGACATGTTCAGAGTC
>LQNS02278074.1:1791329-1801472 GCA_001587735.2 Parhyale hawaiensis
TTAGTACTGAGAGATATTTGGAAAATTTAGGGTATTTTGAAAATTAAATAACAATGAAACGTGAAATATTTTATCCTATTTTAATGTGAATCAAATAAATGTCTTCCCATTTGCACACTCTGATGCCCGGGGCTACGTCCTCCTAGCCCCCCTCCCCCCCAGTCCCCGCTCTCTGCTTACCACTGAACAGAACGTGAGACGCCGATTACAACACATTCTACACTGGAAATAAATTTTGCCTCTCCACCAGTATGAAGAGACTGTACTTCTAATGCTTCACAGATGATCTTCACAAGTATGCTAGCAAGCGTGTCCAGGAGTGTATGTGAATTGGCATTAATGTTGTGCTGAAAGAAATAAAGTGAACAGTGAATTTTGAAGTAACTGTGCTTTTTAAAGCGTTGTTTAGTTTTTCTGTACGCGTACTGATGGTGCACTATACCTACTTGTGCTTGTGAAGCATTGCTATTTATTAGCAAGCCATTTGCATAACTGGATGACTGAACTCTTCCCTTGACAGGTTTGAAGTTATACTTTATGTGTTGTGTATGTGAAGCGCGAAATGATGCCAAAATTTGATAATTTTATTTTGCTTTTTATTTTCGTGTAAGTCTGCCCTTCTACTACGAATGATCATAAGGATTTACTCATTGTGTCTGCTGGTCATAATATCCGGGCTGCTACAGACGTAAGCAAACACTTTTTGCATTAAATCATTTTCCGTTTTTTGTGCGGACGCTCCAGCGATTCTTTTGTTTTTCTAAAACATGAACATGCACGCGGTGACCTCTAGAACAGCCATATCGTTAAATATAATACTTAATCTTATTTTTAGTCGCTTTTGGTGAAGGCATACATTAATCGTACGGGATACAACTGAATGGATATAACGATAGAATTTTTCCTTCACTTATGTCTTAAATATTAGCAAATATAACATGCTTTTGTGCTTAAGCAGTGCTACAGTTGTACCGCATTCGTCTCCGTCAGTTTAACGCCTTTGTGAGGCTTATTTTCGAACTAATTTTATTTACGCGAACGAATCGAGCTGTTGACGTATTTCGTTGCTCTGTATTCAGTTCCTGTGGACATGGCCGTATGGAAAGGATGATTGCAGGTGTTTTTCCCTGCTCGTGGTGATAACGAAGGATTGCGCAAGTACCCACTACTATATGGGTTGCGCTTACATGGATCTACGGCAGGTTTATGTGACTACTGCAGTTGGCCTTTAGTGTAACTTACGATACACTTGGTTACCTCAGCTGCTCGTATTATTCCCATAAGGTCCACGGAAAACGTTTTCTCGAAGGAACAGCAACGTTTGAAATGGCGCTGAAGAGTGCCTCTTGTCTTGAATTGTGTAAGTCAGCCTTCCTTAATTTCTGCAGATTTAGAAGCCTCTGGTTATCATTCATTAAGTGTTACCGCTGGCGGAAGTTTCTCCACTATCAGTCACTGGAGTTATAAGCGTATCACTGGTGCCCGGAACTTGGTACAGAATTCTTCGCAATAATTAAACATAAAAGTTGCGCGTAGGATGCCTTAAGCACTATGCCGCCGGTGCTAGAGTTTTTTTTTTTTTTTGTGCAGAACTTGGCCACTTTTCGTTTCAGAAAATGCCGCAATTTCTTTCAGTGTTCGTAGCGTAAATAGATTTTTGTTTTCGCTCGATCTATTGAGTATTATAGGTATATGATGGCGCAACCGAGCTTCCTTAACACATGAAGTATGGGCACGAAATTATGTAATTTGTATATTAATTTGTTAGCGCTATTGTGTTGGTAGTGCGACCCACTAGGACGGTATTTGTTGATCTCAAATCTTGTTTATTTTAAATTATATAAATGAACTTTCCTCTTCGTTTTTGTTGTATTTGTAGTAAGGCAACGCTTGTTAATCCGTATGGCTTTTATATACCTACTTAGCTGCTATGTTGTTAGTGTGTTATCTCTTTAGATTTACTTTACTCGTAGCCTGTAGCTTATCGTATCGTTGTTGGTGTCCCCATCACTTGCTTTCTATACCGTCGTTTATTGGGTGGAAAGTGTGTAATTCCATCGGGAATACGTCGCTCGGCGACGCAGTTCCTCTTCGTGGGATGCCAAATATGTAAAGTGATCTGTTATTAAATTGGCTTGAGCTTTCTTTGCGTAACTGTTGCCGGTGTAGTTTTTGAGACGTGACAAGATGGGGCAGGGGTGGTAACTACGCTCCTAAATGGACTTCCCTGCAAAGCTTCTCTACGGAACACGACTCAACTCGTTGGTGCGTCAACCAGGCAGTTGTTGCAATATATATATTGTCGTAATTTTCGTTCTGCTTTGGCTTCAAAGATCTTCAAGTTAAGTTAACATAAAATAATATACTTCTTCTGGATTATGAAAATTATATATTTTAACCAAGCTTTCGAAATTCTTAGCGAATGTCGTTGTCAAGGTCCGATACTAATGATAGCGGACCAAAGAATTTCGAAGTTCTTACCTTGACAACAACCTTCGCTAAGAATGTCGAAAGCTTGATTAAAATAATGTTCATAATCCTGAAGACTAATAATTTTATGTTAACTGAATACATGGAACCCGGATGGCCTTTATGTCTATCAATCAGATCTTTAAGTTTATTTAACTTCTTCGCCTTAGCTACCTATCTCTCTCTCCACCTATGTAGAGCTACTTGGAGAATTAGAGTTGTGGGATTTGTCACGCAACTATCCTCGTTTGGTTGGCCGCTGTTGCCTCGCTTTCTCCCTCATACTCCTTCCCAACATCCTCTCTAATATGTAGCTATACTGGTGTGTATCATGTCACAAAATGCTTAGCGTGTACTGCGGGTATCTTCAAATTTCTGAGAAATGACCTAGATGTTATAAATTAGTAAAATGATTCTTTTTAGTTGAGAAGGATTTCAGATCAACGTCTGGGACGATTGCAATGCACTATTACCAACTTAATTGTACAAAGAACGCCAGCTTCCATGATTTTCGAAGACTCCATAACTGTTTTCTGAACCTGGAAAACCACATACATTGAACTCTAATTTATTACTGGAGTTCATGACCAAGAGCACGGCATCAGGAACTGGCAGGTAATATTACTTTCTTTAAAAATGACTCTCATAACGACAGTGCCCTCAGCTACATCCAAACAGTTTATCAGAAGTTGCTGCTATAGCCGCTTGCTGCCTTTACTGCCACTTTGTTACTAATGCAAGTTGTATGTTGAAAGGTTGAACATGTTGAGCGAGCCATCGTTGACGAATCATTAATTGAGCAAATTTTATGATAAATTTTGATTTTGAAGACGTCAACTAATGTGAACTGCATATGGTTCCATTGTTGTTGCTGAACCGTAACAACGCGGACAGCCCCTGTTCTGTACGCTATTTAGCTACACGGCAGACTGGAACGTGAATCCAAAACTATACTGTACCATCCAGGTCAGTTTGTCAGATATAGTTTAGATTGCCACAAATATAGTTCAGATTGCCTTGTGTGAAGCTCAATTGATCTTTACATGGAAGAATTATAGTTGTTGCTCATTACAATTTGAATTTCGTTTTTTAACAATTCGGTCGACTAACAAATTGAAGTTCACTTTTGATCGTTTGTGTAATACGAACTGAAAAGTTAAACTTCATTTGTTACGAACAAACTCTGAAATGGCAGCCAAGCTAGAGAAGCGACCGCAACATCCATTACGCCCGAAGAGCATAGGATGGGCCATAGGCCATAGGGTTAGGTTAGTTTAGGTTCGCCCATCCTATGTTATGGGGAGCAGCGCCTCCAGGGGGACCCTGTAGGTTACCTTAGCCATTAGCTCGGCCTTCGGAACGTCTGTCTTTCGTGCCCACTTTGCTTTCTTCCACTTCTATACTCCTACTGATCTTTCTGTCGTCTGTTCTTCGTCTTCTTTCTGTTTCCATGCGCGTTGATCCTGGGTGGGAACACCCTCGTGCATGGGTTCCACGTGTCCATCGTCACACTATGTGTCCCTTCATTCTTCTTCTGTGATATCGCCTATGTTGTGGAAACGGAGACATGCACTTCTGAATATAATAATTAGGCCCGAAGGGCCACGATTGTTAGAGTTTGTGAAAGAATTAGCTTGGCATTGTTTGTATTATATCCTATTATAGTGAGTCGCACAGAGCCACAATTTTACATACAGGTATCGTACAAGTTATTTTTTTTTTATTTTGAAATAACTAGTATGTATGACAATATATTTTGGGTATCATTACTAGCATATAGTCCATAGCTTCGGTTCATCTGTTCAGTTATATTGTTCACAACGTATGCTCGTCTCGTATCAAATGCAAAGTTATTTTGTCTGTCGTTTGTTATTATTTCTAATCGCAAAAATCATGAACAATAATCACAGTTCATGCCTGGAGCAACAGCTATGCTGAACCGCAGGGATTAGAAGATATTCACTGTCCTACAGTTCTTATGTTTTGTTTCTAGATGTAAGTTAGTAAAACACTTTGATACAGGGACTCCTAACAACTTTTCGGTATTTCTACGTTAAAGCCAGTAACTTTGTAAGCGTTGCTTCTATCTCCATTATGTGCTTGTATGCAGGCTCTCCTTTCTCTTCCTCTAGTCTGCATTAGGACGTGGCGAATATCTCTATACGTAGCTATACTTTTGTTCCGTTGTTTTTTTTTTATTGCCTTTATTTCTATATTATTGAGTAATATATTCTGCATGCTGAAATTTTTATTTTTTATATACGCTTTTTAACACTTTATTTGTAAGCAATACTATACTTCTTACTTTGGATCTGGATTTACTAATACTAAATGGATTTACTTGATGTAAATTTTATTTCTTCATGTGTTGTGTGCTTTGAAAGGGATCGGTAAATGAATAACTAGTGTAGCCTCGTATCATTTGCAGCTTGGAATAATGTATGTTTGTGCATTTTCCAACGAGAAAGATTTAGTGGGCCTCAAATGTCTTAATTTATTTCTGAAGTTTCTGATTCTATATCTTTGCTGCTGGTTACTCGACATATATATACATAAATATTGTGATTGCCGCCAGCTGAATTACAGCGTCTAGTATCGGCGTAGTGTTAGTTGAGAACGTTAATTTTATAAATTATTAGTACTGAAGTTAATCCTGCTGAGTGTAATATTATTGGATCTTGCGTGGTAGTTAAGACTGTCAAAAATAATTCTATTCGAAATGACGAGAAGTGTTGCTAGTCGTAGTCTTCATAACATGCATAGCATAAAAAAGATTACACTACTCAACTGTGGGAGCGCGTTCGCATAGATGCATTAAACTCCTCACTGAGTTGTTATTAAATCTGTACAGTGGAATTCTTTTATGCTGATTCATACTTAGCGGTTGTTTTTCTGTGATGGTTTGCTCCTTGCTTTCTTGACGCCTTGAATTTTGAAAATGTTGGGAGTAACTGTACAGCACTTCAGTCCGTTATGTACTTTTGCAAGCAGAACAATAGGTCCAATAATATACTATTTTCTTAGCACTAATAGTCAACAGACTCTTGCATCTTCACGTATTCAATAACATGTTGACTGTACTTATGGTTTTCTTTAACCTTATTTATTGATGACTATCTATTTCTATTAATGATCAGTATTGTCCTTGTGTCGCAGAATAAGCACAGTTTATGATATAATTGCTCGCTGATATTGTAGTATACTAAAAGTTACGTATACTGTATGTTCAACATTAATTTTTTCCCATATCTTGAAAAGCCTTTTAATGTTGCGAAATACAGTGTATGGAGGAAGTCCGCAATGCAAGTTGTAGTAATGCGGGACGACCACTATTGTTCAGTGATGCGGTGACACTGCAGGTGTCGTTACAGAGTTAGATGTCCAATTCCGACTCCGACTCCTGGGTCCAACTAGTGTCCGATTCCGCTCCCTTGGATCTACAAAGTGTCCGATTGTTAGCGGCTCCGACTCCATTTCTAAAGAAAGGCCCATTTGGTCCGACTCCGACTCCTGGCGTCCAAAATGTGTGGCTCCTTTCGACTCAGACTGTGCAGCCCTGGTTGCTGAATAAAGTACAAACTCAATTTAGGCGGCTAGTTTCTGCTTAAGCTTAATTTTCGTAATACTGACGATGTTTGACGAAGAGAAGGCATTTCACTATTTGCTTTAGGAAGAGTTGACATCGTGCACTTACTCGCTACTTCACTGGACGTTACGATCTACAACATTCAACTGTGAGCTTTCGAACGGCTCTTAGCAAAGGTTTCGATGATGTACTTAAATAATATCATTGTCTCAGACCACGGCACGACTTGGCTTCGATAGGCGTCGGTTGCTATTTTCCCAATGGCGTGCATATTCGGGTACATCGGCAGCTATACTAATAATGTCTTACGTTTCAGTACTACCCTTATCTATTTTATATCTTCATCATTGAAAGCAGTCTTCCTCATGTTATTGATGCTTCGACTTGGCGGAACACCCTCAAAATTTTCAAGCTGAACATGGCTCAAGCATAACGCTCTTGTAAATTGTTAAACTTCAATAATATATACTCGCTGACTGAAAATGTTGCCTGTGGTATTGGAGACACTGGGCTGACGCCAGCACTCGACTGCTGCTACTACGAGTGGACGTTGTTCAGGAGCTGAATCGTTACCTGTCCGCACTACGATGTTACTCGTGCTTATCGTCTTCCTTGAGCTGGTCGTGGCCCAGGTGAGTCATTTTTCACCCTTCACCATCAATATGAAGTATAGATTTTCGTAGAAATAGAGAAGTATGTATAAACGTGATGGAACTATCCCCCCTCTGAGCTGTACAGGTCAATCCCTGTATCGCCCGTGGGTTAGCTTCAAATTCTGCTATATTAAAGTCGATTTTTCAATTAGCACATTTTCTGCGATTGTCTTTATTTTATGAACTAAGCGGTTGGTCCCTTTGCAAGAATCGTGGTTATATGAAATTCTGCAATTCTAGTATAACTTAATACAAGACTCTGCGCGTTTAGAATTGCGTTTCAGTAGGATGAAACTAGAAGCGATAGGCCGTCAAATGATTCCCTTCAGCTTAAATCAAACCAGAGCACTCTGAGAGAGCGCACATACTTCCGTCGAGCTATGCAACATTATTGAAAAATTTAAATTGGTTCTGAAACTTTAATTTCCTTTTTATCAGCACCGAAATCTGGTCATTCATGCCTTTTGACAGTAATAACAGCTTCTGTAATTTTCTTGAAGATCCCGCCGACAAACATTCTGACACACATTAGTCAAATACATTAACCGTCATCACCAAAATTTGATCATTTATGTCGTTTACCATTTCTAACGATTCCTGTAAATTTCAGAGAGATTCTTTTATGTCTCTTAAAATTATTTTGTTGACAAACAGTAAATCAAACACAGAGAGAAATTAAGAAAACAGATCATCACAGAAATTTAGTCATTTAATCTTCGTGATATACATAACAACTCGTGTAAATTTCATGGGAATCCGTTCATAACTTTTTGAGTAATGGTATGTATTAAGAAAAAGTAGACAAACAAGCAAACGGTTGAACAAATCTTCACTAAAATTAATCTTCTGTTACTCTTAACATGCTTAAGCTCTGTAAATTTCGTGAAGATCCGTCCATAACTTTTTAAGTTATCTTGGTGACAGACAATTAAACTCCGCGAAAGCATAATCTCCTTGGCGGAGGTAACCAGCAGCTTCGTTGTACATATGAGAATTTCTTGGTATATGATGCTCTTGTAATCACGCTGTACACACTTCACCCCGTAGTGAGTATTATTGCATCGCTCCGTTCTTATTCTTGTCATAATGGAAATGAACATGACCTGACATGTTGCCGTAGATGTAGTTCCTGTTATACCGTGTTTCTGAGTCTCCATACACTGATACCGTGTTCTGAAGTTTTCAGAGAATGACACTTGGTCCTGTGTGTTACTGCTAGGGGCCTTGCATTGACTAATAAGTAAATAATTAGCTAAAGTAACCTGCAAAGAGTAAAGTGGTTTAGTTCGCGGTATGATCCTCATCCAGCTCATACGAGCTGTGAGGAACTTCTGATTACTTGTTTCTCAGTGACAAACCCGAATACATTTTGGTGATTACAGTGTTCTAGTTCACCGAAATATCGTATATTTGTGACGCTGTACTCTTCTCAGGTGCCGCGCATTGAATTATTGCATTCTCTAGTATTCTTGGCTTATGCCCGCCCCACTTACCTTCTGTGTCGGCTAGTTTACAGATCCGACGCCTTTGCTGCAATAGCCTATTGTTTCGTGTTTGACTCATGTCGGAAGGCATAGATTCAGTCCCATCGTTTTCATTCACTTGTTTTAACTATGCTAATAGAATATATATTATTACTAATATTCACGTAATCTCACATTCTCTATCTTCGTTTTTAGTGTGATTCAATATTATTAAAGATGGCGTAACGATGGTGATTCTAATTGATATATTACAGGGTTTGATGTTCCCGCCGTCCCCAGGAGAAGACTGTCGGCACAACGACGACTGTGACTCGGGATGTTGCCTGATGGTGAGACTGCGGCACAGGCAGCCACATGGAGTCTGCCAGCCACTGCCTGCTGTGGGTGAGCCACTGACACTTCAGTAACTGCCGGTGGAGAGTTGCTTAGCTGTACGCTTACTGAACAATGCTGGAATCTGGTTATTCAACCAGGCTTGAATTATTGGTGTCATCAGTTAACCTTATAGGTCTTATTTTATTGCTTATATTACATGTACATATACACAACTGACCAAATGGTGTTGTTGCTAAGAGAAAGGCGAGATTAAACCATAATGTGAAGCATTACGTATACTTGCAATTGCCTTTGCTGTACGTACTCGATACGCAAGGTTCACTACGCTTATAACCGTTTCGTGCATCAGTACTTCTGAAGCCTCATGCTGAATTATGTTTTTGTTAGGCAATCGTCGCCCTCTGCCTTGAGATTCGCCTTCATGGTTGGCATTAGGCTTTGTGCATCCCAATAATGCAAGAAAAAAAAATTTGTTCTCTGTGTCCTCGAAAGATTAGCTTCTTTTTGTTTCCGATCTCGAGCCACAAATACATAGTATTTTGTTCTGTTCTTCCTCTTCTATCCTGACTTAACATAGCTACCTTGCTTAGAGTATTGGTCCAGTGTGGGAACACCAATTGCATTGATTCCACATTTCCCTCGACATTCTACCTAAACGCTCTATTCTAATTGTATATTTCACTATTTTTAAATATCTAAAAGAAAAAATGTTGAAGCTTTATGTCTGTGCAAAATTATGTTACTTCTATTATGTCTTTAGTATGGGGTGAACACTGACTGCCCTTTATTGTATATCTAGCGGCCAGCTGCGATCTTCTCCTAATGTGAGCTTTAAGTAAGAATGAATACCTTAGGTCTTAGGGTGCTGGACCCCTGAAATGTTAGGCACCGAAACCAGGTGAGGAAAATGAATGCTTTATTATCACCCACGCCAAGGAGGTTCGTTTTTGTTGGAGATAGTCTGTCAAGCTGTCTCCAGAATAACTTAAAAACTATATATTTTCTCTGATCTTTGTAAATTGACGAGGAATGATAGGTGGTATGTTAGGAGAAACAGGTGATTAACTTTTGGTACAGATCCGTTCAGCCATTTGTTTGTGTGTCTGCCTATGTTTCTTGGTTACATAACTCAAACAATTATGAGCGAATCTTTGTGAAATTTTCAGGAACTGTCGGGATCATTTTTTTTGTGATACCTTTCAGTCCATTTGCTTGTTTACCTCTGTATTTATTTTTGTGGTTGTCAGAAGATAATTCAAAGTTATGGACCCATCTTTTTTGAAAAAAATTACTGGAACTGTTAATAAATATCAAGAGGCACAAGTAGCTAATTTTTGGTGAATAATATTACGTTAACTTTGCCTTGCTTGGCATAGGCATGCGCTCTTAAAGTGCTCTAGTATTATTATTATTACCTCCACCAAGGAGGTTATGTTTTCGTCGGGTCTGTCACCAAGATAACTCGAAAAGTTATGGACGGATTTTGGCGAAATTTACAGGGATTGTTCTTTATTATTTCTATGGATCACAAGAATTGCTCCGGGTAGAGAAGCCCAAACGGTGACGACAATAAATAATAGCAGTACTTTGTATATCCTCAGGAGACTTCTGCGCC
>LQNS02278074.1:1813113-1827237 GCA_001587735.2 Parhyale hawaiensis
AGCCAAAAGCTGAGGAGACTCGTGCAAATGCCCAGAATATTCTGAGCAAAATCTTACCGCATATATTCATTCGAGAAAATGGTCCGATGGCCAAACAACTTCGAGCTCCGTTCAGAATACCGCATTCTCATCGCCAGGCTCAACGCCGTGATAAAAATAAAAATGCTGTCACCCAATCGAGCCAATTCCTTTACAAGTAACAGTGCTAGGAGTCAATGATAAAATAGCATAAAAATAATCAGCTATCGCAACTACGAGAGCGTATCGAACAGCGGCATAGGTAATCACTCTTGGCTGGCAGCTCCTTACCCGAAATTCTATGTAACTACCTGAGTTTGTAGGTTTTTTTTACGTCGATTCGATTGTCAAACCAGCATACTTTTTCTGTTGACTGTCGGGGGACACTCCCTTTAGAGAAGTTATATAGCTACTACTTACCTTACAGGGTTCAAATTTCTTCCTTTCCCGTAGTGAAAATGTCTGTAGTACGCGACTTTTGGTGGAGGATGGAGATGCCTGATGCCCAGACTCTGTATCCTGGCCCTGAACTGGTCGTCCTCACCTCCCCAGCCCCAGAAGAGATTACTCATGCCATTGATGCGCCTGAAGTCCTTTGCAGAGATGGAGAACGCTCCTCCTATGTTGGCTATCGGAAACTGACGGCTGTAAAAACGTTAGTCAACTAAACTCATGAGGTCACAATATGAACAGTGAATTCTAACATGACCAAGAAAAAGCCGTGCATGACATCGTAGCCAACAGCGTTCCGGTAAGTTCCGAACACAAGAAATTCGGCGTCTCTGATTGGCTGTGACGGAATGCAAAGCGTGACCTCTTATTGGTGGCCTTGGAGTGCACTGTTATCCCCCTCGCACTGCTGTCTGTGTTTAATGGCGCTGGCACACCAAAAGCAGTTCAGTGAGAAGCTGGCAGTTTTTAAGAAGCACGGAATGCATTGGAGCGCGCGCACCTAACAGCGGCAGTTGAGCAGGCTGCTGCCGCTGTTTGTTGTGCGCGCTCCAATGCATTCCGTGCTTCTCAAAAACTGCCAGCCTGCCTGCCAGTTTCTCGCTGAACTGCTTTTGGTGTGCCAGCGCCCTAAGTCCGTTGTGTGACTGCGGTGGTACAGTGACGTCATCACAGTGACGTCAGCATCACATTACTCATGCACTGGTGATGTGACATTGCCGCGTATGGCTGAACTACGTAGTTCAGCCATGGTGCTGCGTATACTCAAACTTTGCCCAAGTTTATGAGATATATATATATATATATGTTTAAGGCCGTGCGCAGACATCTTCGCTTATTGGACACAGCATCCATATGAGAAAATAAACGTTATTTCTTTCTTTCTATTTCAACGGGACAATTTTGTGGGTAGATCCAATTTGCTGCGACTTGATAATACTCACGCAGCAGCTAAAGGAGCTTGCGGTGGCTATGTTTTAGGGTAAATTTATCACAAATTGCATAAGAAACAGAACTAGTATATATTGATTTTAAAAGTTTTATTGTTTGTTTTTATTCACTGTGTTCAGTGCCTAGCGGCTGGAGATTTTGTGCGATTTTGTTGCTTGTATACAAAGCTTTGACATGCACGTCTTCTGCTAGCCATCATCATTATAACCTGAAAACAAACTCATTTTACACTTTCGACATTGCAGTTACAATTGTCATCATTTAAAACAAATCTGCAGAAAAAATGGTGCCGTTACGCACGTTGTAGAGAATAGATTACAAGGTAAATAAAACGGCAAGTTGCTTTGAATTGCTTGAAGCTGCGAAAATGATTGACCTAAATCCATCCTGCTAAATGCACCTTTAGGGCAACTTTTTGGCAGAGTCTGTTAAAGCATACGTTGGCGAAATGTCACTCTCGGCAACTTTTGCTTCTCGTCTGCATTGAGCTTAAGTCAACGCTACGCCGCGGTAGCGCACGCTTCCGTTCTCAGCTCTAACACCTTGTATCGCTCGCCGGTTCGATGCTCAGCCATGCAGCGAGCTCTTTGCAGATCTTGGTGTGCTGACTCGGCAGTTGTGTACATACACGGCGCCGCGGCGGAACTGCCTTCATCAGAGATGAGGGGGTGTGGGATCTCGTGTCATTTGTTCCTTCCGTCAAATTGGCGCTATATATAGTTCTCGGTGACCCGGGGTCGACTGCAACTACACTTACTCATCTGGGCCAGTGGGCCTATACCCGTAGCTCAAACCAGTGCATGTGGGTTTCCCTGGCGAGGGTGTGGTCTAAGTTGACTTTACCTTTACCTTTCGAACCAGCTGCTTCAACGGAAATTCTTATTTTGACTTGCAGCGGTCAATGCGTAATGAAGTTCCTGATAGGTGGCACGTCCTCAAAATTTCCACAGAAAATATCTTGACTGGATCCTCTACGCATGTCTTATCAGCTGATCTATCTGCAAACCGTGTACTAGACGCAGGATGCTACAAAGCTCCTTTATGACTCTGATTTCAAAATAAACTTGTGAATCGTTGCGCTCCAATAAATAAATGATGTTCGAAAATCTAGAATTGATGCTGATGATGACTTTCGTTGACATAAAGAATTCGCCTGTCATACGTGGGGATACAAAAGAAAGTATCCGGAAACCTCAAGAGTAATCATAACGCAAAATATACACACATATTACTCAATGCGTGAGGGACAGACAGATGGACGAATAAATAAACGCAACATACACCAATCGTCAGAATTACTTTCAGCAGTGGATTTCAACTGAGGAGAATATTTTTAATTATTTATATCATTGAAATCTACGCTACGTGAAGGCATTCAATTCTTGGTACAACTACAATTTATTTCATACAACGCGTTCAGCGCAGGAAGAGGTTCACTGAAAGACTCTTTGATAATATTGACGGGAGAAAAGGAAGGGATGCCGTGGGCTTCAGTACGTAACAAGGGCTATCCAATTTCGCTCCGTTATTTTGTCGTCAAAGTCGAAAAAAATGCATGTTATATGGTTCATCTGTAACGACAAGTTCAACCTGTTGTTCTATATTAAAAGAATTGTCCCAGCTACGGAAGATTTGTTGTTAAGTGTCTGAAAAAAAAAAAAATCGTGGGCGTCGAGGACCGCCTAACGTCTGGAAGCCGCGGCGGGACGATTCGCGTGCCGAGGTTCGTAGCGAGGCCTTTACAAGTAAATGAAATTGCCTCGTACATTAGTTACCTTACTTTACTCACTATACAACGCCTGTGACCCTGCTGATGAGGAGCTGGGTAACTGCGCCCTCAGTGCAGCTGTAGTCGTTGCGGAGGTTTAGGGGAAAGCAATCCACGTCGTTGATGACAAAGCAATTGGCACTCATGCGCTTCATGGCTTCTATGGCACCTATGTTCAATGCAGCACCTTTGTTGAAAGCTTTATTACCTTCTGAAAACGTAAAATAACACATTAACTAAGCTGCTCAAAGGAACACTTACTTTCTGCAGATAATGTTGGCAGCAAAGTTATGAATTTATAGAGCATACAAACTCAGTGAATAGAGAAGGCTATGGACTTCTACCAAGTGATTGTTTCTGCCATAGAGATGGCTGAACGTACCATGACTTAAGGCATACAGAGCGTAGTGCTTGTTCTGCCGTTGCAAGAAGTAGTGCAAATGAACAACCAGTCGCTCCAGCAAGTCGTCTCGCCCCTGGTTTGGAATAAGCACCACGAGCTTCTCTCTGCAAACACGACACGATAATGCAAATGACGTGCACAGCACAAGCATCCGCTACATGAATAACTTATTGGCTTACAGGGTCTCTTTATAAACTTTGTTTCTCAGTGGCTTCTTTACAGCCGAGCTGAAATTTATTTCTGTATACATTCATTGTACAGTGTGCTTAATACCGGGGACACACTAGGAATTTCCACAGACAACTTGATGCAAGAAAGCGAGACTCGGACGTCCTTTACGCCACGGTATCCAAGATACCGATTTCAAATATCTATCAAATATCATCCCAGCAACCAGTTGGGCGTAGAAATGCATATGTGGCCCCGGCATAAGAGGAGCATAGCCTTCCCGTACCTGTACAGTGTCGACTCCGGCAGTTTGTACTGCCAGTCTGACGGTGCATGCACTGGAAACAGCTGACAGTTGTACAAGCTACGAGATATGCTTACTTTGTTATGCCCTCTTTGGGCATTTCTCTTATCATAAATAATCAGAAATGCATTGTATAGACACTGCTGAACAGTCGTGCGCCAGCTACAGACGTGTCTGTCGCCTGCTACACGACGAAGCTATAAAACTAAAATGAACCATGGGGCACACTTGCGATATTCCCTGACCGTGTGGTGCAGTTGGCTGGTGTAAAGTGGCCGCCGGCCTGCACACGAGACAGAACGCTCTGCGCGTCGATGTCCGTAGGCATCCATTGCTCCTCTTCGAGTGCTATAACAAACAATAAAAGGTTACTCTGACAATGGAAATTTCAAATTTTCCATGGCAATCTTGACTCTTCCTACATCATAACGTGACTGCCGAGCAGCCTGCCAGCGCTCTATGCACGATGCAGAATGTTTCCATTGCTATTGTTAGCAGAGGAGGCATCGATTAAAAAATGTAGTCCGCATCGCCTCCGATTCGGCGCCGAGCGCAATCCTATTCGTCATCTCAGCTTCGGCTGGTGAAAACTTCAGCCCAAATCTCGCACCTGCAATTCGATAAATTCTTTTAAAACGATTCGAGTCCGATTTGAGCAGCGCCAGCGTTAAAACAAGCGATTTTACCCGCAATAAACGGAATATAACGTATTTAACCAATACAGTAAACAGGCAATTGTGAAATCTTTTTACTCTTTATGAGCCATTGTTTAAACTTTACGCACTTGACCGTACAAAAAATCAGGGCCTCCTGAGAAGCTAAGAAAGTAATTCAGCTTCTGGGCGGTGCTGCGGAGGCCCCAAAGTCTGCTAGGGAAGTAAGCAAGAATAGATAAGAAAGTTCTAGAATCTTAGGCAGCGTCTCGAGATCGTGTCTCTTTTTCCGAATCGAATCTGACTATAACTACTGAGATTCCGATTCTCGATCATCCGGTTCGGCTCTCGGAGGGCAAATCTGATTTTTAAATCCGAGTAAAAAAGTTAATCAGATTTGGATCGGAAGTACGGACTTCGAATAGGATACCCAGTTCTGATTATTGCATAATAATGTCGTGAACTAATTTTATGAAACCAGAAAAGATCCTGTGCCGTAATTTTTGGGTGTGGTGAAGAGTTACACAAATCTTCAGCAGTCATAATTGAGGCTTCTGCACTGCTGTGCATTTATACACATCAGTAGCTACTGGAGCAACATGCAGTAGCGCCCCAACTTCACATACATCACTAAATAAGCTGCAGGTGAATGATCAATGATCATCAGACCCAAAATAGCATAGAGAAAGCGAAGATGCATGCACACGGGGTGTTGTTATCACAACCCAGTCGGGCATATTGTTACCTCAAAAACGGTAACTGTAATCCCAGATGCGATTACGAGAGCACTTCATTGAGCGTTATAAGCTCAGCTGGTCTTTAACTTCTCTCCATTTCGCTACTTTCTAGTACGCCGCATCTGTTGCTGATGCTGTACTTGAACCTTTACTAATGTCGGGCATCGTAATGTGGCTCGTACTTTAGTTCATTGAATAAACTATTGAAAGAGTGCATGTGCATATCTGTCACATATATATAAACATTGATATATGCCTTATAATGATACCTAACGATACTTAGTAGTTTAAGTTATTCTATTGTCATTCAATATTTGGTATATACCTGAGGCATGTTCAATTGGGCGCCGAAATTAGGCCGTCGAGGTTGACTGGTATGAAATTTCAGACAAAAGCTTCGGCTTTGCCACTTTGAAATATGCAGAAGTGTTAGAAGCAACGCGAATACGTTAAGATTGCTTACAACTCCATTTTACTGTGCAAGATTGAATTTCTGGAAGTGTCAGGAGTAATTAACCAAGGGTTAATAGCTGAAGCAGAACTGAGCAAGTCGAAGCCAGCGCACCAACCTGATGATTAAAAGAAGTCAAGCCTCGACGGCTTCATTTTGGCCATTAATCGAAGGTGCGCCTGGACTTACTAGCATTATGCCGCTCCAAACTGTCCCGCAGTATTGGGCACAATTGGGGCTGTGCTGCTGCTGCGCGGCTACGTTCAGTGCCGCTACGGGGGGTAGTGGAGTATGGCCGAGAAGTGGGTCGAAGCCCAAGCTGCGTCCTGGAGTTCAGAAACTCCCCTGCCTGCGTTAGAGTGGGGGCAGTCAATGAAGAAAATGGGTTGATGATGAGAAGGTTAAAGTTTTTAGCAAAACAAATGAACCGTTGACCAATAACGGGCTGTAAGCTGGTACCATGATTACCAATTATAACCTAGCTTCACCGTATGCATCGTTCGTCGTTATGATACATACCTATGATACATACCTCTGAAACAAACCTATAATATATGAATGAATATCCATAATTTTTTGCACAGGCAACAGCTCTAAGTTTTTACAATAGCCCTGAAGCAAGGGACGTTGCACTACCACGTCCGCCGCGTATCAACTGTGGCGCGCTGTCTAACGCAAGTGGTTTTATCTCAAAAAATGAGCCAACCAACACATCTCCTATCCGTCCGGGCAATGAAACTTGCACCACTGTCAAGCTTTAGATAACCAACCATTAAGACGCCATTAAATAAATTCACCAAACTGTAAGCTGCCGCAGCAATGTCTGTCATTCACAAGTTACGCGTTCGACGTTTTAATGGCACGTTCGATTGGTTGCCGAAATTATGGTTTCGAGTCTTGGCTTCTCCGGAACTGCAGTCGGAAGCTTTCATTTTGACACTTTGTATTGTGCTGCAAGCCACAGAAGCCACGTGCTTACGTTGAGCCTGCTGAGCACACCATCTTACGGAGCAAGATTGAGTTTCTACAAGTCTCAAGGGTAACCTGCATGAGGGAGAGTGCCTGAAAGTCAATGCAGTGGGTCGAAGCCAGTGCACGTGCGTGAAGTTTCGAGTAAGCCAAGCCTCAAAAACTGAAATTCAGACGTATTAGTGAATTGTTCATGAATTGGTGCTGTTTCAACACATGCATTAACGACGGGGTAAAGGTAAAGTCATCGTGACAGTACCCCGAACTTGGAAACCCACACGCACTGGTTTGTGCTTCAGATATAGGCCAACAGGCCCCAAAGGAGTATGCGGCTGCAGTCAACCACAAATCGTGTAGAGCTATGGCGCCAGTGGCGAAAATCTTAGCCTCCCCCTCTCGACCCCTCCCCATTGCTGTTAAAGGTCAGTAAACCTACAAAGTACGCAGACTGCATGCTGACTGATCACGTAAAGCGCCGCGAAGAACTTGCCTTCTTGGAAGGAAGGTTTGAACCTTCGGCCTTGAGCGCCAATGTCGGACCCATTAGTCTGCTGCTACTGCCTGTAGCGGCACTATAATAGGAGCGTTATGAGGGCTAAAGTACAAAGAACTGAAGCTCCAGATAATGGCATAAATGCCCACAAGTTTAGACATGCTTCCTTCATCGTTACATTGATAGCAGCTTATGTTCTTCGACGCAGAGAGTAGAATAATACCAGCATCGATAATTTTCGTAGCTAGTTCGTTCTGCGAATTGCTACCCTCGAGGATCAGTATTTTTTTCACTCTTCATAAACATGACATCTCGGCCGTAAAACTTTGATCATCAGGGTGCATTGGGCATTTTCCTTACTTTAGACGAGGAGAACAGCGAGACGAAGAACGGGAGCAGCGAGATGAAGCACAGGCTCAGTAGAATTTTCTTCATTTTGTAGAACAAGACCATTTTTCCTTTCGGGGCATTGCGTGCGGCCCCTGGGCGGTGTGACAGCAGAGGACGCTTCTGCAGGCGTCGGTGCAGTATGGGGCTTACCTTACATTCTGTTATAACATGTGTGCATATACATAGTCACATTGTGGTTTACCCAGCTATCTGATATGATTCATTATAAAGGCAGCTTGCGTTTTAGCTGCAAGGAGTTACACTCCAGCTGTAACCACGCGTGGACAGGACGTGTCGGCTCATTAGTTACACCACTTTTTAACAATAAAGTGCTAATTGCTAACAAATAATATATAGTTGTCCTATGCTCCAGAATTTTGTTGTAGTAGTAGTACACTTGTAGTAGTTGTAGTAGCTTCCGTTCTAGCATTAAGGCGTTTTATTCTAGGACTGCAGACAGCTGCAAACTTCTAGAGGTTAGAGCAACTTTGTAAATTGTATTTAAGTGATGTAGGCAAGCTTTCGTTTTATTGCACGATTGTGTCTAGTCTTTTGCTAGATACTGTAGGTCGTAGTGCATGCTGTGCATGGTACCGCCATACTTATCGTATGATATCAGATGTAATAGTACCAATTAAGCTATAAAACCTCCACTCGGGGATGAATAAATAAGTTATTATTATTACTCCATTATACGGAATACACAGTCGTTTAGTAACAGTGACTACATCGTCTTCAGTATACATACAGCACATCAACGTACACTACGCCGAATGCATTGCTCACAGCTATACGCTGATCAGTGATCACATATGTAGTACGCAACTACAGTGTACCTGTAGTCCACACCTACACTTAGCCCACGAACCTAAGCTACACTAAACACACAGGCATTGACTACACACAAAACACACTCCTCAACCACACAGAAACACAGCCCTCAACTACAATGAACACACAGTCCTCAAGACCTTAACTGCACAGAAAACACGCTCCTCAACTACACTCAACACACGCTCAACCACACTGAACATACGCTCAACTACACTGAGCACGCAGGCCAGCTAACTGCACACTTTCACAACACTGACACTACCGTATTAACTACCGCTAAGTACTACATCAGCCCATAACAAGTGTACTCAAATCACGTTTGTGCTACGAACACCGAGCCAGTGAATGTGGATAGGGAATATTTAGCACATGATCCCCCAGGACACCTGCTGCTGCAGCTTCATTAAGAACATTTCAGGAGGCCTAATGGAGGCGGATTGGATGTATTTTCGATTCATATCTCCTGCAGCTCTGGGGTTAAAGGTGCTGACTCACTCGCTGTCGCGAAGTCGGACGTTCTGTTCCAAGCCAGGGAGAAAATTCTTGGTGCTCGGCAGTGCAGCGTCCGAAGTTCATTCACTCATTGTCAACAAGAGGTTACTAACTTTACGGTGGGGGCACAGTTGTCGAAAGAGCCTTCCGTTTATGAGGCCATAGCTTAGACAATCTGGGCTTGACTGCAGCCGTACCCTCTTCTGGGCTTTAGAAAGGATTCATTTGAAGCACAGGCCATGGTTTCCTAGTTGCAACGTAAGGTCAAGGCGCCTTTCGTTTTACCTTTCGTCCAGCCTGTGAGATCAAAGTATCGTAGCACGTCCATGTTATTTTTTCTTTACTTAGCTGCATGTCTACTCGAAATTGAGCTCCAAGTCAGCAAATAAAGCAACCACAAAACTTTCTGATCAGTTAAGCAATCCTCAAATTAAGCAACGTATTTGATAACGAATACATTTTCAAGCGGGAACTGCAAGTTTGTCAACACAGGAAAAAGTTCGAAGCATTGGGAGTCACGACTTAGCGCGCTTGGTCATTTCAGCCATGGGTTTGGTTAAAGCGTATAGGGCTGTGTCTGCTAATGAAAAAATAAATAAATTGAGAAGTACCCAAGTAGCAATGTCCAGTAGAAGTGTGGGTAGCTGCTGCAGGTCCTGCACTTCTCCGCAGTTTCCCAAAAAAGATAGACTCGGATGCAAATGCAGAGTATAAGTCCTAGAATCTTCACATCCATGTTATGAGAGAGTCTTTCTCTCACAGCAGCGTAAAAATAAAGTCAACTTTGACAGTACCCTCCACTGGGAAACCCACGCGCACTGGTTCGTGCTGCAGATATAGGCCAACTGGCTCCAGTCGAGTTAGTAGAGCCGCAGCCGACCACGGGTCACCAAGAAATGTGGCGCCGAAACGGAAGGTAAAAGGCACGTGTTACTCAACTCCGTGTTTTTGGTTAGCAGTTGCAAAACAAACTCGAGAAGCACTTCGAAGCCCGCTGTAGACGAGAGCCGAAACACGGGAACGTTTCTCCTTACTCATCCGGTTTTATAGCTACAATGCACAACTTCGGTTTGGCGAGGTTTCAACGGTCCAAAATGGCTTAAAATCTGAGCTGCCATTGCAAAAGTTCTGTTCCGGCAAGTGCCAACAGCACAGTTTGGAATATCTTAATTTCGAGTGAGTTTTAACTTGCAATAGCGTACATTTTATTGCGATGTTCAAACGCGTTAAGATGTAGTCCCGGTCAAAGAAACTTTTGTTCCAGGAAAGTGAAACGTTCTTGTTTTTGACTTTTGTGTGCAGCGGGCTTGACATGTTTTTTTTTTTATTATTTTTGTTTTAACCAAAAACCATGGCTTTTGGTTGAAACCAAAAACCCATGGTTTTTGCCAACCCTGCTGCCAACAGTAAGACAAGTAGATGAACAAGCAAACAAACGGCTGAATGGATCTTTATCAGAAGTTAATCATCTGAACCTCCTAAGTCCTAACATACCTAACACTTCCTGTAAATTTCAGGAAGCTCCGTCTAATTGTTTTGAGCTATCTTGGTGACAGGCAAATAGACAGACCAACGCCAACAAAAACATAACCTCATTGGTGGAAGGAGGTACCTTGCCAACTTACTATGACGTTCGACGAATAGAGCCCCAGGATACCGAGTTTCAGCAGGACGATGATGCATAGGGCGATGACCAACTTCTTCATATCGACGTGCAACCATGGAACTCTTCACCTGAAGTTTGATAGAGCCTTTCAACCGGCAAACTGCCGCACTGAGTGACGATATAGCTATACCGTATATGAAGCTCTTCTATAACTGCACTAATACAGTTTCGGAAATGGGTTATTGTATATACGGTTCGTATTGGCACATAGACATAAATTGTTCCAATAGGTAGCGTAGTGTGAAGGAAACTACAGGGCAGTATATTATAATTTTTAATTTATTTAGCAAGAGTATTTGTATTCACATGATAAATATTGACACATCCCTGGCTGCTGCACTGACTGTGTGTGCTTTATTTATATTCTGTTTTTGCTGGAGACAAAGAATCAAAAAAATACAATATTGCTTATTGCACCTGGCACCCTTATTATCAGTAGAACACAAAACATAAAATACCCCGAATTCCTACTCTGTATAGAAAGGGATATATTGTTTGTTTTGTAGGATTAAATGGCAACAGACAATGAATTTTTTAAATATTTAAAAATTGTGGAGATTTTAACCGCATAACATGCAGGTCTGAACGCACACTACCCCCGCATAAGAACGCACCTCAACCGTACTGAGCAGCCACTCTCCTTATCGTACGCTATACCACAACTTGTACTGCATGTAAGCTAGTCATGAATGCTCGTGTTTATGGCACAGAGCGAAGATTATTTTATCAAGGTTAGTGCAAGCTTGTGGAGCGCGGCCGGCATTGTATCTTACAGTTGCCACTCTTAAGACCACTTGTATATTCATTTGTGAAGGGTAAGTACTCGAGTCCTTGGTGCGTGGCAGCCCAAGTAAGTAGCATTCAATGCGTTCTCTCATTGGCCAGCCGCGCACGGGCGCGCGTACTTACCGTTTTGCGGTAAGAATTACAAGCGTACATCCGCTTATGGTTGTACTTGAAGAATGTGAAGATGCTGGAAATTACAAGTTTGCAAGTCCTGCAATATTGTATACTTAGTAAATCTGGGCCCTGGTGTTAGCTGACGGTGGATGATGCATCAATTTTGACACAGCGGCAATAGTTCATCGAGGGCTAGAGCGTGAGTACCTGCTGCTTCCTGGGAGTGGGCCTGTTGGAATAAAACAAAATAATAAATGTTGGTCCGTGAACTGCTTGCTGTCTAATCTATTCGGGACCAATCCACACTGTAAAACGTGATGCTCAGCATATGTTAATAGGACGCGTTGCTCAACATGGTTCGCTATTTACAGCAGGTTGATAAGAGTTTTATAGCGCGAACAGCAGCTATAGCCGATAAGCTGAGTATCATAAGCACTCCACCGCCCCACGACATTTGCTCAATGATGGTTACAGAGTGTATATTTATCAAACAACTCTCAAACTTCACAAAATTTAAATGTTTTGAGAAAGAATCTAATTTACTTCTTTCCAGAACACTCAGGGGGTAAATTTTACAAAAAAAAAAACACAATATGGCGCCCAGCTAATTCACTACTAGATACTATTAGTACACCATTAGACAAGTGCAACGATACCCATATAATCATTCAGAAATGCATAGTACTTCTTACATTGATGTTCTTGGTTGAAGGTTTTGCGAACATTCTAACGTGAGCAGAACCTAACCTGGCATTGCCTAACCTATTGTAACCTAAATTACTTTAATATAGAGCATCAGTAATTAAATACCCGGCGGCCTTATAATTTTTTACAACACATAATGAGGCTATCAGCTATTTAATTTCTAAGATACTACTTTATGTCAAAGTAATTTAGGTTACAATAGGTTAGGCAAGGCCAGAATAGGTTCTGGTCCCTTAAAATTAAAAAAAAAAAAAAAACTTTAATCTGTGAAGAAAAAAAATCAGTATAAAAATAGTGTACTATACATTTCCGACAGATGTATATGGGTATAATTGCACTTGTGTACTAATGATATCTAGTAGCGAATTAGCTGGGAGACATAGAATGGCCCATATTGTGTTTCTGTAAAAATTTACCAGCTCGGTTGTATAGAGGGTAACTACGAGTACAGGCAAAGTTACCTCGACTGAAAACCTAAACTATGAAACTGGTCTGCACTGGTTCGTGCTGCAGATAAGGCCTCGTCAAGGCCAAGGGGATCGAGTGTAAGGCTGCAATGACCACAGACTGTTGGAGCTATGGCGTCATAGACGGAAAACTCCCATGACAACTGTGCCTCTCCCCCCCCCCTTCTGACCATCGCCATTTCTGATTAGGTCAGTGCCCTTCCCTCCTTCCAGCGGGCAATAAATGCCAAAAACGCTTCTACTACTTGGCCCGGCATCAAAACTTCCTCCCTGGATTGGGAATAGAACGTCTGACATTCACACAGCTAGTCACCGAGATAGCGCTGCTTCTGCCCGCTCTGTCACTGCCAGTGTTATGAGGACGGCGGATCTTAAAACTAGCTCTCGGTGCTGGACTTGTCATTCTCTTTACAGCACCGGATCATCAAAACTTTAAACAACACGCGTAATGCGACAACAAAACCAGCTGCTTGTCGGAAAATCGAAGTCACTTATCTAACATATTTTTAATGTGGAAAGAGAGGAGCTTCGGATAATATCAGATAGGCGCCTGAAAAAGTCCTATTGTGTAGCTTTCAATATAATGACGCTATAATGATGATGATAATAATAATACATTAGCTCTCGATTCGGCCGAAATTTTGCCAGGAATGTAGTACATTTGTGGGCAGAAACACCTCAGTTGAGCAGGTCGAGTTCATTTGACTTGCACACAGCATCAAAATATTCTGCGGCGTGTACAATTGGGCGCAAAAATCAGCCTTTCTAGGCTTAACTTGTCCGAAACTTCGGGCAGAGGCGATGGTTTTGCCACTTTGAATCGTGTTGCAAGTGTTAGACGCGACCCGAGTATGTTGAGGTGGTTGAAAACTCTACTTTGCGGAGTAAGATTAAGTTTCTTCAAGTCTGTCTCAAGAGCAACCGACTGGGGATCAATGTTTGAGACTCATTTCAGCGGGTGGAAGCATCGCACCAGTCTGAAGTTCCGAACAAGTCAAGCCTCTCTAAGACTTCATTTTGGGATCCAGTCTAATGTGCCCCGCAGTTGAAATTTCCTTGCTAGGAACCTCACTTCCAACAGTTGACAGACCTCTTTGGAACGTCTTGCAGGGGTTCATCGCGCACCAGTTTCACTTGAGACGACTAAAGACTCACCAAAGATATTTTGACTATCTCATGCATGACTTAGGGCGCTGGCACACCAAAAGCAGTTCAGCGAGAAGCTGGCAGTATTTGAGAAGCAAGGAATGCATCGGAGCGCTCACACCGAACAGCGGCAGTGGCCTGCTCAACTGCCGCTGTTCG
>LQNS02278074.1:1841339-1853897 GCA_001587735.2 Parhyale hawaiensis
TGGATCCGCCAGTGCCTGCGTTTAACGTATAAAAACAAAACTTTCCTATCGTTTAACGTACAAAAGCCACATGAGCTTCTTCTCTGAGGTACATTTAAACTAGAACTTTGAAGCAACGTTAGCGCCATTTTGTCTTTGCGGCTATTCTGTCAATCAAAGCGACAGGGATGAAAACTCCTGTGGAGTTTTCCTCTTATTGTATCCGAAGTTCTTTGATCGAAGTAAACTAGTGATAGATCAAGTGACTAGCAGGCGTTGCTACTGAAACACTGTAACTCTCAGGATCATTTAGTTTATCGGGGAATGATAGTTACTGACATGACTTAACTCCTATCTAACGACGCAACAACCAGCCTAAACTCGTAACTATACTAAAAAAATACGCAGTAAATCTCAGACCGACCGTAACGAGAGGTAAACAACAACAGAGGCGCCAGAGGTGAGATAAGATTTTAAAATCTCCTCCATCGTTGTCCAAAGCCAAAAATGGCTTATTGGACGCACTGTTAGCAAAGTCGGTTTGTTTCAAATATGTTTACTAAAGTATGCATTGCAGTAACATCTGCAAGCGACGAGAGATGCTTTGTGGGTTGGAACTCACCAGGAAGCAAATAGCGTTACACTCTTTCCTTCCTTGAGCTCACTGTCTCGCTGAACACTGCAAGGCCTGTTGTAATCAGAATTTTCTAGTGTTACGCAATGTAACGCGGTGGTCCCCGCTCAGTGTCACTCTATGTAAGAAGAGGAGACTGAGACCGGATCTCTCAGAGCGCAGGCCCGAAAATGTAAATACAGGCGTTTATTCATATTTATTGCTATTAATGACGACATAGTCGCTGGAAAGTTTCTTGAAAAGTCCATGAGAAATATTCTCAATTTCACAGTTATAGGGTGATTTCTGGGGAATCGTATTCTTAATATAAAAATATAAATATATAAAAGGTCCTCCATAGTTATTAACAAACCAACTGCGTGAGATCTCGAAACTTTAGCAGGCCAGCAAGCGCAATCGAAATATCTAATCAATCAGTTAAATAAAAAAATATTAGTTTTTTACGAATATAAGCTAGAAACAAAGTAATAATACTTGTTACGCATATTTAGGAAAAATACGTCTTCACAGGCCACACAACATAATTATAGGCATTTTCATCCGATGCATATATGGCGAGACTTGCAACTGCACGGTGTTCGAAGCTCGCAGCGAACCATTTTTGCATTGTAGTAAGTTTGCGTAACAACGGGTAACATTGGCGCAGAAAGCAAAGAGTGCACTAGTGTGTCTCATTGACAGAAGATGACTAAATGTGACACGATTTTTGGACACGGAGGTAACACTGGGTTACTCTCGGTTACCCAGCTCGTTGATTACAACATGCCTCGATCGAAAGTTTTTGTACAAACGATCGAAGTAGAACCTTTACCCTGCTGTTGCATATAGACCGACAAGGGCAAAGATATTGGAAAGACCGGGGCCGGGGAGACAGACAATCAAATAACCGGGACCGGGGCCGAGGCGACCAAAAATCAAATAGCCGGAGTCGGGATCGGGGCGACCAAAATTAAATAGCCGGGGCGACGAAAACCCGCTAGCAGGGGCCAGGGGTCAGAAATTCTATTTTGACTAGAGTAGAGCATTTACTATTAACACCTACATTTTGATAACTCATTTTATTAACAAATTCTATGAGAATTAATTGAGGAATTAATTGATGCATGAGTGGTTCATGATGGATTAAGTGTACCTGTGTACCTTAGAAATTTTGCAGACTCAATACCTTACAGAACTGCTGCTTTAAAACGTGCTTGAGGAGGTCCAACACCTTATTAGTAACAGGTGACAAACTTCTAGTCTGGGAGCTTTAGAAATCATCTGGAAGTAAACTTAAATTTGTATTTTCAACTTTTCCTGCAAGGCATTTAGTCAATAAGAATGCACTACATAAACCATCAGATATTTAATCGGTCGCGATAACTTCTTCCATCATTATTGTAGCTGATTTATTGACATGCATTCTTCACTAGATATAATATGCAGTTGCACATTGCCAAAGGAGATACATGCACCCGGCATTATTCACAAATATAAAGATTTATGGCTTACAGAGGTTTCGGTAAAAATTTACTTAAGTAGGGTCCATTTTTCCCCCAATGTTTAATCTATTCAATTTTTGATGTTGACTTCTAATCTGAAGTCTGTTTGTGGCGGGCGGTTTTAGTTTTCGACATATTTCACTTTGAAGTTCCCATTGTTTTCCTATAGGAGCAAATGAACGGTGACCCCATATAGGACTTAACCTAATCCAAAAAACTTTCGAGAAGAGGTTTTCCCTTATACTGTGCGACTGTGGTTATTTTTTCCATAGAGAAATAATGGGAACTTCAAAGTAAACTCGCTCAAAAAGTAGATTCGACCGCCGCAAACGGACTTCAAATTCGAATTCTACATAAAAAATGAGTGGACTAAAATAAAACATGGGAAAAATTGGACTCTACTAAAGTAAACTAATTCCAAGGTTTCCTGCAGTGACAGAAGTTTAAGACAGCACATTGCTATGATATTGGTGGATCATCACTCGCAATAAATCAGATTACAAGAAAAAATTACTTTCCCATAGAAAAACTTGTTTTATTGCCTCTTAAGTGTTTTCTCTAACTCCCCCCAAAACTTGGGACACACCCCCGGTTTTCAAAGTTTGAAAAGCCGGGGCCGGGATCGAGACCGGGGTAAGCAATATTCGATAAACCGGGACCGGGGCTGGGGTAAGCAAGATTCGATAAACCGGGGCCGGGGTAAGCAATATTCGATAAACCGGGACCGGTGCGCTGAAAATGGTCGAGGTTTGCCGGGGCAGTGGTCCCGGTCGGTCCCTACAGCATTGCACACAGAAACCTTATGTTCAGAATATGCTTTAACTGATCAGTCCACTCTTTTTGAAGACCCTTTATTCTTATCGGCTCAAAATACCATTAAATATAAGTCACTATTGTCCATTTATTAAGCTACGTAAGCTACAAAGATTCAATAAACGGTGTCCCTATGTTGAGGGAGTGACAACGCGATGGTATTTGTAGCATGGCGATTAGCTGCATCTCGAGTGACGTTATGTATGTAAGCAACGTTGGCTTAACTGACTTACCCTAATTACAGGTCTTGGGTTACTGATTTTCCAGGTTTCACCAGCCAGCACCTCATCGCGCTAGTTTAATTTGTGCGCAGGTGGTGCGAACTGTTTCACTCAACTGTTTCTCTGAAACTGCAGGAGTAACTGGGTAGCAGCATATTATATGATTTTGACTTCAAAACATTCATCCTGATGTACTCCAGTTGCAATTACCATCATAAAAAATCTACAAAGTTATTTAACCCTATTAGGGTTTAAACTAGGGATAAAAAATGACTGCTCCATCTTTTAATTTTTCCTCTGTAAGGAACTTACAGATTTCATTATAACATATTTTACAGTATTATATCCATGCACGGCGGCGAGAAGCGACGTGCAACGCGACAAATTTGCTGCACGACAAAATGTAACGAAGGGTGCAGCAGTCAGCTGTCCCCACCGCCGCAACTGCGATGCCTCGCGACACCCGTGCATTGCTGCAACACGACTCCCGGGAAAATCGCATTGCATCGCTTGTTGCTTTCAGTGGGGCCCCGGCCTTACAGTTCAGACATGGCACCGTCAGAGTTCTTCTTGGAATTGTTCGTACCTCTGAAGAACATCGTCAGCGTTTCCCGGCAAACTACGCCGGAATTTTATTCGTGAAATAGTGAACCGCCTCGGCTGGTGCTGACAGTTGCGACCAGGGTATCACGGCTCTCGTTCAGGCATTACTTATGGAAGGACCCTCGTACATAGACTGCCGTCGTTGTAGCTTCTGCGGAACCAACTCAGGTGATGGAAAATCACTGCTGTATTCGTCAATGACCTCATCAATGACAATGACTAAAGCATTCAAATACTTGCATAGACAAGACCTAACAGCGATGCTGCCTTTCGTACTAAACTTGAGGACTGGGCGTTTGGATTTTCTCTGATATCATCCAAGAATGGAATTACGATATTTTATGTTTATTCCGAATAAAAAATCTGTCAAGGCTTTGTTTACGGGTAAAAAACTCACTGCCCTAAATTTTCTGACCCTAATTTTACTCCAGCTTTAGAATCCACATACAACTGTTTCTTGTATTTCTTCTACGGAGATGTATTTTTTTATACTTGGCCAGCGGAACTCCCTGCTGTTGCGGGGGAGGGGGGGGGGTGCAGTGCACCCTGTGCACCCCCTCCCCCAGCCTATGCCCTTGAATAATATAATATCCAGGAAAAAGCCGAGTGAGCACATGTAGCTGCTGGGTCCGCAACAGTGTCGCTTGATACGCATTCCTTTTCTTCGTATTCTTGTCTGGTTTTCTGAGTTTTCTTGCTTGTGATTATTACTCCCTGAGTAAAATCTGCGGACAAAATTAGGTATCGATCTCTGGAAAAAAAGAGCACACGGCATCACGCTGCGACACATAGGAGAGTCACAGTTTAGTTTTATATTACTGCTACTCAGTGATTCTCAGCACTGTACAGATGAGTTATTACCACAAAATACACTGAAGTGCATAAAAAGTTATGTTGAAAACTCATTCATAGCTTTAAAGGAGAAATATTGACGGCATCAAGAGTCTCAGGCGGCGTAGATTAGCGCTGCCAAGTCCCGACGACTGTTACAAGATCTTTCATTAACTTTCCTAGCCAGATTCGCTTCTTCATTACCAAGCTCACTAAGCCCCTAAACGTGCTGCTAATATTGCACTTATTTGACATCAAAAGGCTCAGCTATGAACATATACACTCAGAGACCTCAAATGTTTTTCCTTCCAGTAAAACGGCTGCACGGCAGTGCCGGCTCTAGCCTGGAATTGTGATCTGGAAATTAGAATCTACGACGGTTACATGAGCGAAATTCATCAATTGAAATTTCTTGGCAACATTAAATGCGAATATTCGTTCAATACGACCCATATCTAGCGCGATATTGCTTTTTCTATGAGAAAATAACAAAATACAAATGTCCAAGCAATACTTCAGAACTGTTGGTAATATGTTTAAATTATACTTCGAATCATGATTGTCTTCATTTGAACAATATACAAGATAGAAACTATTTCTTTACCAGACTGCTTCTTATTACCAGTCAAGATTCTCATTATGAAATTTGCTATAAGGTGTTGGTAGTTAGTAAGTGACTTGGGTAAGGGAAGTGGACTCTGTAGGGTGGTATACGTTCATATTTTTCGGGTGGAATTACGCAGAGGTTTAATTTTCACACAGTTTAAATAGATATACCTGTATATCGCAGATGGCAATAATAAATACAATATATAGTAATATATAGTTGATTATACACAATATTTTGTAGTTTGTGTATTGGTACTGAAATGAAACAGGTTTAGTGTAGACCGTAGACTTTATACAGGGAAAATTCGCCTGGATCGCTTAATGTGGCTAGATATTTTAGGTTACATAGTTTTCATTAGATTAGGTGACGTTAGGTTTGATTAGGTTACATTAGCAAATTTTAGGTTAGGTAAGTAAGGCTAGGTTGATTAGGTTTTGTTAGGCATGGCAAGGATAGGTTCTGTTTAGATAAGCACGAATGCACGAAGTACAGCGCCCAGTTCCCATTGAGCGCGGCAGGCGCTAGTTAGGCCTCCCATTTGAATTTTTCCCAACATCTTAGAACTTCGTAAGCATTTTCAGTCGGTTATTAAAAACAGCTATTATTTTTTCTTGCTTTAATATGGTATCCGCCATCTGCAACCTATACGTAAGCCAAACTTTTGATAATTTTTTTCGGAATACCACCAATATAACTAATCACGGTCACTGTGCGTACTCTGTCTGGCCTGATGAATACCAGCTCGCAACCCGCATGTGTCAATCGCGATAGGGTTAGAAAGCAATCTCAGCTAAATTGGAAATTAAATAGAGACCGCTGTCTATTTAATCTCCATTTTACAAATGAAAATTAAGTTCTCATTTTTGAGTAGTGAAGAGACATAGTTTTACTCGCTGTGACGCTCAGTGGTTGCCATAGCTGTCTACCATAAGCGCTCGTACATTATAAATAGCTACTTTTATGCAAACTTATATATAGTATTTATTCATGATTTTACTTGTTCTTGGAACGTCTTCCAAAATCCCCAGATTAAAGCAACTGACATCACGGGAAAAATCACAAGAAGAAGAAGATGCCCTCGTGCCTGGACACGCGCTGCATGCAGCTCAGTGTGAACAGGCCTGGCAGAGTCCGCCTCATGAGTCCAAGTCGCTTGCATTTTCCCATTCCCTTTCCCCACATTCCCCCTAATGTGATTATAAAACACGCCAGTTGGTAACCCTAGCTTAGAGTTGGCAGACTATGGTGACGTCACCGCGTATCCCCTCCCCCCTCAATTCTGCTAATTCTCGTTTTTCTTACCCGTTACTGTTCTTCTTTCCGAGCTGCTTGTAGCCGCCGAGAGTATTATTATTATTTTCAATAAAGGCAGAAACCGCAAACTCAACTTCATATGTCGCATTTATTTTGTGAGAAACAGACAATAGAAGCAACACAGTGTGGCAGTGCAAGCCAATAGTACCTTCTTCTTTGCCAACCAAATATTAGTTCTCTACAGGTTTCGATTTAGTCCCAAAATTTTTCATTCCAGGTCCTTGATTTTACTACTTTAGCACTGAACTGACCCATTTTTCCTGCAGCACTAGTGCCAATTTCCAAGAGGCGTACTACGTCCACGTGTACCCTTTATCTAACTTAGTTGATTAAGTATGCATTAATTAAACACCGTCTATGACGATATGCTAGACGTATTATCATTTAAAGATTCTTTTCTATTTGATAATTTGAGATTCAATAAAATTATTGTAGCATTCCTTCAAAACTCCTTGCTTTCTTTCATTCTTCAGTTATCAGAAAGCATCGATTGAGGCGTGTTGTAGTGAGAATCTAGACCGTGTTGCTACGATTTTCGGTGTAACACCGTTTCACTCAAAAATATGAGATGAATATGACACAATCTCAGCTGAATAAGCAGAAGCCTCACTCTCTGACATTGCTGGCGGAATTTTAATTTGGCTTTTTTAGGATAAAAATGAGAAAATCCTGCATGAGGGCAAATATACATCAGCTGTGGGTTATTCTCTCCGTTTTTGTTTTATCAATTGATCGTAATGCTTACAAGCAGAGGCAATGCTTGTAAACAAAGGTGGTTTTACCCAGCTCATAGCTCTATAAATGTTGAGATTGTCGTCGGTGTTACCTAACCTGAGTTTCATTGGATGTGGAGTAACACACGTGGCACTGGCAGTCTGATTGCAACGCGCCTCCGGTTTTGTTTCACTCCACGTACCGGGCTTGATTAAGACCACTTCATTCCTGTACGGATCTCTGATCATTGTATAAATATTTTCGTGATAGTGATAGTTTTGTATATTTTATCTTCGACTTCGGGGCTAAAATTTTTCAATATCCCTCCTGAAAAGAAAGAAACAAAATATTAATATTAGATATTCCTTGCGAGCTGGTACGTCTCTTCACGTTCTGATTGATTCACTTGAAAAATTGATCAGACTGGTCAGGAACTAACCATCAATAACCTGGTATGAAGACCAGCGTAAACATAATTTATCCATGCCTTTTAAAGGCAAATTTTGCGAAACTCCAGTTCATATCATCTCTGTACAGATGAATGTAAACTTACCGCTACAGAAATTCCTTGGTGTACATTGTTAACAAAACCTAACCTGTAAAACCACTACTGCAGGTACTGAAGTTATTAGATACTTCAAGCCTTTATCTACACATGCGCTACAATACCGCAGCGTCTGTGACGCAAGAGGGGGGGGGGGGTGGCAGGTCCCCCCTCCGACGATGAGATTTAAGGGGAATATATTTTTATCAGTAGTATAAGAATATACAATTTATCTAACCAATATATATAGGTTTATGCCATTATAGTCATAAATATGATGTTGGTACATTATTTTTTACCCAAGTTTGACCATGGCCACCCTCGCTTACATGATTGCACTCTGTCAAAATATAGAACTGCCCCATTTTACTCACGCTAAGGTCCAGTTGCTCCCTTTGTACAAAGATCGTAGTGTATCGACCTACTTGGTTGGAGGTTCCATGAGCAGCTTTGCAGTTATTTTCGTATACGCTGCCTTCTCAGCAAACTCTGTGACGTTGTATCGTATGGAGCTGAGACCTTCTCTTGTCGGTGTTGACTTCATCTTTTTCAAGAGCAACAGTCTTTTGAGAAGAGAAAATGTAAGTGCGAGTTTGAGCGACACGTCAGACTCTTGCATAGGCAACACTGATAAGGCAATATACGCAAAGCGATCATAAGAAATTCGGCCCGTTTCTGTATTTGGTCTTAGGATGATTAATTAAAGCATTTGTGCCTGTCAAAAAATTAAGGACCAAATGCAACGTCGTTGGCTTTGCCATAAGAAGAAAATGAGGCACTTCAATTTAGCGCTAAAATTCTTTTTTTTTTCTATCTGATGAAACAACAGCAGTTGGCACTACAGCCCAAAAAGACACTTTTTTGTTCTATCTGATGAAGCAAAAGCAAAGTTCTATAGCCGCTCCGCCTTTCCACGTACCCATAAAATTGTTTCCTATAGTCTACAGTGTTCGTGGAACTACTAAAATGAAGAAAGAAACCATTTGTCTCGCAATTATCCGTCGTTTAATAGTCCTGCCGAAGCTCCTACTGTGTTGAGGTCTGTTCACACAACAGCCTTATGACGTGTTCTTGCAACTTAGCGTCTCACTGCGTTGCTGTGTTCGTTTAAACAGCAGAAAAGTGTGCAGCCTTGTGCCGAGGCCACATATGCATTCGTTCGAACAACTGGAAGCCAGGATCGATGAGCAATTCACTCGTAGTTTTGAAATATATTTAAACTCGGTAGCCTAATAGATACGGTGGTATGAACGACATGCGAGATGCACATCCTGGCATCACGTTGTTTTTCTGCAAGTCTAGTGTGATCTCAGCATTATGTGAGCTTTATTTTACTCCAGCTCTGAGAAGTGGCCGAAATTTTTCTAAGCCAAACAACTTGACGGCTAACATTCTTACAATATGTTGTGATAGACACGCGTTTGTATTTATGCGTTACAAGACAGTAAAATATTCAGACGTCGAGTTACGAAAACCCGTGTATTTGATGGTCGTGTGAACCTGTCGTTATATCCTTCTCTTGAAGTCAGCGGTGGAATGTATCAAGTGAAGCAACAGCTATTGCGTATTCATTGCATACATTTTTTTAGGGACAATTCAAGTTTATCCCAACGACCGAGTGGTCAAAGGCTTCAGCCTTTTAGAGTCTGCGGATAATATGGACCTCGGGTCAACTGCCAACAGATTTTCAATTTCGCAATACGACGAGGGATTTCTAACTGAAACTTTCCCAATTAAGATGAGTATGTTTCACAAACAGCCAAAAGCTGAGGAGACTCGTGCAAATGCCCAGAATATTCTGAGCAAAATCTTACCGCATATATTCATTCGAGAAAATGGTCCGATGGCCAAACAACTTCGAGCTCCGTTCAGAATACCGCATTCTATTCGTCAGGATCAACACCGTGATAAAAATAAAAATGCTGTCACCCAATCGAGTCAATTCCTTTACAAGTAACAGCGCTAGGAGTCAATGATAAAATAGCACAAAAATAATCAGCTATCGCAACTACGAGAGCGTATTGAACAGCGGCATAGGTAATCACTCTTGGCTGGCAGCTCCTTTCCAGAAATTCTATGTAATTACCTGAGTTAATAGGTTTTTTTACGTCGATTCGATTGTCAAACCAGCATACTTTTTCTGTTGACTGTCGGGTGACACTCCCTTTAGAGAAGTTATTTATATACATGTAGCTACTACTTACCTTACAGGGTTCAAATTTCTTCTTTTCCCGTAGTGAAAGTGTCTGTAGTACGCGACTTTTGGTGGAGGATGGAGATGCCTGATGCCCAGGCTCTGTATCCTGGCCCTGAACTGGTCGTCCTCCCCTCCCCAGCCCCAGAAGAGATTACTCATGCCGTTGATGCGCCTGAAGTCCTTTGCAGAGATGGAGAACGCTCCTCCTATGTTGGCTGGCGGGAATTGACGGCTGTAAAAATGTTAGTCAACTAAACTCATGAGGCCACATATGAACAGTGAATTCTAACATGACCAAGAAAAAGCCGTGCATGATATCGCAGCCAACGCGTACAGCGTTCCTGTAAGTTCCGAACACAAGAAATTCGGCGTCTCTGATTGGCTGTGACGAAATGCACAGCGTGACCTCTCATTGGTGGCGTTGGAGTGGACTGTTATCCCTCTTGCACTGCTGTCTGTGATTAAGGGCGCTGGCACACCGAAAGCAGTTCAGCGAGAAGCTGGCAGTTTATTAGAAGCATGGAATGCATTGGAGCGCGCACACCGAACAACGGCAGTTGAGCAGGCTGCTGCCGCTGTTCGGTGTGCGCGCACCAATGCATTCCGTGCTCCTCAAAAACTGCCAGCCTGCCTACCAGCTTCTCGCTGAACTGCTTTTGGTGTGCCAGCGCCCTAAGGTGGTACAGTGACGTCATCACAGT
The DNA here is from genome assembly GCA_001587735.2 of Parhyale hawaiensis. Classification (NCBI taxonomy): domain Eukaryota; kingdom Metazoa; phylum Arthropoda; class Malacostraca; order Amphipoda; family Hyalidae; genus Parhyale; species Parhyale hawaiensis. The sequence goes on from LQNS02278074.1 coordinate 1,851,982, forward strand.
GACGTCAGCATCACTTTACTCACTTACTAGTTATGAGACAGTGCCGCGCATGGCTAAACTACGTACGTAGTTCAGCCATGGTGCTGCGTATACTCAAACTTTGGCCAAGTTTATGATGTATGTATGTTTAAGGCCGTGCGCAGACGAGCGACATCTTCGCTTATTGGACACAGCATCCATATGAGAAGGTAAATGTTATTTCTTTCTTTCTTTCTTTCTACTTCGACGGGACAATTTTGTGGCTATAGATCCAATTTTCCGCGACATGTTAATACTCACGCAGCAGCTAAAGGAGCTTGCGGTGGCTATGTTTTAGGGCAAATTTATCACAAACTGCATTAGAAACAGAACTGGTATATAATGATTTAATTAGTTTTATTGCTTGTTTTTATTCATTGTGCTTTGTGTCTAGCGGCTGAAGCTTTTGTGAGATTTTGTTGTTTGTTTACGAAGCTTTGACATGCACGTCTTCTTCTAGCTATCATCGTTATAACCTGAAGACAAATACATTTTATACTTTTGACATTTCAGTTGCAATTGCCATTATTTAAAGCAAATCTGCAGAAAAAAACGGTGCCGTTACGTACGTTCTAGAGAGTAGATTACAGGGCAAACTAAACGGCAAGTTGCTTTGAATTGTTCGAAGCCGCGAAAATGATTGGCCTAGATCCATCCTGCTAAATGCATCCTTAGGGCAACCTCTTGGCAGAGTCAATTAAAACATACGTTGACGAAATGCCACTTTTGGCAACGTTTGCTTCTCGTCTGCATTAGGCTTAAGTCAACGCTACGCCGCTGCTTCACGGTCAGTGCGTAATGAAGTTTCCGATAGGTGGCGCGTCCTCAAAATTTCCACAGAAAATATTTACCCTGGAACCTCTACGCATGTCTTATCAGCTGATCTGCAAACCGTGTACTAGACGCAGGATGCTACAAAGCTCCTTTATGACTCTGATTTCAATATAAATTTGTGAATCGTTGTGCTCCAATAAATAAATGATGTTTCAATATCTAGAATTGATGATGATGATGACTTTCGTTAAGATAAAGAGTTTGCCTGTCGTAGTGGGGATACAAAAGAAAGTATCCTGAAACCATTGAAAGTAATTATAACGCAATATATACACACATATCACTCAATGGGTGAGGGACAGACAGATGGACGAATAAATAAATGTAACATATATACACCGATCGTCAGAATTACTCTCAGCAGTGGATTGCAAGTGAGGGGAATATTTTTAGTTAATTTTATCATCGATTTCTTAGCTACGTGAAGGCGTTCAATTCTTAGTACTACTACAATTTAGTTCATAGTAGATCGTTGCGAATAGATTCTCTTCTTGGGAAACGTAGCTTTAATATGATCAGTACAACTGTTTCGAAAATTCTTGAAGAGCAAAACTCCTGACGATGATTCACGATGAATCGAAAGTTTGATTAGCGGGGCATTAATACTCCGAAATTTAGTTCATGCAACGCGTTCAGCGCACGAAGAGGTTCACTGAAAGACTTTTTGATAATAATGACGGAATAAAAGGAAGACAGCCGTGGGCTTCAGCACGTAACAATGGCTATCCAATTTCGCTCCCTTATTTTGTCGTCAAAGTCGAAAAAAATGCATGTTATATGGTTCATCTGTAAAGACAAGTTCAATCTGCTTTTCTCTATCAAAAGATTTGTCCCAGCTACGGAAGATTTGTAGTTAAGTGTCTGAAAAAAAAAAAAAAGAATCGTGGGCGTCGAGGACCGCCTAACGTCTGGAAGCCGCGGCAGGACGATTCGCGTGCCGAGGTTCGTAGCGAGGCCTTTACAAGTAAATGAAATTGCCTCGTACATTAGTTACCTTACTTTACTCACTATACAACGCCTGTGACCCTGCTGATGAGGAGCTGGGTAACGGCGCCCTCAGTGCA
>LQNS02278074.1:1853944-1866661 GCA_001587735.2 Parhyale hawaiensis
GTAGTCGTTGCGGAGGTTTAGGGGAAAGCAATCCACGTCGTTGATGACAAAGCAATTGGCACTCATGCGCTTCATGGCTTCTATGGCACCTATGTTCAATGCAGCACCTTTGTTGAAAGCTTTATTACCTTCTGAAAAAGTAAAATAACACATTAACTAAGCTGCTCAAAGGGACACTTACTTTCTGCAGATAATGTTGGCAGCAAAGTTATGAATTTATAGAGCATACAAACTCAGTGAATAGAGAAGGCTATGGACTTCTACCAAGTGATTGTTCCTGCCATAGAGATGGCTGAACGTACCATGACTTAAGACATAAAGAGTGTAGTGCTTGTTCTGCCGTTGCAAGAAGTAGTGCAAATGAACAACCAGTCGCTCCAGCAAGTCGTCTCGTCCCTGGTTTGGAATAAGCACCACGAGCTTCTCTCTGCAAACACGACACGATTATTCAAATGACATGCACAGCACAAGCATCCGCTATATGAATAACTTCTTGGTTTACAGGGTCACTTTATCAACTTTTATTCTCAGTGGCTTCTTTACAGCCGAGCTGAAATTTGTTTCTGTATACATTCATTGTACAGCGCGCTTAAGAGGCGCATAGCCTTCTCGTACCTGTACAGCGTCGACTCCGGCAGTTTGTACTGCCAGTCTGACGGTGCATGCACAGGAAACAGCTGACGGTTGTACAAGCTACGAGATATGCTTACTTGTTATGCCCTCTACTGGGCATTTTTCGTATCATAAATAGTCAGAAATGAACTGTGCAGACACTGCTGAACAGTCGTGCACCAGCTACAAACGTGTGTCGCCTACCACACGACGAAGCTATAAAACTAAAATGAACCATGGGGCACAGTTGCGATATTCCCTGACCGTGTGGTGCAGTTGGCTGGTGTAAAGTGGCCGCCGGCCTGCACACGGGACAGAACGCTCTGCGCGTCGATGTCCGTAGGCATCCATTGCTCCTCTTCGAGTGCTATAACAAAAAAGAAAAGGTTACTCTGACAATGGCTATTTCAAATTTTCCATGACTCGTCCTACATCATAACTTGATTGGCGAGCAGCCTGACAGCGCTCTATTCAAGATGCAGAATATTTCCATTGCTCTCATTACCAGAGGTGGGCATCGATTAAAAAATGTAGTCCGCCCCATCCGTTCCTCCGATTCGGCGCCGAGCGCAATCCTATTCAGCATCTCAGCTTCGGCTGGTGAAAACTTCAGCCCAAATCTCGCACCTGCGATTCGATGGATTTTCTTGAAACGATTCGAGTCCGATTTGAGCAGCGCAAACGTTAAAACAAGCGGTTTTACCCGTAATAAACGGAATATAACGTATTTAACCAATACAGTAAACAAGCCATTGTGAAGTCTTTTTACCCTTTATGAGCCATTGTTTAAACTTTACGAACTTGACCATACAAAAAGTCAGGGCCTCCTCAGAAGCTAAAAACGTAATTCAGCTTCTGAGCGGTGCTGCGGAGGCCCCAAAGTGTGCTAGGGAAGTAAGCAAGACTGGGTAAGAAAGTTCTAGAATCTTTGACAGCGTCTCGAGATCGTGTCTCTTGTTCCGAATCGAATCTGACTATCAGTACTATATAATATTTCACGTCGTGTTTTTATTTATTTATTCATTTATATATTTATATCTTTCCTCTCACGCTCTATGGGATTAAGATAGGAGAAAATTCAGATTTCAAAATGTAAAAAAAAGTGGGGTACCTTGCAATCTTTTTTTCGGCGAAAAACAAAAGTGGGGTACCTTGCAATTTTTTTCTACAGTATTAGATAGGGGAAAAATGAGGAAGCCCAAAAGACGGTGGGGGTTTTGGTGAAGTGTTAATTTTTTGCCGTCATTTATAATGACGGCACGGGCCACTAGTAACTACTAAGATTCCGATTCACGATCATCCGGTTCGGCTCTCGGAGGGCAAATCCGTTTGTTTTAAATCCGAGTAAAAAATTAATGAGATTTGGATCGGAAGTGCGGACTTCGAATCGGATACCCAGTTCTGATTGTTACATTATAATGTTGTGAACTAGTTTTATGAAACCAGAGAAGACCCAGTGCCGTAATTTTTGGGTGTAGTGCAGAGTTACACAAATCTTCAGTAGCCATAATTGAGGCTTCTGCACTGTCGAGCATTTATACACATCAGTAGCTACTGGAGCAACATGCAGTAGCGCCCCAACTTCACATACATCACTAAATAAGCTGCAGGTGAATGATCAATGATCATCAGACCCCAAAATAGCGTAGAGAAAGCGAAGATGCATGCACACGGACGTCTTGTTATCACCACCCAGTCGGGCATATTGTAACCTCAAAAAAGGGTAACTGTAATCCCAGATGCGATTACGAGAGCACTTCACTGAGCGTTATAAGCTCAGCTGGTCTTTAGCTTCTCTCCATTTCCCTACTTTCTAGTAAGGCGCATCTGTTGATGATGCTGTACTTGAACACTTATTAATGTCTGGGAACCTAATGTGGCTTGTACTTTAGTTCATTGAATAAACTATTGAAAGAGTGTATGTACATATCTCTCACATATATAAAAGTTAATGTATGCCTTATAATAATACCTAAGGATATTTAGTAGTTTATATTATTCTATTGTCATGCTATATTTGGTATATACTTGGGGCTTGTTCAATTGGGCGCCGATATTAAGCCGTCGAAGTCGACTGGTCCGGGATCTCAGATAGAAGCTTCGACTTTGTCCCTTTGAAATATGCAGCAAGTGTTAGAAGCAACGCGAATACGATAAGATTGCTTGAAACTCCATTACACTGTGCAAGATTGAATTTCTAGAAGTGTCACGAGTAACCAACCAAGGGTCAATAGCTGAAGCACAATTGAGCAGGTCGAAGCCAGCGCACCTACCTGATGTTTAAAAGAAGTCAAGCCTCGACGGCTTCATTTTGGCGATCAATCGAAGGTGCGCCTGGACTTACTAGCATTATGCCGCTCCAAACTCTCCCGCAGCATTGGGCACAATTGGAGCTGTGGTGCTGCGCGGTTACGTTCAGTGCCGTTACTGGGGGTAGTGGAGTCTGGCCGAGAAGTGGGTGGAAGCCCAAGTTGCGTCCCAGAGATCAAAAACTCCCCCGCCTGCGTTAGAGTGGGGGCAGTCAATGAAGAAAATGGGTTGATGATGAGAAGATTAAAGTTTTTAGCAAAACAAATGAACCGTTGAACAATAACGGGCTGTAAGCTGGTACCATGATTACCAGTTATAACCTTAGCTTCACCGTATGCATCGTTCGTCGTTGTTATGATACATACCAATGATGCATACAAATCATATCACTAACAACATAATCCATCATTTTCTACTTTAAAATGCTTTGTAATCAGGCAGTATACCCATGAAGGTATAAAGGTCCTTTATACCTTTATGAGTATACCGAATCCAATATTTTCAGAGAAATTACTTAAATCCATTCTTTTAGTTTTGAAAAATAACAGCCTGAAAAATAACTTGCTTGGCTTCACTTCATTTTTTCTTCTTGTTTCTTTGACCCGGAGAAGTCGCCATGATTCTGAACTAATAGCGAGAGCTCATAGAGGGCCGGAGCGTAAGTCCCGGCTGCTCTCTGTGAATGGACCTGTTAGTGCGTCTACTGCCGCCTATCTATTCTAACTTTTTCCTGATGTTCGCTACAAGTTTGGGGAGCCCAAACAACGACAATGCGCCGTTACAATGGTTTGCGTTACTCGTACTTAATGAATATCCATAATTTTTTGCACAGGCAACAGCTCTAACTTTTTATAATAGCCCTGAAGTAAGGGACGTTGCACTACCACGTCCGCCGCGTATCAGTGGTGACGCGCTGGCTAACGGAAGTGCTTTTATCTCTAAAAATCAGCCTACCAACACATATCCTATACGTCCGTGCAATGATACTTGCACCATTGTCAAGCTTTAGATAACCAACCGTTAATACGTCATTAAATAAATTCACCAAACTGTAAGCTGCCGCAGCAACTTTTGTCATTCACAAGTTACGCGTTCGACGTTTTAATGGCGCGTTCGATTGGTCGCCGAAATTGTGGTTTCGAGTTTTGGCTTCTCCGAAACTGCAGTCGGAAGTTTTCATTTTGAATTGTACTGCAAGCGACAGAAACCGTTGAGCCTGCTGAGAACACCATCTTACGGAGCAAGATTGAGTTTCTGCAAGTCTCAAGGGTAACCTACATGAGGGAGAGTGCCTGAAAGTCAATTGAGAGGGTCGACGCCAGTGCACGTGCGTGAAGTTTCCAGTAAGCCAAGCCTCAAAAGCTGAATTTCAGACGTATTAGTGAATTGTTCATGAATTGGTGCTATTCCAACACATGCATCAAGGACGGGGTAAAGGTAAAGTCATCGAGACAGTACCCCAACTGGGATACCCACAAGCACTGGTTTGTGCTTCAGATACGGGCCAACAGGCCCCAGAGGAGTATGCGGCTGCAGTCGACCACAAATCGTGTAGAGTTATGGCGCCAGTGGCGAAAATCTTAGCCTTCCTCATCTCGACCCTCCCCAGTGCTGTTAAAGGTCACTAAACCCACTGCAGTACGCAGACTGCATGCTGACTGATCACGTAAAATGTCGGACCCATTAGTCTGCTGCTACTGCGGGTAGCGGCGCTGTAATAGGAGCGTTATGAGGGCTAAAGTACAAAGAACTGAAGCTCCAGATAATGGCATAAATGCCCACAAATTTAGACATGTTTCCTTCATCTTTGCATTGATAACAGTTTATGCTCTTCGACGCAGAGAGTAGAATAATACCAGCATCGATAATTTTCGTAGCTATAGTTCGTTCTGCGAATGGCTACCCTCGAGGATCAGTATTTTTTTCACTCTTCATAAACATGACTTTTCGGCCGTAAAACTTGGATCATCAGGGTGCATTGGGCATTTTCCTTACTTTAGACGAGGAGAACAGCGAGACGAAGAACGGCAGCAGAGAGATGAAGCACAGGTTCAGTAGAATTTTCTTCATTTTGTAGAGCCATTTTTCCTTTCGGGGCATTGCGTGCGGCCCCTGGGCGGTGTGACAGCGGAGGACGCTGCGACAGGCGTCGGTGCAGTATATATATATGGGGCCTATAACCTACCTTCTGTTATAATATGTGTGCATATACAGACACGTTGTGGTTTACCCTGCTATCTGATATGATTTGTAAAAGGCAGTTTGCGTTTTAGTTGAAAGGAGTTATAGTCCAGCTGTAACCACGCGCGGACAGGAAGTGTCTGCTCATTAGTTACTCCACTTATTAACGATAAAGTGCTAATTGCAAGCAAATAATATATAGTTGTCCTATGTTCCAAAATTTTGTTGTTGTTGTAGTAGTAGTAGTACACTTGTAGTAGTTGTAGTAGCTTCCGTTCTAGTATTAAGGTGTTTTATTCTAGGACTGCAGACAGCAGCAAAGTTCTAGAGGTTAGAGCAACTTTGTAAATTGTATTTTAAGAGATGAAGACAAGCTTTCTTTTTATTGTACGATTGTGTCTAGTCTTTTGCTAGATACTGTAGGTCGTAGTGCATGCTGTGCATGGTACCGCCATACTTATCGTATGATATCAGATGTAATAGTACCAATTAAGCTATAAAACCTCCACTCGGGGATGAATAAATAAGTTATTATTATTGCTCCATGATACGGAATACACAGTAGGACGGAGCGAAAAAACAAACTTTCGAAATATTTTTTCCAATGGTGTGATTTTGTTACCATGTTGTATAGGATTGATTATGTTAAAAGGGTTTTCCAAAAATCTAGCATCTTCAGGTCCCCCAAGACTGTTGAAAATTCTGAATTTTATACATTTCTATTAATATTTTGGAATTAATTAAAGTGCTGGATAGTCAAAACATTCATTTATACATTTTTGAAAGTTGATTACACAATTATAAGCAACTACACTAAACTAAAGAACGTACTATAAGCTCCATAACAGTAATTAAAAATCTAGGAGATTTGCTAAAAAAAAAAAACATATAAATGTTATTAGCATGATACCACCTGAAGATGCTTGAATAGACATTGCAGAATTGCAGAGTTGAGTATGTTATTAGTATTATGAATTATTACAATAATTTTGGTATTGGATGTAGCTTCACAGTTTGTAATTATGATGTATAGATAATTGCATTTTAAAAATTTTGCAAATTTAATATTCGTGGGGCACCTCAAAATAATCATCTACACTTCTATAATTTTAACATGATTGTTTTGATGCACTTTGGCAACATAATATCTCTATTGGAAGTCACATTTCAAAAAAAGTTGCAAAACCCCCCTTTGTCGCTCCACCTAATACACAGTCGTTTAGTTACTGTGAATACATCGTTTTCAGCTACATACAGCACATCAACATACACTACGCTGAATGCATTGCTCACAACTATACGCTGATCAGTGATCACATATGTAGTTCGCAACTACAGTGTACCTGTAGTCCACAGCTAAGCTTAGCCTACGAACCTAAACTACACTGAACACACAGGCATTGACAGTGACTACACAGAAAACACACTCGTCAACCACACAAAAACACAGTCGTCAACCACACAAAAACACAGTCCTCAACTACAATGAACACACAGTCCTCAAGACCTTAACTACACAGAAAACCCGCTCCTCAACTACACCCAACACACGCTCAACCTCACTGAACATACGCTCAACTACACTGAGCACACAGGCCAGCTATAACTGCACACTTTCATAACACTGACGCTACCGTATTAACTACCGCTAGGTACTACATCAGCCCATAACAAGTGTACTCAAATCCCGTATGTGCTACGAACACCGAGCCAGTGAATGTGGATAGGGAATATTTAGCACATAATCCCGTAGGACACCTGCTGCTCTAGCTTCATTAAAGACATTTCAGGAGGCCTAATGGAGGCGGACTAGATGTATTTTTGATTCATATCTCCTGCAGCTTTGGGGTTAGAGGTGCTGACTCACTCGCTGTCGCGAAGTCGGGCGTTCTGTTCTAAGCCAGGGAGGAATTTCTTGGTGCTCGGAAGTGCGGCGTCCGAAGTCCATTCACTCATAGTCAGCAAAAGGGTACTGACTTTACGGTGGGGGCGCAGTTGTTGAAAGAGCCTTCCGTTCATGAGGCCATAGCTTAGACAATCTGTGCTTGACTGCAGCCGTACCCTCTTCTGGGCTCTAGAAAGGATTCATTTGCAGCACACTCCATGGTTTCCTAGTTGCAACGTAAGGTCAAGGCTCCTTTAGTTTCACCTTTCGTTCAGGCTGTGAGATCAAAGTAGCGTAGCACGTCCAGGTTATTTTTTCTTTACTTAGCTTCATGTCTACTCGAAATTGAGCTCCAAATCAGCAAATAAAGCTACCACAAAGTTTCTGATCAGTAAAGCAATCCTCAAATGAAGCCACGTATTTGATAACGAATACATTTTCAAGCGGGAACTGCAAGTTTGTCAACACAGGAAAAAGTTCGAAGCACTGGGAGTCACGACTTAGCGCGCTTGGTCATTTCAGCCATGGGTTTCGTTAGAGCGAAGGGCTGTGTCTGCTAATGAAAAAATAAATAAATTGATAAGTATCCAAGCAGCAATATCCAGTAGAAGTGTGGGTAGCCGCTACTGGTCCTGCACTTCTCCGCAATTTCCCAAAAAAGATAGACTCGGATGCAAATGCAGAGTATAAGTCCTAGAATCTTCACATCCATGTTATGTGAGAGTCTTTCTCTCCCAGCAGCGCAAAAGTAAAGTCAACTTTGACAGTACCCTCCACTTGGGAAACCGACGCGCACTAGCTCCTGCTGCAGATATAGGCCAACTGGCCCCAGTCGAGTAAGTAGAGCCGCAGCCGACCTCGGGTCACCTAGAACTCTGGCGCCAAAACGGAAGGTAAAAGGTACGTGGTACTCAGCTCCGTGTTTTTGGTTAGCAGTTGCAAAACAAACTCGAGAAGTACTTCGAAGCCCGCTGTAGACGAGAGCTGAAACACATGAACGTTTCTCCTTACTCATCCGGTTTTATCGCTACGAAGTACAACTTCGGTCTGGCCAGGTTTCAACTGTCCAAAATGGCTTAAAATCTGAGCTGCCATCGCAAAAATTCTGTTCCGGCAAGTGCCAACAGCACAGTTTGGAATATCTTAATTTCGAGTGAATTTTAACTTGCAATAGCGTACATTTTATTGCGATGTTCAAGCGCGTTAAGATGTAGTCACGGTCAAAGAAACTTTTGTTCCAGGAAAGTGAAACGTTCTTGTTTTTGACTCTTGTGTGCAGCGGCTTGACATTTGTTTTTTGTTTTAACCAATAACCATGGCTTTTGGTTGAAACCAAAAACCCATGGTTTTTGCCAACCCTGCTGCCAACAGTAAGACAAGTAGATAAACAAGCAAACAAACTGTTGAACGGAATTTTCTCAGATGTTAATCATCTGTACCTCCTAAGTCCTAACATACCTAACAATTCCTGTAAATTTCAGGAAGCTCCGTCTAATTGTTTTGAGCGTTCTTGGTGACAGGCAAATAGACAGACCAACGCCAACAAAAACATAACCTCATTGGTGGAAGGAGGTACCATGCCAACTTACTATGATGTTCGACGAATAGAGCCCCAGGATACTGAGTTTCAGCAGGACGATGATACATAGGGTGATGACCAACTTCTTCATATCGACGTGCAACCATGGAACTCTTCACCTGAAGTTTGATAGCGCCTTTCAACTGGCAAACTGCCGCACTGAGTGACGATATAGCTATGCCGTATATGAAGCTCTTTAAGAACTGCACTAAAACAGTTTCGGAAATGGGTTATTGTGTATACGGTTCGTATTGGCACATTGACATAAATTGTTCCATTAGGTAGCGTAGTGTGAAGGAAGCTACAGGGCAGTATATTATAATTTTCAATTTTTAGCAAGAGCATTTGTATTCACATGACAAATATTGACACGTCCCTGGCTGCTGCGCCGACTGTGTGTGCTTTATTTATATTCTGTTTTTGCTGGAGACAAAGAATGAAAGAAATACTATATTGCTTATTGCACCTGGCACCCTTATTATCAGTAGAACACAAAACATATAATGCCCCGAATTCTTACTCTGTATCGATAGGGATATATTGTTCATTTTGTAGGATTAAATAGCAACAGGCAATAATTTTTTTTTTCATATTTAAAAATTGTGGAGATTTTAACCGCATAACATGCAAGTCTGAACGCACACTACCCCCGCATAAGAACGCACCTCAACCGTACTGAGAAGCCACTCTCCTTATCGTACGCGATACTACACCTTGTACTGCATGTAAGCTAGTCATGAATGCTCGTGTTTATGGCACAGAGCGAAGATTATTTTATCAAGGTTAGTGCGAGCTTGTAAGGCGTGACCGGCATTGTATCTTACAGTTGCCACTTGTATATTCATTTGTGAAGTGTAAGTACTCGAGTCCTTGGTGTGTGGCAGCCCAAGTAAGTAGCATTCAATGCGTTCTCTCATTGGCCTGCCGCGCACGGGCGCGTACTTATGGTTTTGCGGTAAGAATTACAAGCGTGCATCCGCTTATGGTTGTACTTAAAGAATGTGAAGATGCTGGAAATTACAAGTTTGCAAGTCCTGCAATATTGTATACTTTGTAAATCTGGGCCCTGGTGTTAGTTGACGGTTGATGATTCATCAATTTTGACACAGCGGCAATAGTTCATCAAGGGCTAAAGCGTGAGTACCTGCTGCTTCTTGGGAATGGGCCTGTTGGAATAAAACAAAATAATAAATGTTGGTCCGTGAACTGCTTGCTGTCTAATCTAGTCGGGACCAGTCCACACCATACAATGTGATGCACGGCATATATTAATAGGACGCACTGCTCAACGTGGTTCGCTATTTACAGCAGGTTGATAAGAGTTTTATTGCCCGAACAGCTATAGCTATCAGCTATACCGATAAGCTGAGTATCATAAGGACTCTACCGCCCCACGACATTTGCTCAATGATGGTTACAGAGTGTATATTTATCAAACAACTCTCAAACTTCACAAAATTTAAATTGTTTGAGAAAGAATCTAACTTACTTCTTTCCAGAACACTCGGGGGGGGGGGGTAAATTTTACAAAAAAAAAACACAATATGGCGCCCAGCTAATTCAGTGCTAGATTACATTAGTACACCATTAGACAAGTGCAATGATACCCATATAAACATTCAGATATGCATAGTACTTCTTAAATTGATGTTCTTGGTTGAAGGTTTTGCGAACATTTTACTGTGAGCGAAACCTAAGCTGGCCTTGCCTAACCTATTGTAAGCTAAATTACTTTAACCTAAAGTAGTATAGAGTATTAGTAATTAAATACCCGGCGGCATTATAATTTTTTACAACAAATAATGAGGCCACAAGCTATTTAATTACTAAGATACTACTTTAGGTCAAAGTAATTTAGGTTACAATAGGTTAGGCAAGGCCAGGATAGGTTCTGGTCGCTTTAAAATTCTTAGAAAAACTTTAATCTGTGAAGAAAAAAATCAGTTTAAAAATACTAAACATTTCCGACTGATGTATATGGGTATCATTGCATTTGTGTACTAGTGCACTAATGAAGTCTAGTAGTGAATTAGCTGGGAGCCACATTGTGTTTCTGTAAAAATTTACCCGCTCGATTGTAAAGAGGATAGGTACGAGTACAGGCAAAGTTACCTCGACTGAAAACCCAAACTAGGAAACTTGTCTGCACTGGTTCGTGCTTCAGATAAGGCCTCGTCAATGACCACAGATTGTCGGAGCTATGGCGTCATAGACGGAAAACTCCCATGACAACTGTGCCTCCCCCCTTCTGACCATCGCCAGTTCTTATTAGGTCAGTGCCCTTCCCCTCCTTCCAGCTGACAATAAATGCCAAAAACGCTTCTACTACATGGCACGGCATCAAAACTTCTTCCGTAGATTGGGAATAGAACGTCTGACATTCACATAGCCAGCGAGATAGCTCTGCTTCTGCCCCATTCTGCCAGTGTGATGAGGATGGCGGATCTTAAAACTACCTCTCGATGGTGGACTTGTCATTCTCTTTACAGCACCGAATCATCACAACTTTAACCAACACGCGTAATGCGACAACAAAACCAGCTGCTTGTCGGAAAATCGAAGTCACTTATCTAACATATTTTTAGTGTGGAAGGAGAGGAGCTTCGGATAATATCAGATAGGCGCCTGAAAAAGTCCTATCGCGTGTTCAATTGGGCGCAAAAATCAGGCTTTCTAGGCTTAACTTGTCCGAAACTTCAGGCAGAGGCGATGGTTTTTCCACTTTGAATCGTGTTGTAAGCGTTAGCAGCGACCCGAGTATGTTGAGGTGGTTGGAAACTCCACTTTGCGGAGCAAGATTGAGTTTCTTCAAGTCTGTCTCAAGAGCAACCGACTGGGGATCAATGTCTGAAACTCATTTCAGCGCGTGGAAGCATCGCACCAGTCCGAAGTTCCAAACAAGTCAAGCCTCGCTAAGACTTCATTTTGGGATCCAGTCTAATGTGCCCCCAATGCAGTTGACATTTTCTTGCTAGGAACCTCACTTCCAACACTTGACTGACCTCTTAGGATCGCCTTGCTGGGGTTCATCGCGTACCAGTTTCACTTGAGACGACTAAAGACTCACCAAAGATAATTTGGCTATCTCATGCATTACTTAGGGCGCTGGCACACCAAAAGCAGTTCAGAGAGAAGCTGGCAGTTTTTGAGAAGCAAGGAAGGCATTGGAACGCTCACACCGAACAGCGGCAGCTGCCCACTCAACTGCCGCTGTTCGATGAGCGCGCTTCAATGCATTCCGACCAGCGTGCCAGCCTGCCTGCTTCTCGCTGAACTGCTTTTGGTGTGCCAGCGCCTTTACAATTACCGCCTGACATTGGAAACTAAGCTACGAATTAAATGCTCAGTATTTCAGTTCCAGACAAATGCAAGTACTTGCGACCCGCACCTGCGACACGGCTGCTGCACGAGGTAAGAAACAACGTTGGCTGATATCCGGTCCATTTTATTTCCCTGTCTGGGGCCACAAGGGTGCCCAGCTCTCATTATGACTGACAGCAGGTCGGCAGTCTTCAATGTCCGGCCCATTCGCCGCGAATTGAGCCGTCGTTAATGAACTTGCTAATGGAGGAACAAAGTTTAAACTCAAATGAATTTGTCAGCCTTTTTATTTTTCCAGAAACTTAGAGTAGGAAAACAATACAATTGACATGTGTAGACCAGAGCTTGTTTACAAAAGTAGTTTTTCTGAAGCATGTTCTATAATAATATTGAATTTTAATAAGTACAATCTACACTTTATAAACACACATGGGAAAATAACAAAAGCCAATAAGGTAAAACGGTAAAAAAATCGAAAAGAAAAGCCCCTTATCTTCGTGTTCACGGATAAAGCTTTTCGATATCCTTCCTGAAAAAAAAATGAAAAAAATATATGTAGTTTTGATATATTCTAAATAATTCAGTTGGCAAGTCTCTTCTCGTTCTATGATTCGGGTGACTTATAGTTTAATCAGAATAATATCAGACAAATAATCAAAACCGTAGTATAAAGACCAATAGCTATATATCATACACATAATTGATATTTACTGTTTAGAAGGTAATTCAGATCAAATTCCAGTTTAAATTTACTTCCTTAGAAGTAAATATAAACTTACTGTTATACTAGTATAAACACTAATACATATTAAATATATGTAATATATAT
>LQNS02278074.1:1899979-1912708 GCA_001587735.2 Parhyale hawaiensis
CTATGGCGTTGGCCAAAAAACATTTTGTGAATGTATGATAAACAAGTATAATGTAGAAAATATCACGTAAAAAGAGGATATCCCTGTCTACATTTGAGTTCCACTATAACTCATTTAAATGTTGCGCTCATCACATTTGCGTGGACAGTACACTGACGCATTATACACAACAGCTCCACAAACAAATTTTATATGAGAATATGCACATAAAAGAAGACGCTTACCACAACCGAGTTTCATCCAACATAAGAGTCAGCTGTATAATTACCTTTATATATTTTAACCAGGCCATTATCGCCACTGGCTGACACGACGGTGCCAGTAACATTCCAAGAGACTCTCCAGACAGTGTTGCCGTGGTCACTGAACACTCCGGCGAGGGAGAGGTCGAACCCACCGCAGGTGCCGTCAGCATTAGCAGGTCTGGAAATGATATCATCATTGTTTTGTTAATCACGTCCACAGTAACATTAGTAGTAGCTACACAGATTGCCAGCGCTTTAGTGACTCGGCCTATATTGTACCGTAGGTCTCAAAGAAGTTATACACAGTAGTAGCTACTAGAAGTTTTACTAGCGCTTCAGGGGCATTATGCCAAGTTATACACAGTAATAGTCATCATCAGTTACAAATTCGCAGTGCGCAAAAACATTACAGGAACACATACCTAAACTTTATTTTATTTAAAGCTGTTTCCACAACAAACGTGATCTAACAGAGGAAGAAAAAAAGGGACATATTGCAAGTCGATAAAAACATGGAACTCATGCACAACGGTGTTCCCAATATTATCGTTAGATTCAGTGTTTTACCACCCTAGACACAGCGAGAAGATTCAAGAGTGTAGCTCAATAGAGAAGTGTACAGCGCTTCTCATCAGTAAGGATATTTTATCTCGGCATTCCTGCCGGAAAGTTTCAGTAGGCTCAGTGC
Source organism: Parhyale hawaiensis (assembly GCA_001587735.2). Lineage (NCBI taxonomy): Eukaryota > Metazoa > Arthropoda > Malacostraca > Amphipoda > Hyalidae > Parhyale > Parhyale hawaiensis. The sequence continues at coordinate 1,900,913 of LQNS02278074.1, forward strand.
GCTACTACTGGTTAGGAAAATGGGCGCTAAGCATCTCCAGTGTTACGATATGGTTAGAATATGATAAAATCAAACGTAATCAATTCATTAAATGTTAATATACGCAAAAAATGTTAAGACATGATAGAATCAAACTAATTAGGGAGACTAATTATTGATATAAGGGAGTATAAAGAGCTTTTTCAGGAAGCACTTCTTTAATTATTTATTGAATATGGGTTTTGAAGAGAAAGTTTATGCGTAGATACTGATTCAGTATATGCATAGATACTGCCTTACACAGGCATACACGCCAATGCTTGGCTGAGCCATAAAGAGGGTACAGCGGACCGATTGCTGCGGTCAGAAGGGTCTGACCGCAGTGATATTTGAGTTGATCAAAGCAATGGACCATAGGGTATCCAATTCGCTTGTCTTTAAAATTTATTGCTTTTAACCGATTGTAGAACAGTGTAGCGCCCACATAGCCAGTGTTCCACACAACTGAACAGTAATCGAGGAGAGGTCTGATGTGAGCAACAAAACGGGCCCCCATAAACTCTGGCGACCTACACACTGTGGAGCGCAAGTGGCTTCCAACCAGTGCAGTTGCTTTACCTACCAATTGCCTTATATGAGCATGAAACTTCAGGTCACAGTCCAACAACACCCCCAAATCACGATGAGAGTCAACAAAGTTGAGGACAGTATCTCCCACGGTAGCTATAGGGATACAAATAATAATCCTTCATACAGCGAGCACGACAAAACCTTATAACCACACTCTCTCCTCCATTCAAAACCAAGTTCCAACACTTTGAAACATCAGTCAAGACATCAAGGTCACCTTGGAGTACTGCCTGGCCTTCCAGGGAGGAAGATCGTGAATATGACAAGTACAACATAAAGTCAGCTGCAAAAACCTCCACTAAACAGGACAATCGTGAAATCAATGGGTCAATATAGAGTAAACACAGCAGAGGTCCCAAAACTGAGCCCTGAGGAACACTAATCACCTCACAACAGGTCTACTTTGGCTGTTACAACCCCCAACACTAGGCCTAACCTGGAAGGTGCGGCCTGATAGAAAGTCAGCAATCCATGACAGAACAGCTCCATCAGCTCCAAAGACTTGCAGTTTCCTCATAAGGACAAAATGACTCATCCTCTCAAAAGCCTTTTAAAAGTCCAAAACAACACATCAACAACGTTCCACTGCTCCAGGCCCCTCAATACATCAACATATGCTAAGAGCGGCGGATCCTCAGTTGATCTCCCATGACGGAATCCAAATTCACTAGTAGATAACAGATCATTGGACTCCATATACCTAATCCATCAAGTGGGCCACAATCAAGCGTTCCAATGACTTGCAGCAAGCTGATGTCAGACTGACAGGGCGAGACCTGGACTTGAATAGAGGTACCTGATCCTAAACAGGATTAATGTGCATGGGAACAGTAAGTCAGGAAAGACGAGGAAGAACTGAGGAAAGCAATATTAGTAGAAGAAGAAGAGAGGAAAGAAGCAGAGTGAGCACAACAGAGAGACGTCCCAAACGCCTAACACAGGCTAAGGTAACCCAACGATCTCCCAGGGGTTACTGCTCCCCTCAACATAAGATGGACAAAATTAAGCTAACCTTCCGGCCCATTCCACGCTCCCTTAGGCGGTTAACCAATGAAGAGTTAAGACAGTATGTTATCTTTGATTATGTAAATACAATTTTTTCACTTTATTTTTTAAGATAAGTGTCTAACTTTGAATTATCAAAGTTAACTAAATGCACCGCTATGTTGCAAATATAAACAGCACTTGTAAAATAAATATTCAGCCATTTCCTAAGTTTATCATAGAATTTGCTCATTTATGAGTTCTTTACTGTTACCTCAGATTATGCAACAAGTTAATAAAAACGTCATAAAAAGGAAATAAATACAAGTGAACAGGAATAGTTTTATTAAACGTCCAAAACCAACAAATTATAACCAAAACAATTCAACAAACACTGAAATAAGTGTTCAGTAGTGGTAAACATAAGTTAATTTTGAACATGGCAACCTCCACTTATCATGATTTTTATAAGGCGACTATTAACAGACTGTCAGGTTTGACATTTTAGATGGTGGAATAAAATCTGCAGCTGTTTTTACTGCATTCCACAGGTTTACTTAGCTCAAAAACTGTCGACCACCTTCATAGACCTTCCTTTTGATCATTGCCCAGAGGTTATCAAAGGGGTTTACATTGGGGGAATTTGCTGGCCTGGACAGAATCTTTTCTGATTTAAATCCTCCATCCGCAAGCCAGCTAGCAGTGCCCCATGCTCGATGTGAGGGAGCGCTATCGTGCTGAAATACCAATTTGGATCTGCATGCGATAGTCTGCTCATCAAGCCATGGAATCAACTTGGCTCCAAGAAACTGGCAGTACCTATCTGCATTCATGTTAAACTTCTTCTGCCACTTCAAATGGACCAGTAAGGGTGTCACCTACTATACCGGCCCAAAGCATTACATCTCCAGCATCTTCTTGATACTTAAGCCTTGTCTGTTGAGGTCGATCATGGAGAACCCATCCAGACGCCCATCCATCTGGACCTTCAGGAGTGGCTCTGCATTCGTAAGTAAATATAACATTAGAGAAATGTTTTCATGTTCTCCTCAGCCTATTTGACCTTATTTTCTTTAGGAGTTTTTGTAAGAAATGGCCGTTTAATTGTCTTATTCACTTTCCCCAGCTTTTCCAGAACGTCACATCTTGTCTTTCTGCTTAGTATTGGGGCTCCAGCGTCTTCAAATATCGCCGTACTTGTAGAAAGTTGCTTCCTAGCCATAGGAACCTTCAAATGTCGCATATCCCGAGCAGTCAATTTCCTCGTAGAGGCTCTATCCGGAGTTTTCCGGTTGACCTTACCTTCAATTGCATAAGCCTTACTTGTTCGGCGATCATGCTGTAATTGCTTGGAAACTTCGACTGTTGTTTTACCAGAAGCCAACAACGAGGTCCCTTTGATCTGTTCTTCACTGGTTAGACCGCTTTTTTTGCCCATGTTGACTTGAGAGTGATGTTGCATAATCTGGCTTAACAGCAGAACCCCGTGTGACAAGCAAATGTTGCCAAAACTTGGGAAATGGTTCTGTTTTACTTTTCTCCATTTGTTTTTATAGATACAACATACCTGTGCACTAACTTACTATTAACATTTTAAATGTTTGACACTTATCTTGAAAAACAAGTAAAAAAATTGTATTTGCATAGTCAAAGGTAACATACTGTATAACAGGTTAGGAACATTTTTCATGAGCATACGAAATAGTTCTTTTGAAACACCATACCTATTGTAGGTATAAGATCAAGGTTAGTAACAAGGTTTGCTAGCGGAGCGATTCTAAGCCGGATTTCGATGAAGGTCAAATATTTTGTCTCAGCATTTCTGCCGGAAGGTCTCAAGTGACTGCTAACTCACATAAGTGAGTTCTGCGTCTTAAACTTGTCAGGTGCACCATGTCAGACAGGAAATAAGGCGTGCGGATCAGCCGCATGCTTACACGGCTCGGCCGAACGAATTCGCACAGCCATGCGGCACAGGGCTAAAAACGAGAAGAGAAGAAGACAGACGAAAGAAACGGGATAAATCAGAAACCCGGTGGAATATGTTGGCCACCTCAATCGGCGGCCCACCTCGCGGAGCAGGAGAAATATAGCGAACCAACCTAACTTTACAAAACTATCCTCGTCAGCAGGAACTACAGCCAGTTGCAACATCTCCAGCGGAAAAGGCACTCAGGTTCGACCCAGCATTCGTGAGGCCCATAGGTAGCTATACAGTAAGTTACTTTGATAATGCAAATACAATTTTGTTACTTATTTTTCAAGATAAGTATCAAACATTTAAAGTGTTAATAGTAAGTTAGCGCACGGGCATGTTGTAACTATAAAAACAATTAGACAAAAATAAAACGGAATTATTATTATTATTAGATTCAGTGTTTAACCACCCTAGACGCAACGAGGCGATTCAAGAGTGAAGCTCAACCGAAAATAATATTACGCTTTTCATCAGTTGGAATATTTTGTCTCGGCATTCCTGCCGGAAANTTCTCCATTCCTCTACATCCTATTAACATAATGGCAATAGCTCATAGAGGGCCGGGGTGTAAGTCCCGGTGTCTCTTTGGGAATGGGCCTTTTGGTTCGTCTACTGCCGCCTATCTAATCTAATAAACACTCAAATAAGTGTTCAGCAATGGTAAACATTTTGAAAATGGCAACCTCCATTTTTCATGATTTTAATAAGGCGATTATCAACAGACTGTCCGGTTTGATATTTCAGATGGTGGAATAGACTCTTCAGCGGTTTTTACTGCATTCCACAGGCTTACTTTGCTCGAAAACTGCCGACCACCTTCATAGACCTTCGTTTTGATCATAGCCCAGAGGTTATCAATGGGATTTAAATTGGGGGGTGTTCGCTGGCCAGGTAATAATCCTTTGTGATTTAAATTCTCCATCCACAAGCCAGTTAGCAGTGTACCATGCTCGATGTGAGGGAGCGTTATCGTGCAGAAATACTAATTTGGATCTGCGTGCGTTAGTCTGCTCATCAAGCCATGGAATCAATTTGGCTTCAAGAAACTGGCAGTACCATTTTGCATTCAGTTCAATTCCTTCTGCCACTTCAAATGGACCAATAAGGGTGTCTGTCAACTACTATCCCGGCCCAAACCATTATACCTCCACCCCCTTGTTGACGCTTAAGCCGTGCCTGTTGAGGTCGATCATGGAGGACTATCCAGACGCCCATCCATCTGGACCATCAAGAGTGGCTCTGCATTAGTAAAGTAAATATGACATTGGAAGAAATCAGTTTTCAGGTTCTCTTCAGCCCATTTGACCCTATTTTCTCTTTACGAATTTTTGTTAGAAATGGTCGTTTAATTGTCTTTTTCACTTTCCCTAGCTTCTGCAGAACCTCACATCTTGTCTTTCTGCTTAGTATTGGGGCTCCAGCATCTTCAAATATCGCCTTACTAGTAGAAAGTTGTTTTCTAGCCAGAGAAACATTCAAATGTCGCATATCCCGAGTAGTCAATTTCCTCGTAGAGGCAATATCCAGAGTTTTCCGGTTGACCTTACCTTCAATTGCATAAGCCTTACTTGTTCGGTGATCATGCTGTAATTCCTTGGAAACTTCGAGTGTTGTCTTACCAGAAGCCAATAACGAGGTCACTTTGATCTGTTCTTCACTGGTTAGACCGCTTTTCTGGCCCATGTTGACTAGAGAGTGATGTTGCCTAATCTGGCCGAACAGCAGAACGCCGTGCGATAAGCAAATGTTGCCAAAACTTGGGAAATGGTTCCGTTTTACTTTTCTCTAACTGTTTTAGTTACACTAACTTACTATTAACATTTTAAACGTTTGACACTTATCTTGAAAAACAAGTAAAAAAAAATTGTACTTGCATAATCAAAGGTAACATACTGTATAACAGGTAAGGAACATTTTTCATAAGCATACGAAATAGTTCTTTTGGGACACCATACCTATTCTATAAGATCAAGATTAGTAACAAGGTTTGCTAGCGCAGATATTATAATCCGCATCGCGCTGAAGGTCTAATATTTTGTCTCAGCATTTCTGCCTGAAGGTCTCAAGTGACTGCCGACTTACATTAGTGAGTTCTGTGTCTCAAACTTGTCAGGCGCACCATGTTAGAGAGAAAATAAGGCGTGCGCATCAGCCGCATGTCTAAGCTTACACGGCTCGGCCGAACGAATTCGCTTAGCCATGCGGCACAGGGCTAAAAATGAGAAGAGAAGAAAACAGACGAAAGAAACAGGATAAGGCCAAAACCCGGTGGAATATGTTGGCCACCTCGCGGAGTAGGAGAAATATGGTGAACCTACCTAACTTTACAAAACTAACCTCGTCAGCAGGAACTACGGCCAGCAGCAACATCTCCAGCGGAAAAGGCACTCAGGTTCGCGAGGCCAATAGGTAGCTATATATTGTGACAGGGAACGGGCCCGACACAACATACCCCAAAGGGCACCTATTCTATAAGCAAAGTGTTTACAAGGCAGTAGGTAGTCTTACTTCGGCTTGAGTACAATAATCCTGAGGTCTTTGGAAGCAACAGCCAGCACGTGATACGAGCGGCCGGGATTGGGAGCGAAGGCAATGTCATGGACACGATCTGTGATGGTCACAAGAGACTCGACCTGTTCCCATCTCCTGCCTGCGTCGCTGTATGAAAATACGGCAACTCTGCCAGAGTTGTTGGCAACCGATGGAGTAGAGGCAGTGTTGACGCCTCCGCCGCTGCCCTGCATGCAACCGTCATCGCTGCCGACAGCTAGCAGGGGAGCACTAAATCTATAAGAGAATGAGACACTTTATGTATACGCATCACTCAACTAGTAACAGCCCCAACGGAATTCTGGGCTGAACAAGAAGGTAATCCGCCAAATCTACCTTTGGGACAGCCAAAAATTCTGTGAACGTCTTGCACTTCCATACAAACGGCGTCTCATTAGCGGGAATGGCAAAAACGTAATGTCGCGACTGACGTCCAACATTTTACACAAGAACAAGAAGAAAATCAACAATATAAAAAATTAGTGAGCTGACTAATTGCGTGCCTAAATAACCTCAGAAATATAGAAGATTTAGCTGGGAAATAAAATAAGAAAGAGATAAAAAGTCCTCTGACTGACGGTCCGGCAGGTCATTAGAGCAACATCCATAATAGATGCAGGCAGTGGAGCAGGTAATTAACAAACCGAGATATACAGTATAGCTATAGGCTAAGTCACAATTTAGTCAATAAGAACACGGATTAGGCTATAAGCCAGAGTTTTCAGTGTTGAGCACCAGGGGTAATTGACAATAACTGCGCAAGCCAGGGCGAAAATTGAAGCAGACCAAATGCATTACCAGTTAAACTACAAATCACGAACCTAAGAAGCACCATTTTGGGCTTATATAAGATAGCGTGCATAGATACCTAGGCCAAACAGGAAAAAAGTCTATAGTATACGAAAAATACAACTGACCGAGAAGGAGAAGGGTTCCAAGATATACAAGAACAGCATGACAATCTGGTGTTGATGTCGTGTACTGTTGCCCATTGAGATAAGTTCATAATATCACATGCTTCGTACACGCGAACCTGTAAAGACCAATGAAGGTTATAAATTAAGTGAGTAAATACTTGGGATAATTGCAATGCACGTTCCCATATTTTGGATGGCAATTATAACTCAACACAACTGGTTATGACATAAATCAGGTACGACAACGCAGTAGCTTAGAGCCCTGCTACTAAAAATGTAAGAACGTTTTACAGCAGCATCTCTAACGGAAGGCTCTCCCATAAAGATAATTATATGATATGGGTAACGCCGTAAAAGTACAATAGTTCATTATCATGATGGAAGCAACTCAAAGTGACGCAAGAATGGCAGCAACACACGTCTGTGAACCTCAATAAACTAGTAGTGCAAAGAACTATGCAGTTAAACACAGCATATCTAACACATGGACGAGAATCAGCCAATATAGCAGCACAGCATGGGTCATGACCAAGCAGAACATACGATGGAAAGTCAAACTCATCTACTTTATAATGAACCTCTTTATGTACAAAATAACACGCTTATTATTTCTATTAGACTAAGCACACACTCCTTCAGCCACAGCACTTCTGAAGACAGCGTTAGTTACTTTCTAACATTCCTATGCAGAAGTTCATGGCTGGATTTGTGTACCATCATGGAACAGCGAGTGTTGGTCAGAATTAGGCTTCAAATCGTGTTTCTTGAAAAAGTTCAAATTTTGAAAACACTTCAAATAATCTGAGGGAGCAACATGAGAACGGTACTGTTGGGAAGGTGAGGCAATATTGCTCAACAAAAATCTCTCATATTATAACTGTGCTTGATTCCTGGAAGAATGAGCAGCTGCTGAGGTGCATAGTAGTGACAAAAAAGAAATCCGCAGCTGCGCAACTTCGCCGGTTAGTTTCTCTGAGGCTTTAGACTAGTTTTTAATTACCAATGACGTCCTCAGTTTCTTCAAAATATTTTCCATAATATGCTCAATTTTTAGTAGGTACCGTATTTTGGTCTCAATGAAGTTTATCAGAACCACGGTTTTAATTTCTCGAAAATGATGACTACAGTATAACAATCTCAACCGACAGCTCAACCGTGCATTTGAGTGTGCTGAATAACCCCCGGAGTCGCTTTTTCGGATGGATGCTGCTGAAAAATTCAGGTTTTGTCTCGGGTTCAGTTGCCCTCCAAAAAGTCTTCTCCAACCTCTACCTTGGCTAAAGGAGGTTACTCGCACAGCAGCTTATTAATAGGACAGACAAAGCTTGAGGCATCCAATGTGCTGGTCTACAGCTCAGCTAAGGTGAGATGTAAATGCACAATGAAAAATTCCGACCAATATGGAATCCGAACCTCCTTTGGTCTGCTTCCATTAATTTCTGAACCTCTGCTATTATTTTTTCGGTAGTGGAGGTTGCTGGCATTCCTTTCCTTGATTTATCTTTTAGATTTTTTCTTCCTTTTGTACATCGCTCTAACTAACTACAATCTATCGGCCATTTATTTTCTTGCTGCTCCCTTCTAACAGCCGCCACACCATTGCATGTGTAGAGGGACTTCCTTGGTGTCTCCATCAATCTTTCTCTTCATCCATCCTTTGACTATCTCCCTCCACTTCCTCGCCCTCCTCCGGAACTTCCGCCTGATGGGGAACGCAGTCAGGCATAGACACAACAATCTGTTTTGAAGGAGCAGCCTCTCCATACACTTTCTCTAACACAGCCATTCAAATTTTGTTGAGAATGTGCATTGTAGCTACTCTCATTTTCATATTGAGATCTTCCATGCTTGTGAAAGGATAGGTCATATAAGTAAATAAAGCCTACGTTCTACCAGAATAACACTTGGCGAAGATACCTATGTATGATTGAACTGGCTTGTAAAGACATTTGTCATAGCTAACCTGTAGTGAAAATTGAGTTTCAGTGCATGCGCACAAGCCCATTTCTCAGTCACATTTATCACAGAACGTTTTGACTTGCCCATTCATATAGATATTATATAGTACCATATCCTAACAGAGATAGCTACTTCCTATAAAAAATAAAGTTACGAAACTCAAGTGCTACTAACTTTTACAGAAAAAGACACTAAAGCACACGACATATATGCCTACCTACCTAGGGCTCTACACACAACAAATGGTGCAGAAGCACAATGGAAGCAACAGCAGGCTGAATGAAATTTGTTACAAGAAACTGGACGCCACATATGGAATGCTGAAACATGCAACAGTTTGCAATTAAGCTCAAGCACTAAAATTGTTGAGACTTTCTGTTGATGAAAACTTACAACAAGCAGCATTAGATGTGATACTAAAATTCACTTCACTTTCACCTACAGTTCATATCTCCTCAACTGACACAGCAGAAGTTGAGAAGATATGTAGCTACTAAAAAATACACAAGAAGAAGAGTACAACACTGCAATATACTAACCAGTCCATCAGCACAGCAGACTGCCAACACGAGACCCATGCTCTTTGGGGCAAACTTGACGTCTGTGACGGAGCTGCGAGCATCCACAAGCCGGCTGCGTTTAATCCAAGATCTCTTCATCCCGTGTCCGGTGTCGCTGACTGCGTACAGGCAATACAAAATATCATGGTGTCTACTGAAGATTGTTAGGAAAATTTTATGACTTTTCAGGANTTTTTATGACCTTATATTATGTATCCAAAAATACGATTTCATATTCTTAGGTGAGAGTAATCTCTCTTATAACTGTTATTAATGTAAAACTCAATATATAACTATTGTTTTTATATTTTATAGGGTCCCTCATTATGCCTCATACTTCGTGCTTCAATTGTTTTAAGCTGCAACTAGCTACTTATAATGAAACAATGAATGGAAATTAATTACATTTAGTAGTATGTTTCGTGATTTCAGAAAGGTAGCAATTACAGCATACATTGAAGTATCAGGTAGGATCATTTCTCCTACTGCATGCGGTAGGTTACGATGATAAAATATCCATTAATTCCAATCATCAGATGATTGACAAAAAAATTATGACCCGTGAGTGAATTTTATTACTTTTTTATGACCAACCAGTTTTTATTACTTTTTATGACTTTTATAACCTAGTAGACACCCTGAATTATATTAAGCTGCTAAAGATAAGTTAAAACTCGGATTTCTTAAAGGAATTTCACTGTTTGAAGCATTCTCTACCCAGGCTGCTGAGAACTAAAGAGTGAATTAGCTAATTAGTTAAAAATAAAAAGGCTAATGAAGTGCTAACAAACCAAGTACAGTATCTACCAGTGGAACATAGAATAGCTCTAGTAATAAATCTTCCAACTGTTTAATTATTCACCAGACAGACAGGAGGGTACTGGCTGATGCCATAGTGGGGAAGAGACGAGGCAGAATACCCGGGGGCTAGGGCGCAGTAGGTATCTGCCGAAACTACAAAGGTCAGAATGTTGGCACCATCTGTGATTATATTCCTACCACAATTGAGCACATCCAGATGTTGTGCTGACTTGCAGAGCCTGCCCCAGTCCCTCTAAGCCCTAGCTATGCCATTGAAGGAGTGCTATAACCATACATGGATTAGTGTGCTTCACTCATGGCATTCTGAACTATGCTAGTCCTACTAGAGACTCACATTATTGTCTTAGTCAAAACTAAGAAAATACTAAAAGACTCACTTGTATCCTCATAAATAGTAGCAGATCTATCAAAAGAACAAGTAGCAATAATTTGACCAAACTCAGGATGTGCCCATGTCACTTTCCAAACAGCACCACTGCAGCTTTTGATTGTCTCATCCAGCACCCAGTTTCCATCATCATCCAAGTTCCAAATCTGAAAAATATAAACAAGTCAAATATTTGTATCTGCTAGTAGACAACTATACCAAATGTCACCATGTTATTAATAGCTAGCTATATATACAGTATGTTACCTTTGATGTTGCAAATACAATTATTAAATTTATTTTTCAAGATGAGTGTTAAACTTTGAAACATCAATATTACCTAAATGCATGGCTGTGTTGCAAATATAAATTTTGTGCGTGTTTGGTGGATTTGCGCGATTGATTGATCACGCTGCGCGTTTGGTGGATCGTTCAAATTTTAAAATGGAAAAACAAAAAATCAGTCCTTGCCTGCCCTAACCTACCAGACATTAAACCCGAATATAGTCCAACTTACCTGAAATTACGGCCTAATACCTATAACATCCACCAAACACGCAGCGCGATCAATCGATCGCGCAAATCCACCAAGCGCGCATATCATAAACATCACTTGTAATATAAATATTTAGCCAATTGCTAAGTTTATAAATACAGTATTTAGCCAATTGCTAAGTTTAACATACAATTTGCTTATTTATGAGTTTTTTATAGTTACCTCAGATTAGGGTAGAGGCGTTAGTCTCCGATCACCGGCTTAGTCTGAGAGTCTCCGATCACTTTAACACCCCTCCATTAAAAAACTGTTGCAAGACAAACCATTGATGCTAGAAAGATCAGCTACGGCTCAAATTGTACCCAAAAAATGCTTAATATGTCCCGCAAGTCGTAAATTTTAATTCCCCTAACTCAAAGTTTAGGAATTTTTGGAATGGGAAAATTGCATGAAAATGTGCCTATTTTTTCAGTATTATAAAAACTACCACTCTCGGGAAATAATTTTTTGAGGGGTTTTTGGACTAGCTTTTGGCAATTTTTTCATGAGTCCAC
>LQNS02278074.1:1968846-1986677 GCA_001587735.2 Parhyale hawaiensis
GCAAACGTGCCATCAACGTACCTTTTGTAAGACACCGGTTTAAAATTAGCTGTACAGTCTCATGGTGGCACATAAAGATATTGACAAAAGTTGGGGCTAAGGGCAAACCCATTCATAATCCGTCAACCCGTTTGTAGTATTTACCGTTAAAATTGAAAAATGAATTGCACGCAGTAAATATTACAAACAGGTTGTCGGATTAGGTATGAGTTTACCCTTAGCCCCAACTCTTTGCAATATCTTTATGTGCCACCATGAGCAGGAGTGGTTAAGAGACTGTCCAGACAATTTAAACTGGTGTTTTACAAAAGGTACGTTGATGACACATTTGCATCGTACATGCAGTGGTACGTGGCCGTTGATTAACACTCGTACTGTAAAAGATTACATCATGAACCTCTAATGAAAGATTTGCTCACCGTGCAGTGCAGTCCGGGGGCGTGTAGTGACCACCAGGCTTCACTCGAGACAATACTTGCTTGACGTCAAAAATTTCTGGCACGCGCTCATCTTCTTCAAGCGCTGGAATTAAATTATCAAGTGCTATAATCCTTAAAAGAAGCTATCGTGAATAAATGTTCTCTATGAGTCATGCAAGGAACGTTTGAGGAACTAAACGTCAATGGAAAACTTGCTCACTAACGTATAGGTTATCCAAAATTCGAGGAGACTCTGCAATGCATCACAGCAGCAGCAGCTGTGAGAGACACATCCACTTCATAAGGGCCTGTCTACACGTTAGTCTTCTGAATGCGTTCACTCAGCCAGTTGTTAGAATGTTTCGCAGCGTCGTGGTGAGCACAACTGAGTGTACACCACAAAACGTTAGCAAAATGCTTGCCGTCAGATCGGTGTCCTCGGCAACTGTCACCAGATAAGCTATGAATATTTCTCCAAATAAAACTCAGAAAACAGTGCAATTTTCTGTTGTTTTTACAGCACAGTAACACATTCGGCTGACAGGTTGAGTGAACATGTTCAAATCACTTAATTAGGCCGAGTTCACACGTCAATCACCTCAACGCGTTCACTCGTCTGCATGTTTTGTAGTGTCGTTGCCAGCACAACTTTAGTGTAAGCCACAAAAAGTAATTAACTAAAAATGTTACCCGTCAAATCAGTTTCCTCTGCAGGTGTTACTGCATTGGTAAGTTACAGAGAGCTCTTCAAATTGGGAGCGTACTAAAACTCCAGAAGCAGTGCACGTTTCTGCTATGTCTAAGATACAGTAGCACCTTCGGGCGAGTGGATGAGCGAACGGTTGATATGAATGCCGTGTGAATTTACCCTTACGCGGAGACCGGCCCTGAATAAGGCAACGTATAAGCCATAGTTTCGTGAACAACTACTGATTTCATTAATTGGATGTTGTCACTCCTCTGTGCTGATCTTAATTGCGTCGACAGAGCCTCAAAAAACTACAATTTTTTAGATAGCATAATTAAAACAAATAATAAAAGCTTCCAAAATAGAAATATTTCAAATATTGTCCTATAATCTAGTTTATTCGCAAAGAAAATAGCTACTTCTAAGACACGGGGCTGGGCCTTTTCAACGGCGACAAAAATCACAGGGATCTGTTTTGGAAGCATCCAAGATCTCTGCTCTTTGTCTGCGTGATACTTTACTTTCGTGCTCATATTTTCTGACCTAAAGATTATGCTTTCAATAATTTTTCCCTGAAAATTTAATGATTAAGGTAATTACCCTAACTGCTCCATCACAGTACCGTGTATGTAGAAGTGTCAATCTTCTCAAGCAAAACTGATAGAACATTTTATTATGGTCCAGTAAGTTTTTTTTTGTCGCATTCATATTTTTTTACGTTTACAATTTTTACAATAATTACATTGAAGATATTACAGACACAAGTTTATAACTATACTAGAGGGCCCAGCCGTCAAAAATGACGGCAAAAATTTTGTGATTGAGCTTTTTATTGTTTCGGTTCCCAGTATAGGTTTTGCTGTGTTATGTATAGGTCTCATCCCTGCAGCCTGATCTTCCATTAGTGAAACGCAAGCTGTGCAACCTTGAGCTTTGCGATAGCAAAATATCCCCCCGCAAGATAAGGCGTGAATATTAGCTTGGAATTGATCAAGCGTTAAGTGGAACTAAGAAGATAATAATTCAGTCAATAGAATTCACTGGAATGGCCAGGGATCACCGTATTGTGGATACCAACTGTATGTTGAACCTCCAGCGTCGATATTTAGCAGAGATGTAATCTATACTATAACAAGGAGCTTCAATAGGAGGAGTACGCGCAAGCCTTCCCTGGGCGAGTAAACACATGGCTTTGTCACGTGACTGAAGCTGGCGTTTGGAGATCTTAAACTGGCTGAAGTGGCAGTGGTCAGCACAATAGTTAAGGAAGATACAGACAGGCAGTTCCTCAATATTTTGGCAAAGACAATCGTGTCTGATGATTTATATCCCAGCGCTGACCCTGTTATTTTCATCATCAGATGGTATACAGGATACAAGTTTTATTTACATACTTCCATCCGCTCGGAATTTCGTCGATGCTTAACGACTATAAAAATTTGAGCTCGGGACTCCTTTCTATTTATGCTGTGTGAGGCAATGCCGCTCTCCGATTGGTTAAGCCACTCAGCCAGTTTAAGGGAAAAGTTAACTCCGTTGCGAGGGCATCCTATTTATCTATCCCACGTGAGGAGAGATAGTCTTGGAGGAACATGATATTATTCTCTCGACAGACAGTCAGGCAGGCAGGCAGACAGGCTTCGGAATAAAAGGGGATAGATTATGACTTCAAAAAAATTCCGAGGCACCCAACTTTTTTGTAGCGGAGAGGGTATCTTGGATACGGGGAGGCACTTGGGCGCTTGCCTGCATGCCCGTGTTTGGACACGTTCGTTTTCAACGGTGCTACGGGTGATGTCACTTAATTACGTCTCATCTAGACTATCAACCCTTTTGTTAAGCTGAGATGTTTTCAAATATATTTTTTTATAACTTATTCAACAAAAGGGTTGCGCTTGGTGCATATCAAACCTTTTGTTGAGCCGAGATGTTTTCAAATATATATTTCTATGACTTAATCATCAAAAGGGTCGCGTTTGGTGCACTAGTTCAATATAAAAAGGCGTCTGCTCAGCGTGAAGATTGAACTTCTTCGATATCATTCAGCATTGAAAGCGGGGATCCAGAGGCTGAGAATCCAGAGCCCGGGATCTAAAGGCCAGAGATCCAGAGCTATATTTGTCACCGGTACCCCAAGCGCTGAAATTGTATGGTATCTCAACTTGTTTTTTCAGTACATGAATTTTCTCCTGTTAAACTCTTAACTGCGTGACCGAGAGACGGACCAACATTGGAACAAGCGAGCAAGGGAGCAAGCAAGCGACCAACAACTGTGTTTTATTATATAGACTAGCGGATGTGAACTATAGTTCCCTGTTAGGATCACACTCTAATGTGGGTGATTTGGTTGAGAATGGAGTTCATAATATTGTAAACTCTAATTCTCTTTTTTGAAAGGGTTTGTTTTGGGTGGCGGGTAATTTCACCGTGTCAGTCAGGTGCGGTGCGGAGACAAGTGTTGACCGTGACTCCCACCTGCCACTGCACACCGTTTTATTGCCTCAACTAGCTATCAGAACCCCAGCAGCTGCGCGTGTGCATCGAAACGAAATTATCATGTGCGGTGTCGAGATGCAGAACGTGGCTGAATCCCATTTTTTAAAAAGTTTACCACGGCCCGAAAACCTCGAGAAGATCGTCAATAGGGACCCAAATTAACCTCTGTGAACTGAATTATCGACCTTAAGTGTTATGTTTTAAAAGTGTTAAGTGGCACCAGTCGACGCGTGAAAACATATTCTATCAGGATCTCTAAAAAAACGATTTTGATTTTTTGTCATTTAGCACGTTCTGCAGCTAGACGCCTCATGTAAAAATAGGGCTCTCACGTTAGTCGAGTGAACGAATTTCGTCAGATAACTCTTTGAATGTTTCGTTGAGCCCTCGTAAACAGAATAATTGTCTGTCTGAAAAAAAAAGTTATTAAAACTAAACTCCTATGGTAATCAAATAATGCTGTTGTCATGCAGTATTAAAATTAAAGTATTGGATATCTGGTTAAATTTGAAAGGAATTCAGTGAACTCTTTCCGCTTTTGTACATTTTAAACGTACACATGAATGTGTTCCGATTCCGCTTAAACTAATTCATTTTACTATAGAGCGAACCCCGTTTAATATATTTCTCCTCCGTTTTTAGTCATATATTTTTCTCATACTCATAGGCTATCTAATTCTTTAACCTTCTAGAGTTTGCGTGCACAGCGAAATTTTCTCTAAAATCGTAATACTTACAAAAATCATGCTTGCGTACTGCGTTTTACATAAAAACTGTCCTAAATATATTATCCACATCACCTCTATGAACGAGGGTCCGAGGGCATGAGTGCGCTACGCCAGCAACGAGGCTGGTAAACGAGCACTTTCTATTTCTGGAGCGAAACTTTGGAATGCTCTTCCCAATTCTTTACAGGATGTGACTTGGTATAATCAGTTCACCAGGCTAGTGTTATCGTACTTCAGGCGACTTTAATAATTGTGCTAAAATTCTCTAGATGAATTGCGCTAAAATTCTTCAAGTGAAAGAGGCATACTCTTCTGCCCGTAGTAGCAATCTCAATAACTAACATTTTCTACATTTGCTATTAGCTCTTTAATACATCCAATATAGTAGAAATCTCATTAAATAATATCTTAAACTTTTGCTATTAATGTTTTAATGCATCCAAAATATCAATACTCGCAGATCCACTGTTGCGTAACGGGCAGCGCATTTGTAAATGTACCATGTTTCTTCTGGCGTGTAATTTCTCTCAGTCTGTCATACAATCACAGCCACACTGTTGCGTAACGTCCATCGTATTTGTAGACGTAGGTAGGTACTATGTTTATTTCGATGCACAATTTTATACAGTCTTTTTCATAAGCGGCATGCATATATCACGTCACATAACATGCGCATCGCATATCAAATTGTATTATGTATTTTTTTTTTCTCTTGGTCTAGATTTTCATGAGATATAACATCAAGAAATCTCGGTAAAGTTTAAGAGAGATGCTCGAGTGATTTTCCAAATTTTTTGTACAGTAAATAGTTTTTCTTACACCAATTATCAATGTTTCACACATTTTAAGTCGGCGCATAGCGTTTTCTTTGAGTTGTAACGAGTTAAACTTTTTATTTTCTCCTATATAAACGTGATGGCGACAGGCTGACAGCCACCATCACCACCTTTAGTAAGAGGAAGCGTGCCAACAGTGAAGCCATCAGTTAGGCTGCGAACCAAGGTTAGGTAGGGCAAGATAGGTTCTACTAGGGACCTATATTTGCTAGCAGAACCTGCTTTGCCTCCCCAACCTACTGTAGGTTCTCAGCCTAACAGATGGCTTCATTGTTTGGGTTTTACCTCTATCACACAGGCTTACTACGTAACTAAGTGCATGCGTTTTCTAAAACGCAGTAGCCTACGTAAGCTTTCCTTATAGAAGTGATCTTTGATTTCAATAAAATTTTAGTTTCGTTCTTGATTGTAGAAAATAATGGAGGTGCTTGAACTTGTTTTGGGACTATTTAATTAACGGGTATGTAAAAAGATAGCCGTCGAAATAGTATGCACAGTGTCCAAAGCGAGGCACGGTCTTCTGTTTATTGTGGCACGGACGATCGTCCGTCGCTTTACGGTAAACATTTTTACACTGTTTCGCGGTGTCACCCTTCAGGCCTTCACTTTGATATAGGAGAAAATAAGAAGTTTAAAACGTTATAACTAGGAAAAACATAATGCGCCGACTTAAAATGTGTATAACATTGATAATTGGTGTAATAAAAACGATTTAAGGTACAAAAAAAAAAAAAAAAAATCAAAATCTCCCGAGCCCCTGTCGTAAACATTTACCGAAATCTCTTGGTCTAGATTTTTATAAGATATAGTACATAAAGAAAATGGATTACTTTTTTTAACGTTATGAATAAGAATGTATACTGTAGGGCGCTACGCTTTCTATTTGCTGGGCATCACATGGTTTATCAATTATTTTCTTTTTGTCACAACTCACAAATGTCCGTTTCTCTCCCACTCTTAAAAAAATGGTTAGTTGGTCTAAATCTTCTAAACTTTATGCTTCACGTTTCACTCTACTTTGAAAACCTTATAACCGAAGTGCTTACTAGTGCGCGACATCTTGCCCTATCCAATTGTTTTCTGCACACTGTAACAATAAAGTTTATTAATATGTAGGCATCGTGCCAGGGACTCTCAACAAATTCGATGATAACTCATGCTCATGTTAGAGTTTAGCATTATTCCTCAGTTAGTCCAAATGCTTTCTACACAGCAGATGTTGCAGCTGGCCGCTACCCCTGCTGAAAGGGTTAGTTTTATAAAGTTAGGTAGGTTCTCTGAATCTCCCCTTCTGTTCCGTGAGGTGCACTGTCGATCGAGATAGCCAACCTCGTTCGAGAGACATTTCTACTCTCTCTCTCTCATGCCTTCTTCTATTCGCTACGCTTTATCTCCCGCCAGTTGTAGCGCACTTGGCCAACTGAGACTTACCGGTGGGAATGCCGAGATGAAACATTCCTATACCGATACGACATAATAAACTGAGTTTCACTGCTTAAATCACATCTTGTGGCATTGGTGCGGCGGTAACACCTGGAATATAATAATAATAATAATAATTCTCGAGTTAGCGTTGGACTCAGCATCCATATGAGAAAATAACTGATGTTTTCTCTTTATTTCTCAAGAGTGTCCTAGTTCAAACAGTAACACGTCTATCTTGTTTCATTTCTAAACTTCTTGATGCGTATCATACGACGGATATGAAATGTCACATCTTGGAAAATGCATACCGCATTTCAAACTGTAGCATGTCTAGTTTTAGTGTCAAATTTTCTCTTTTTATCGCAGATAGACTAAAAACGTTAAACCAAACCGCAATCACTAATTTCAATTAGGCTTGTAACAGGGGAATATTACATAGGGAATATAAGAATGATACGAGTCTAAGATATCACTGAAGAGCATTGCTTTTGTTCTGTGACATTTCCACAGATTCCAAATATTAAAGTCCTACTTTAACCACCGCAGCAGCGTGCATGAAGCGCATTGTTAGCAGTAATGCTCAGCCAAATAAAAACATCATAACGAGATAAAAGCTCGGATTGAATCAATAATCAGAAATCATTGTATAGGCCTAAATCATGGAAGTAACGGAACACCGGACAATCCAAATTATGTAACTACAACATTATCATCCACGAGTTTAGGTCCGACTTCCGTATGGAAATGCTCTTGCTCTTCTCAAAAAGAGGGTCCTTTGGCAATAAGAAAGAGGACAGCCGACATAGCTACCAGGATACATCACCCTCGCCTAAAATCGACGTGCGGACAAGTGTTGTCCTTTTTTCGCACTTTAGGCCCAATTTTCGGGTGTACGTACCCGAACATAATTTCAGGTAAGTTAGTAAAAATTCGGGTTCTATGTCGGGTAGGTTAGGGGGGCAAGGCCTGTTTTTTTTTTTTCAAATAGAAATTTTCGAGTGAAGGCGCGTGTAGTCAATGGTGAGTCTGGGTTAGGCAATCTCAACAACAGGGGCCGGCTGAGGAGTACATTAAACCCGCGTCCACACGATCGATCTTTTCGTCGAAGTTTGTAATCGCGGAAAGATTCTGATCGCCAAACACACGCGGCGAGCCTTCGAAGTTTGTGATTTTTGATCGTCAGAAGTGCTGGAAATCTTTTACCACGATGACGATCACAAAAAAGTTTGCAAATTATATTTCGCTCTGTAATTAGATGTATCTATTTTAAATATATTATTTAGTAATTAAAGCATCATTTTCTATTTAAATTTACCCGCATAGCGAATTTTGTTTATGTATGATTCGAACTTCTGTAGAGCGGGAAGCATTTGGCAACTATATGTTGCCAATTAGCAATAACTGTGGCATATTCCTCAAGTTACGTCTGTACCATCTTTTTTTTTCATTAGTAAAAGCTGTAATGGAGCAAGAGTTACGTTTTAATGGAAGAAACGGAAGTACACAGTGTGAATTGCAATAGAAATTAAAGAAAATTATTAATAAAAAATTATTATTCTATAGTCTGCATTTCTGCCTTTGAGGGGATGCCAGTGATTGAATTTTTAGCTATACTTTCGCCAGTTTCTATAAAGTTTTACCCTCCAATTAGTATCTACAACTAAAATAAATATCTGACCGATAATGTGACGGTGGAAAATCGATTAATAGTAATGGAATGCTGAATTCGCGTATAGTGACCTTGAAGTGATCGTAACTTCTGTTTCTGATGCTGTTGGGACAAGGAGGCAAATTGTTTGTGATTTTCATTGTCGATTCTTGTGTTTGCGATCGGTGAAAAGATGGATCGTGTAGACGCGGCTTAAGTGTTGGTAGGCCACGTACGTGGCCCAAACGTAGACGGCCCAAATTCATTTGCCAGGTGCAGGCAGCGGTGAGCTTCAGAACAAAATTCATGGGGTGATCTTTTGTCAGCCGCTGCGTATTGGTGGGTTCTACTTTATTCTACTCCGCCTTCCATCGTTCCGTTACGACGTTCTCGATGAGAATTTTAGAATCGGAACAAAGCATTTTTGGATTGGGGTGGAGTACGGATGCGCCCCAGGAAGCCGGACCAGCCTCACCGTTACAAGCCACAATTCTATGCGCATTTCTGAGATTTTGGTCTGCCTATATACCTTTGTCCCGACCACTAGCCTATACCTGCATATAGAGAAAGCTCCGAAGTGCGAATAATATTGGGAGCGCTATAGAGGAATTTGACGACGCCCAAACTGCCTTGATGAAATGGACAGCGTATAATTTATAACCAGGTACAAAAGACACGCGTAGGGTGCACCTGTGCATAAGTCTGTTGCATAACGAAACATTTTCTATGCTGCTGGCATGTGTCGCATCTACTTATCTAGGTTTTGCTGTATTCTACGCAAACTACAATTAATATCGATTAACCTATAAAATTAAGCCCAGTTTGCTAAACTTGTCGGCACCACTGACAGGTACACTTGGTACATCCCATTAATTTTAGTTTCATGCGTTAACCCTTGATCGATTACTTTCGATACCTTCGAAGACTCCCTTGTGTTACGGCAATGTTTATGAAAAATTCAAATTGGTCCTGAAACTAGGATTTCCTTTTTATCAACACCAAAATTTTGTCATTTGCGCCTCATGACAGAATAACAGTTTCTGCAATTTTATTGAAGATTCGTCTGTAACTTTTTCGGTTATATTCTGATAAGCAGACAAAAATTAGTCAAACGGACAGACCGATCATCACCAAAATTTAACCATTTGTGCTTTTATTCATTTCTAACTATTCCTGCAAATCCTACAAAAATCTGTTCCTAACACTTTGAGTTATGTTGCTAACAATCATTCTGATAAACGGACGAACCGATCATCCCCAAAATGTGGTCAATTATGTTTTTTTTGCATTTCCTGAAAATAAAGATCCTTTCGTAACTTTTTTGAGTTATATTGCTGACAAACATAAAAGGGAACACAGAGACAAAGAAACAAACAAACAAACAAACAAACAAACAAACGGACAAACAGGTCCTTAAAAAATTTGTTGGTTAGCTCTTCGTAACATACTTAACAATTTGTGCAAATTTCATAAAAAAAATGGTGCTTACCTTTTTGAATTATGACACCACAAACAAACGGTTGAACAGATCTTCACCATTTAAGTCAAGCATGTGTTCCTTACAACATACCTGACAATCTTTATAAATTTCGTACAGAACCGTCCATAACGCTTTGAGAAATCATGGTGACAGACAAAGAGGCAGACAGAAAAAAACCTAACCTCCTTGGCGTAGGTAAAGATTTTCCGTCTGAGCTCGTCGGCAACAACGTGTACTTTGAACATAAAATCAATCTGGGAAATACAACTGGACTACATCATGAATATATATTTATCGCTGCTAACAGGCACAGTGTTGAATATCCGTTGAGAAGCAATGAAGAAGGTGGTGGTGACCCAATGGGTCACGTGCTGTCTAGTAGTATTTAAATTCTATCTACACAAGGAAAAGGTTTATTGCTCTGATAAAGTAGAATTAGCAACTGCCATCTTTCGGTAGTTCTGGCACGTACTGGTTTGTCGATGAAAGAATGACCGACGTCATAGGTCATTTCTTTCTAATGATTTAAACTAAAGATTGAGTTAGTGTATGAACAGCAGCCTTTAAAGTACTGCAACTACGAACGTGAATAATGAAACGCTCTCAATGAAACATATTTTTGACGTCTGAGTACGATACCGGAAGTTGAGGTAAGCAATAATTTACAAAAAAATAATTTGAAATAACCTTTCATTGCGTAGTATGCGACAGTTCACACAATTCTAATACTGGTATTCCTGCAGGAAAGGTCAGATTAACTCGAGCACAGAAAGGCTCAATTTTCAATAAAATATTAACTTCGTTCATAAAGGAAGTTTATGAACGAAATTAGACTTGTCCGAAATTTCAGGCAGATGCCCTGGCTTTGAGCCGTTGAATAGAGTTTCAGGCCAAGCTCCTCAACTGGTTACCCTAGAGACTTCCAAAAATTCAATCTTTCTCCGTAATTTTTTTTTTCAGCTGGCTCAGAGTCATCACCTAGGTTCTAACACTTACAACACATTTCAAAGCGACAATCTCAAGGCTCTTACCTGAAGTTCCGAAAAGTTTAGCCTCAAAAGCATAATTTTCCAACTGATTGCCCATGCCCTTAAGCCCAGTGCTCACTTAACAAATTTCGTTGCTGCTTGCAGCCTAGAGCCAACTCAATTAATCAGACTGTATAATCGTGGCCGTGACTTCAGCATTAAGTCTCTAAACATCGTGCACTTTAGTAATTATTAAATATCAATCTTTGTGTACTTAAACTGTTCATAAGTAGGAGCGATAGTTCAAAGTTCACCATTGCCAAATTGCTACAGTGTAAAAATTGCAGTATAGCGGCTGAGTTTTTCGACAAATTTTATACAGTTAAATTTTGTGCAAGCTGAAGCCGTGCCGCTGCTACGTAAACTGATCTTACCTTTAGGCTGGTAGCGGCAACGAAAGTTGTTACGTGGGCACCGGCCGGGCTTTAGCCTGTAAAACACGACGTGCGGTGCGCAAATTTTTTCCTGTACCTTTTAGCAAGTTCAGTCTCAAGGTAGCCAATGGCGTGGCACGTCACAGGCCACAGTGGGAGGGACGAAGGGTGATGGTTTCTGATGGTGTTGCACTCAGATGCGTACCTTGAAAAAACTATGTAAATTCACAATTTACGTGATTTGAAGTTTATTCTCGTATTTAATAGGCATCAATTAAGGTGTGTGATGTACTTGAACTTCGTTTAGATGTGAGCAGTATGTAAAAATTGCTCGTGTGTTAGCAGTTTATATTGAGTCTGTGTATTTTATGTACATGTTACAGGGAGTAAATGTCACCAAGCATTGCGCGCAATGCCTATTCAATAAGTGAATTGAATCACTCATACATTAAATGGATAGGTTTGTTTTAAGCTATGTTAGACTAGGCCAGGTTCTATTAGTTCAATGGAGAGTAATGTTAAAGATGCGTGCACAACTATGAAAATTTGCAAAGTTTTCTTTCTGATGTATTACATAGGTTATGTTCTTACTTCTGCATTCTCTAACTTGACATAACTCAGCCTAGCCGTGCTTAATCTCACCTGGGCTAACGCAATCCTTGTTGAAATCTAATTACATGCAAGTCATAACCTACCCTATCTAACCTAAATATATCTGACTTCAATTAACCCTTTTCTGAAACGGCTGGTTCATCTCACTTGTTGCCGAAGCAGTACACTGGGTTCGGCTTGTTCGTTGTAACCTACACACACATTGTATGTAGACACTGGTCAGTTGATACAGGAAATTTGTGACACATTACGCTTATGACGAGTTAGGTTAAAACAGATGTTATAAAGCACTGTACGTTCAAATCAATCACAAAGGTGTTCAATATATTCTCATACCCTTGGCGATGCAGTTACATTGTACTCACACTGTTTAGATGTACTATAAAGAACTTGATAGTTTCGATGTATGATGAGCGCCCTGCAACTTAAGTTCAAGCGCGTTCGCTTAGGACATAAACTCGTGTGCTTAGATTAAATCAAGCGGGAATAAGGGTGTGTTCGAATTGGGACCTAAATGGGACCTAAGCCAAATCTACTTGACTCAACTTGTCCGGAACTGTTGACAAGAGCTTTAGCTTCGTCGTTTTCAATCGTGTTGTAGGTGTTAGAAGCGATCAACTCAAGTTGAACCGATTATTATCTCATTATACAAAGTAATATTGAGTTTTTAGAAGTCTCACAGGTGATAAATTTGACTCAACGAATGAAACTTGAATAAACGGGACGAATTCAGGACATTTGTCGGCAGTTTCGGACTAGTTAAGTCAAGTAGGTTTGGCTTAGATCGACTTCCAGGTCCCAGTCGAACACGCCCTAACATACCTTTATTGATATCCATTGATTATCAATGGATATCAATAAAGGTATGTTATGTACTTGAACTTAGTTTTAGAATTGAAATGCGTGTGAAATGTGCATGCGTATATTATACAATGGTCTGTGTGTACATGATGCGTACGCTCAGTGTCTCTATCCACAGTTCAGGTAAGACTGTAGATTAGCAACAAATTACCGCTCATGGAAAAATTAGGTTAGAAAAAAGTGCTGCGTTTTTCGAAATATAAACTTCAAATTTTCATACAAACCACATTTACCATAGGGTCTTACTTTAAATTTAAAGACAAACCTCCCACACCGCTCCTATCAAATTTTATCTACCGTTTCAGATGCAGAGTATGGAATTCCTCGTACACTGATTAGATTAGATAGGCGGCAGTAGACGAACCAAAAGGCCCATTACCAAAGAGACACCGGGACTTAATATTACACCCCGGCCCTCTATGAGCTATTGCCATTATGTTAGTAGTTTGTAGAGGAATGGAGAAACGAGAGGAGAAAAAATGGAAGACGAAAGAGAAAAAAGAAAGGAGAAATAAAAAAGAAGGGGGAGAAGAATCTACGCCTAAGCGATGGTCATGAATGCCCGCAAGCATGATCGATGGCCGCTGATATGCGGAGCTTAAATATATAGATGGAGCGGAAGTGAGAAGAAGTCAGCTTAAATTAACTGACCTGGGAAGCTTTGGCCGTTAAGTGCTTTCGACTAGTGGAGAAGGAGTTCTTAGCTGAGGAGGATGTCTCTCCCAATGTATGTCAAGACGATTTTTAAACGAGTTGACCGACTCCGCACCAACAACGTCGGAAGGGAGTATATTCCAAATACTGACTATGAAATAGGGAAAGAACTGCTGACTTAAGGTTGTTCTTCGAGCTTTATGCTTGAGTTTTTGACCGTTGTTTCGCAAGCGATCATTGGGGTCTCTTTCAAAGAGTCCNTACGTCGTTGAAGCCATTCAAGTACTTGAATGTTTCTATTAGTTGCCCCCTGAGTCTTCTTTGCTCGAGAGAAATCAGACCCAGTTCTTTCAGGCGACGATCATACGACTTGTTTCTCGTTGGTAGCACTGGACAACATTTCAAAGCCCGAATTGACCATCATTTAGGTGTATCCAGCCAAACCGGTTTACCACTTGCAAAACCTTCACATTCAGCTCCCCGCCTCCGCTTGCATGCAGAGCAAAATAACCATCCTATCTGCAAAGATTGCTTCTCAATCATGGACTCTTCTAATCCAATCGAACTCACAACATTAGAATCCCTTTACATCCATAGAACAAGACCTAGCCTCAACATTATGACCTCGGCTGTACCTCTTCGCACTATCCATGACTAACTAGCTCCACATCTGCCGAGTGCACTGGAGCTGACATCCGGCCCCTTCTCACAGCTCTGTTCATACGCTATTTAGACTATAGCCCATGACTGACATTTTTCCTCCGACTGTACATGTTCTTTTCTCTCTGCATCCCATATTGCCCGCTACTTATATAAGGACCCCCTAAGCGCACCACGCTTATTAGCCTTTTAGCTCTCCCCCTGATAGCATCAGCCCAGACCTTGCTCAACTTTGATAAAATTAGTCTTTCTAAATTCCCTCAACTTCGTTTAACTTATTTAGTTATGCACGCATCTCTAACATTACTCTCCATTGAACTAATAGAACCGGGCCTAGTCTAACATAGCTTAAAACAAACCTATCCATTTAATGTATGAGTGATTCAATTCACTTATTGGCTAGGCATTGCGCGCAATGCTTGGTGACGTTTACTCCCTGTAACATGTACATAAAATACACAGACTCAATATAAACTGCTAACACACGAGCAATTTTTACATGCTGCTCACATCTAAACAAAGTTCAAGTGCATCACACACCTTAATGGATGCTTAATAATAATGAGAATAAACTTTACGGCACGTAAATTGTGAATTTACATAGTTTTTCAAGGTACGCATCTGTGTGTAACACCATCACAAACCATCACCCTTCGCCCATCCGACTGTGGCCTGTGACGTGCCACGCCATTTTCTGCCTTGAGACTGTACTTGCTGAAATGTTCAGAAAAAAAAGTTCGCGTGCGGTGCTGTAACAAGCACAGCCTTCTGCTCTAGCACTAGCCGTGCTTTTAGTTTGCTCCACTGTTTCTTATTAGTACATTGCCATGTATTTCTAAGTAATAATAGTCCGTAAAGAAACATGGTGGCCGACGTGGGCGTGCAATCGTTCAGAAAAAATAAAGAGATGACACACGCTAGTTAGCAGAACGAGTTTCCTCATTGCGTCTGAATGCGCTACTGTGCCCACTTAAATCATATATGTACTTGCAAAGAATGTTTGAGTTGTTATGCTGTCCAAGCTTGAAAATATGTCCGAAACTTAACTAACGGCACTTGCTGAGCAAATTGAACTGACGACTAATATTTGGACAATTATTTTCGGTAAGCGCAAGGCTGAGATTATGACTCAACAAAACGTTCAGACGATTAGCTGAGGAAACTCGTGCTATTGACATACGCGTGCCAATCACAAGAGAACTAAGACGAAAACAAGAGCATTCGGAAACGTTTTCATTCTCGGCCCTGCAGATCAAGGAGCTTCTATACAGAAGGGGGCAGCCGTGTGGCCCATTCACAGATTCGCAGCGAGTCAACCAGCTGGGAGACGTGTTCATGAATCTCATTGGTAGGAATGATGGGGAAGTAAAGGTAAAGTCAACTTAGACCACACCCTCACCCGGGAAACCCACATGCACTGGTTTATGCTGCGGG
This sequence comes from Parhyale hawaiensis, assembly GCA_001587735.2. NCBI lineage: Eukaryota > Metazoa > Arthropoda > Malacostraca > Amphipoda > Hyalidae > Parhyale > Parhyale hawaiensis. The sequence continues at coordinate 1,984,190 of LQNS02278074.1, forward strand.
TATAGGCCAACTGGCCCCAGATGAGTAAGTGTAGCCGCAGTCGCCCTCAGGTCACCATGAACTGTGGCGCCAATTTGACGGAAGGAACAATTAATGACCCGAGACCCCCCACCCCTCTCATCTCTGAGGGGGCAGTTCCGCCACAGCGCTGTGCATGCACCCACAACTGCCGAGTCAGCACACAAAGATCTGCAAAGAGCTCGAGTGTCTGGCGGAGTTTTCGAACCAGCGAGCGATACATGGTGTTAGAGCTGAGAACGGAAGCATGCGCTACCGTGGCGGAAACAGTGAGTTGCACGGGGAGCAGCAGACAAACCGAGTAACCGATATGCGATTGGTTCATACGCGACTGGCTGGCAGCTATAAGCAACTCTTGAGCTACACGGGCGAGGCTCCTGGCTCGCTCCTCTCTAAAGAAGCTCCTTGCCGCAGATTTATTATACTCAGCTGTAAGTTCAAGTCTTACTCTCGTTCCGCTGTTCCAAAACCTCACGTAGTACCGGGCAGCGCCGGAGATGTGGTCCTGCTGTATCCTGGCTACGCTCCGAGTGTATCGTTGTTGTGTTGGCTGTGGTAGTGATGACGTCAGGAGCGCGCACTAGTTGCTTTACAGTTATGTTTTGCTCCACCACCTGAGTGTGTAACGTTCAGAATGGGCTGATAAGAATGAAGAAAAAGAACTGAACCTAGAAGATGTAATTGTTATTTTCATACTTGAATGATACTTCCTTGAACTGAACCTCCAGACAATGGCACGGATACAGATAAGTTTCCATCTTTGCTTCATGGGAGACAATTTACGTTCATGGCCGTAAATCGCAGAGAATAGAATAATGCCAGAGATCAATATTCTTAAGCCCCGTCCAGACTACAGCCAAAATTTGTTCGCACAATGGCGATTTCACTTATGACTGCGAATTTTCATCGTCAAATAGTAGCTTTGAGCGTTTTCGCGAGCGTCCAACTTGCTGGATATTTTCGCGTGATTTAGGCTGCGAGCAAAGCAGGCTCACTCTGAAGTATTTTGTTCCTCTCATGCAATACAAATAATCTATAAGGTTTGCTTGCTTATTTATAGACATTTTAAATGCCTTAAGCTTCTTTGAGTTCCAATGACTTCAAATTTGACTAGAAATATAAAACTTCACTGCAGTACATACCGTAGTGATACTTGTGATTATAACTGAGTTGACGGTAAACATTTTATCGACGTTTTGTGCCTACACAATTGTGTTTAAGAGGCACAATGCCTACACATTATGAATGAGATGATAAGAGATACGTAGGCTACATGGAGTTAAAGTAAAATACAGTAGGTTTCTTGGGAGTTTGAACTATCGTACCGCTTGCAGGAAACAATTGGCTAGAAAAAAGAGAATCGAGAGAAGCTTTTTTTTCTATTGAGAGCATGAATGGCAGCGTGCAGAAAACAGTTGGCTAAGGTAATGTGCAGCGAATTAGTTTACACTTCGTACGATTACAGGGATTTCAAGATACGGAGAAAAGTGGTATGTGAAATTTAGAAGATATAGACCAGCTAGCCCTATTCAAGAGTGAAAGAGAAACGGACATGTATTACAAAAAATAATAAAATCAAACAAAGCGACAAACACACGAACTAACAAATAAATCAATACAAAAATTTGGTAATCTGCTTCTTCGTAATATACCTAACAACTCATGTAGATTTCATTAAAATCCGTCCATAATTTTTTGAGTTATAGCTTAAGAAAAATGATACAAACGAATGGATGGACGGATCTTCACCAAAAGTCTATCATCTGTTACTGTTATCATGCTTTACAATCACTGTAAATTTCGTGAAGATCCGTTCATAAATTTTTGAGTAATCTTGGTGACAGACAAAGAGACAGACAAACACGGCAAAAACATAACCTGCTTGGGCGAGGTAATAATTTACGTTGCGCTCCCCAGAAGCTCCACGGTTGATTAGTGTATTTACTTCCTAATTCTACCAAGCCTAATTAGTGTATTTACTTCCTAATTCTACCAAACCTAATTAGTGTATTTATTTCCTAATTCTACCAAACCTAATTAGTGTATTTACTTCCTAATTCTACCAAACCTAATTAGTGTATTTACTTCCTAATTCTACCAAACCTAATTAGTGTATTTACTTCCTAATTCTACCAAGCCTAATTAGTGTATTTACTTCCTAATTCTACCAAGCCTAATTAGTGTATTTACTTCCTAATTCTACCAAACCTAATTAGTGTATTTACTTCCTAATTCTACCAAACCTAATTAGTGTATTTACTTCCTAATTCTACCAAACCTAATTAGTGTATTTACTTCCAAATTCTACCAAACCTAAACTATACTCACTATCCTATGGTAAATTACAAAAATTCAAATAGAAGTCGACACGAGCTAATTAAAATTTGACGTTTCGGGAGTTTTATCCCATTTTCAAAAACCTAATAAAATCTTAAGGATATCTAACAATAAAAGTTTTTTTTATTTAAGA
>LQNS02278074.1:2003836-2014819 GCA_001587735.2 Parhyale hawaiensis
ACGCCTTCGTATTCTCTGGCAACGCGAGCGTTACTGTGCTGCTGTACATGAACAGGCTGCAGTACATTCAGCCTGGTGCTTTTCGGGTCAATGATGTTGGCGGTAAGAAACATGCTGGGAGCAGCTTTAACTTTCCGGGTATTTTCAAGGAATTGAGTCTGAAACCGGTTTGGAATAAAAGCCTGAAATTCGAACAGAAATAGCGCAACCAACGCCTATGGCTGCCGTTCCGCTCAAATTGAAGCTAATAAGATTAGTTTATCTCACTGACATTGTCCCAATTGATGGCACATTTTATAACCTACACGAAACAATATTCTAAAACTGCAGCAATACTGTCTTGCAGTGCTCCCAGTGCCGTCGAAAAGACGACCTAAATTGCCTTTCTACTCCCTCACATATTCTACATCGCTTTTCCTGCTGCACTGAAGTTCATAATTTAGGCTATTTTATACTTGGTTTTTGACCTCTGGAGTCAAGTTTCGAAAACGATCATTTCTATAGTTGTAAAGCAGCATTATCATCATCTTCCTCGTTTTACCGAAACTATCCCTGAAAATGAATAACAATTGTTTGAGTTAGCGACTTTAATGAGGCGCATCCGTGCTGCGAAGCTTGGGTATCCAAAGCTCTGTACTGTCCTACGCCTGTAGTAACAGAGAGGTCTTGATGAAGTATATAATTAACTTCTTGTTCAGAGCCGTTTCATGTCATTAAAAGCTTGAAAAAATGTCTGGGGAAAAAATTAGACTACATGCAGGTTAGCTGCTTTCGCCCATTAAGTATACAGTATCAAGAGTGCTAAACTTGCTATTTCTTGGCAGCTTCCCTCATGTCATAAAGTAGATTCTTCTCAACTGCCTTTAGGAGCACGACAGTCAAATGAACAACTTGTCTCGACTCAGCGTCAATATGCGCTGCTTTGTCCGCGTATATAGCGCAGAGGAACCAAGCTGTCTGGGTTCTAATTCCTTCTAAACTCAAAGGGACCGTGTCAGCAAAAATCCGAAAATGTTAATTGTTGCGTTTTATTCACTAAACTGTAGCTGTACATCAGACGGACGCGCAGGCGAAGTTTTAGGCAACTAGTGTAACCCTAATTGGGTAGATTGGGGGCTGTTCTCGGAGTAGTGAGCCTTTTTTACAAAGTTCAGTCTTTGACTTCAAAAACTTCTTTATTACTGGGCAAATCTTGATAAAACCTGGAAGAGATAGCTATGTAAAATTGGAAAAACAAGGGGTTGGGCTCCTGTACTTATTCTGATTTTCCCGATAAAATGTTACGGGGCAAGAAAAAATGAAAGTACATTGATAAAATAACTATGAGAATAATAATTGACTAAATAAATGAATGAATGTTTTTCGTGCTTTAGATTAATGAGTAATTGTGACTCATCTGGTAAATTGTTCTCGTGGTCAATCCAGTTGATTGTTCTCGTTTCAATGTATGACCGCACATTAGTAGAAGATAATAACTAAAGATATGTAATGGGATATGTAGCACATGACAGAATTGTGACTACGAATTCTAAAAATGCACACAAATTGCACATGTCCGTAAGGGGCGAGCCATTCCCCACCCTACCTAGAATAATATGCTTGGCGATTGGATTTTTTAGCCTGCAAGAAGGTTCAAAGGAAACACACATTAAGATCTTGCAATATAATGGAAAAAAGACATGGAAATTTTGTACAACTGACGAACTCGCAGGAAATCACACAAATGAAATCAAATAACGGTAGACAAACAACTTGCCGGTCATACAGGGATATTGTGCACATTATCCGGTAATTGCAAATAGGAACACAGGATTAATGATCTCTTAGGAAAGCATACATAGTAAAGGGTTTAAATCTGCGCAAATGCAATGCAAGGGAACTTTGGATTTGCGCAGGACATAATACACCGAAACTTGTGAGATAAGAACTCGTCACAATCATTACTAAAAGCCAAATATTAAACCAGTCAGCAAAAACGGTATATTCCGCCGCCGAAGATATAATAAAACGTGAGCACACATGTTATTAAATCGAAGAGCGGGTTAAAAGGACTACCGGAGAAAAGACCGCACTGGCTATATACACTATTTTCTTACATTTTTAGTAACACATTCTGTAAACCGCTATTTTCATTACCGATCCCACTCATTAAAATACGTACATAAAAAAATATCTTCTAGTTGAGAAGCAAAACCCGCATAAATAAAACATAGCATATGTACCTAATGAGTTATTGGTATACTCAGGCACAAATCCTACTCTGCTCATTAATATCTACATCATTAAATCTAACATTATCCTCTTTTTCATTTTTTTAATGGAGTTATACTTATCACCCATATTATACTACTAGTTATATCTACACTTTCTACACGGTTTTCTCCGCCCAATTTAGAAAATGCTAGGAACATCATTTAAGCTGGCTAACTTGATTGATTACACTCTCACTTCGTGATTATTGCCCTAGCTACATGATTGTAACACACAAAAAACAAATACTCACTGTAGAAGTACAGAAAACGTCCTTGGGAAACGCTGAACCGACAAGTTCCCTACTCTTGGGACACACTTAGGAAGTGAAGACCTTACACATCAGACATTTTGGGACTCGCTCTGCAACAGGAGACTTCCGCCAAAGTTAACGCACACTACTGCTCCGCGAGGACGCAGACAAGGATTCTTGAGCTACTGCATACACAACCACAATTCTTCATGCACTGCGAGGTAATATCAAGTTTGTGCGACATCTAGGGAGATCACTGTATTAGTTTGTGATATCACGCACTGGCCATTGGGACGATGGCACATACATGTCTCAAAATATAGTTCTCAATTAGGCAAAGTGGCGAGCAATCACAACTGGAGCACAAGAATCATAGACCGCAGAGACTAAATATAGTTCTCAAATATTGATGATGAGGGCAATCACGACTGCCCGCGCAGACAAAGCACAGTAATCAAACTCACTGATGAAAATGAAACAGATCAGCAAGAAATCGTCGATATTAGGTAGTTACAGCACACTGCTTTATGACATTCGCAGATTGTTCGTGCAAGTTGGGAACCTTCACTTCATATCACTCTGCGGTAAAACAGGAATCTCGACATGATGGTGAAATACTGAGAATCGTATGGCGCTGCGTTGTAGAAAATTATGGATTGGCCACCAAAACAAAAAACACGCGCGCAACACAGTCTTCGAGTTCGATGCAAGGGTTAATAACACCGCTCAATAAGCGCTGATCACTTGAAATCAGACCAAAGGGTTGGTAGCTATCCGACTCAATACGGCAGAGGCCGGCAGCAACAGACTGCCAAGCAGGTTCTTCCCGAAAGGAAGAGCCGCGAAAACAGTACTCACGTACAAAGCTCCGCCTCGGGACTATCAACACTCAATATCTTTACTTTCCCTGCTAAGGACCTCCCCACTTCTCCTAAATATTGGAAATCACGAAACACCCACCTAATATCTACCAATAACTTCCCCGAAAGTACCCCTGGGCTAAAGTTCTACCCCGAAAGTACCCCTGGGCTAAAGTTCTACGCCTCCAGTCAAATTTCGAAACATATAATTGGCCAAATGGCCCTCAAAGCAGCTCCTCCCCAAATACTACTGACACCAATGAGACGTTTTGCATCGATTGGGTGTGTTCGTCTTCCCCAAACGTCAACTGTCGCTATACAACCTTCTCTGTTTACATTAAGTGACGGGCATTAAAATTTATGGACCTCAGCCTAACGGACTTGAATTCTTCTGTGGTCCTTACATCCTTTCTCTCATGAACAGGCTCTGAGATTCGTACAGTTTAGTCCCGATTTTTTTTTTTACTTTTTCCATGAAATAAAACACTACCTAGTTAGCCAATTTTCTTAACTTCTAATTTTTTACCTCCTATATATATTAAATCTATATATACACACAAATACCAAGTAACCTAAACATATAGGAATATATATGTGAGAAAAAGTTTTGTAATAAGAAAAGGAGTTAGTGAAAGAAAACGGTTTTTACGTTTTCTTTCAATAATTCGTTTTCTGTAGGGAAAATGGGAAAAAAGTACAGGAGTTCAACACACATATTTTCCAATTTTACATAGATCCCGACAAAGTTTTTTCTAATTGGAGCAAAAAATCTGATTTCTTTGATGAGTAACGAAAAAAATACAACAAAATAAATTCATTTAAGCACCGATTTGAATGAAACGTGGCACAAACATGTAAAACAATGTGGGTTAGACTCGTGAACGTTTTCCATATTTTCCTACAGAAAACAAGTTATTGAAAGAAAACGGAAAAATCACTTTCTCATAACTCCTTTACGGGAAAAGTACACTAGCCTTCCCCACATTCTTTTTCGCTTTTACAAATCTCTACCAAGTGTCATTCAGATCGGTACAAAAATAAAAAAAGGGAGTTTGAATCCTTCGGTGGGAAATTTTTCGATGAGAAAAATCGAAAGAGGCACACCAAAAATATTTTTCTTTATGAATCGAGTTGAATGAAACTTGGTACAGATATGTATAATCGAAAAAGAATGTGTGTTCCAAGTTTACCCATAGAAAACGAATTATTCATAGAAAACGGATCAACTCGTTCCCCGGCTGTCCTGAAAAGTGCAATTAATCCACTTCTTCGCAAATGGACATCTTCATCTTTAAAGCTAGAGCAATGCGGTTTTCGATACTGAAATCAGCTCGCTTTGCTCTATAATTCTTAGCGAATAGATTTTTGAAATTCAAGTCTTCAATATTTCCCCCGTAGTCATTTTTGAATTTATTTTCGAACCAATGCCAATTTTCTAAATTGTGGAATAAATAGAAAACAAATTCGAATTTCGAAAATCTGTTCGCTAAGAAATATAGAGTAGAACAAACCGTGCTAATTCCAATATCGAAAAGCGGATTGCTCTAGCTCGGATATTGAAAGCGTCCGTTCGCTTTAAAAAATATATATGAAGATCCGTTTTCTATGATTAACTCGTTTTCTATGCGTCGAATAAAACATGTCATAAACAAAAAAGATGCAGAATTACGTTTTATATACGTATGCAAAATTTTAGAAACGTAGCTGCAATAATGAAAAACTTAAAAAAAATGGACTCGGTCCCCTTGAACAGATATCCAAAAATGCAAGAGTACCACTTGCTGAATAAACTGACCTTCTCGTAGACACACAGATGTAGCGAAGACTGCAGGTTTTCCAGTCCATAATACGGGCAATGCCGGTGACGGAGAGAGGCCCATCAAGTACACTCTGCCATCGGTGTCACACTTGCTTGATGGAGGCGTCGTCCCGACCGTATCTCTGTCGGTTGCTATATGGTGACGGCTTACATGGAGGTGCTGGAATCTGTCAGTGTTGGCTCGTAGGCCATCAGGATGCTAGGCACCACTCTCTCATATTTCCCCATCTGATTCAACATTACCTCGCCCCTCCCGAGCTTCGCTCTCCCAGCTGCAGCCCGAGCATTGTGGGGCCCACGCCTCCTACGAGCACAGGATGGGTCTCATATCCTCTCTTTTCTGTCCGTAGGAAAATGATTAATATAAAATTTTTTTCTGTCCTCTCTGTCTGGAGGAGAAGTAAACCGTCTCTTATTAGTTTGCTTGAAACTCTTGCCCAACTGCACGGCCTTCACCTCATTGCATCTCCGGTAGGACCTTCTTGACGTCTCGATCTGTTTTCCTACCCTTCTTTCGACTATCTCCCACCACTTTCCCGACCTCTTCGGAATGCCCCACCGGATGAGGATTGTAGTTAGGTGTTATGATAAAAACAATATCAACAACAACATCAACACCACACAATGTTCTTTCTGGGGCTCAACAACACATACCGGCGATTAGCTGACGAAACTTCTCCATTTGAAAGTCGTGTGAACCCGCCTTAAAGCAACTCACAAGATGTTCACATATCATGTGCAGAAAAATTGAATTAAGCTACGTGTAAACTAAACAGGCTTGATTTATCAGGAATCAAGACAGAAGCGTAGGTTTCGGTCCTTTCATAAAATTCATGCGTTAAATACAAGTTCGTTACTCTAAAATAGCTGAAAATTAAATCTTATTCACAAAATGCCTTTTGCTTCTTCTTCTTCTCCTGAACTTCTTGACAAGTTAAGGGTAATGATCTTAACTCGGTTAAGCCAGTTAAATGGGTGCTTTTGTTTTAACTATTACGCAATGTCCATTTGGTATTTTGTTTGGTAAGAAGTCCCTTAAAACTACTACTCCTTCAGCTACTGTAGACTTCAGCTCATGTATGTTGCGCACATTTCACCATTTCTTCTGCTGTTTCCATTTTTACAGGAAATTTTTCGATCCATCTGAACTTGGAGTTTAATTTGCTACAGTTTGTAAACGAAGACGTGTTTGGGCCCATCATGCCCTACGTGTCTCAGCTGCAGCTCTATGGTAAGTACATTCCAGTTATTAAATCATTGTTTATCACATTATTTTCGAAAACACTAACTTACGGAATTGTACAATTTGATTCTCACTGCTGAAATGCAAAAGAAATTCAATGCAAAATACAAACTACGAAACACTATGCATAGCGTTGCATTGTTACAAGCAGTCAGAGTAATATCCACATTGTTCAGATTCGGACACCAACTGATCGATGATATAACTACGTAACTACATGCTAAATCAAAACGGATGAATTCGTGAACAAGCTCATTTATTTGTCAAAGCAGGCACAATGATAGAATGATCTCTATTCAGTATAGAACTAAGGATGAATGAATGGAAATGACTCAGACTCGTCCGTAGCTTCCTGAGTTACACTCAGACAAATATTTTGACTAACAGGTAGTCCAAAACACAAATTCCAAAAGGGACAAGCGATCATCACCAAAATTTAGTATATCTTCCCACATTTTTGACAATTCCTACAAATTTCATGAAGATCCATTCATATATTTTCGAGTTGTGTTGCTGGCGGGCATTTTGGCCAACATAAGTCAAACACGCAGCAACACTGATCATCGTCAAAATTGATCATTTGCGTCTGACAACCTTCCTACGGAAAAAGATAAATATCTGTTTCGATGATATAGATTTCTGTAGAAGCTTCAGTTGATGTAAAAATATGGTGTTATATTCTAAGATTACGTGAATTACAACTTCCCCTATAATGTCTAATATTAGCATCATCTTAATGAACTCCTTTTCATCACTTGCTTTAGAACAATGGTTCTCCAACTTATCAATGCCTGGCGCCCCTAAAAATTTTTTACTTCTGTTCATTGGTTTCTGTTTTTTATCTGACTTTTCTTTTCTTCTTTAATATGTATCTCGAAAACTCTATTTGTTCCTAATGCTACTTATTTTTAGCCTTGAAATTAACATCATGTTTTTGTTGATCGACAATATACGTAACCTATGTGTTCAGTAAACCTATTGCTACCATAGAGCGTTGTACAGAATGTTGGTTGTGAAGTAGAACAGTCCTAGAAATTTGCTCTCTAATCGATAATGCTTTACGCTAGTTTACTGAACAAGTATTGTAATAGTATTATTGTATGAAAACCTTCCTACGAGGGGAAATAGATGCTTTCTCTTTTTATTTCAGAGTTACGTTTGTTGTAGTAGGTATTGTAGTACTAAAACAAAATGTTATTTATACAGTTGTAGGTACAGGATGAATAATTAGAAATTACGCATCATAGCATTTTTGAACGCCCTATAGAGAGTAGAGTGAATTGCACTTAAGAAGCCATTAACACGTATGTAAATCAGAAGATATTCAGGCAATTAGGTGTTTTGGTAGTACATAATGTATAAAGACGAGTTTACTTGACAATGTTTTTTATTCGGGCGTAGTGATCAGCCTAGTGTTGGCTTGTTCTGTGCGCTTTAACGTTTGAGAGGTGAAGAGCTTTCTTTGATTTAATTCATTCCAAATTGGACAAAATATGCGAAAATTTGACTGTGGTGCTAGCTAAGCCCGCTGATTTGACAGGAAACCTTTTGCGGCAGTACCGTCACACCCGGTTAAGTCGGAACCCGCAACGACCTTTTTCATGTTGCGAGATGTTCCGACCTGCAAACCCACGCCAGCCGACTAAAGCGGGATATACGACCTGCGCCGATTTGCTTTATTTTTACGCAGGTACAATGCATAGAAGTGGGTCACCGTAGGTCATACAATGTACGTATGTAACGTGTTTGCTAGCTTTTTCTGCAGGTACAATGCATATACATATGTGGCTCGCAACCACCCGTCAGCGTAGGTCATAAAATAAACATTTTTGCAGGTACATACATATATGCAATTTATTCAAATGAATTTAAATATATACATGCATACAGTGCAGACCATTTTAGGAGTTGATCCGACTTACCACAGAAGTCGTCTGTGTTATACGGGTTTTCGGTTCCGATTTTATCCGACTTACAAACCCGCGCCACTCGAGTTAAAAGGATTTCCCGACTAAAAGATAAGCCCGGATAAGACGACCACACTTTTTCCCAATGCGTCCGACTTACGTGGGTATTACTGAATAAATGTGTAGTAAAATTTCCCACGTTGCTCCTCCTCCTAAAAAACGTGAAAAATATCGTCTAGAAACTTCAGAAGTTTGCACTACCATTAAAATGGGTAAATCTCATAGAATGCTCGATTGCACCCTGGAGACAACCCTGCAGTGTGTGGAGGTCTCAAGAAATGCTTATCGATTTGTCTTACGAATTACAGCGCAATGATTCCAACTATCAACAAGCAGCGTTCTGGAGTTCGTTTTCCTCTAGAAGTGCTAGTTTCAGTTATTTTCATATTAAATATATTGGTGGAAACCATTGGCAGGTAACCCTCTGGAGTGCGGCTGCGACATCCTCTGGATTATATCTGACCCAGAGATACTGCAGAAGATCGACAACGTGGCGACATGTGTAGATGGAACTCCGCTGGCAGAACTCGACCCAGACTACTACCAGCAGTTCTGCTAACGTTATAATTAAGCTTAGTCTCCTGGAATAGCTTAAGAAGTTTGTTGTGATTGCCTGTGTTGAAGGCCTACTATGCTGCGTATGAATGAATACTTTCTTACGGGAAGAACTTGTTTTGTTTGTTTTTTGCGACACAGTCGCTCTCGTAGATAACTATTGCTGTTAGGCCGAGTTCACACGGCATTCATACCAACGCGTTCCCTCATCCACTAGTCCGAAGGTATGGTAGCACCGTTCTCTAACCACTACGCCACAAAAAGGTATTAAAATGGTAATCGTCAAATCAGTTTCCTCAATAAGTGTCACTGGGTAAGTTACTGATATCTTCTCAAGTTAGGAGTGAAATAAAGTTGAAAAAACCGCACTTTTTGCAACTTGTATGGCACAGTTACACACCCGGTCAGGTGGATGAGCGAACGCCTTGATGTGAATGACGTGTGAACTCAGCATTGGTGGGTTCAGTGCACGGCCATTTCCTGTGTTTTACCCGAGTTAAGGCGGGTTCACACGATCGTTTACTGAATGAGTTTCCTCAGCTCCGCATCCGTAGGCGTCGTTATGCTTACTGAAACAGAACAAAAGTCCTCTGAGTTCTGATTCGCTGCTAATTGAAAAGATATAAAAAATTTTATTATAGTGACACTTGTTCAGCAAATTGACCTGATGACTAACACTGTAGCAATTAATTTGGTTTTGGCACACAGTTGTGTGTGTACATACTCGGTCCATTATCTGACAGAACTAGTTCATTTGACTATTGTGTGAACCCGGCATGTTAAAAAAAACAAGAAAAATACTCGTGGAACAGATTCCTGTACTTTAATGTTTGCGTATATGCCCTCATTTTCGCAATGGATATAAAAGGCAGTCCTTGTTGTAAGCACGTCATTAAAATTTAGGCAGTTTTTTATTCAGTTCAAAATGTTTGATTCCAAGTGTTAGATGCATGTACTTGTGAATAAGGATTACTTATATCAATACCACTTTCGAAAACGTCCTCGTCACTATGAGCAATCGACTCGCAACAAAAAAAATGCTGATGACAGGCTAGTTTTATTACCTTACATTGTTCATGAACTAACTCTCGCAATGAAGCCTTGCAGCTGTGAGCGCGGCCCTATGATAATTATATCCAACTTAGTTCTCTTCGCTCTGCAGCCATTTCCTATAGAAGTTTTACTTCACGAAGTCATAAATTCAACTAATAGGACATCCCTCGGCCAGAAGAGCTCTGCAGTGTCCCAATCGGACATTTATCGGCATTTATCCGATGTTATCGGATACCTTTCACTATTTTCCCATAGGCAGCCGATATATGCCTATCGGCAGCCGATAAAAGCCTATAAATTTTCCATTAGGGTTCGATGTGATGTCTCAGCATAGGCCGCGGACAATATGCGGGAGACGCTGGGCGGCAAACCCTGCGCGTTTGTTGAAAGTTTGCCTCATAGCCTTTCTTGCAAACAGACAATAACATATATCACTTCCAATAGGAAGTAGTCCGCACTTGTCCGCAGTCTGTCAAAAAGTGAGTCCCTTGTCTACTACATCAAAACGAGAACAGACAAACAAAGATCATATATATCTCATATGGATGCAGTGCCCAACAAATTAGGGGCGCAGCACCCTGAACTATTCATTCTTATAAGTAGGGTTGTGACCCTGACTTGCCTATAATATGCTGCATATGCACGGCAAAACTGTATGCATATTTTACATATTATATGCATAAACATTGCATATTTTCCACAATGCATACAATAATCATCTGTATAATTTATGCAAGTTACTATTTGCATTTTATATGCATGATATGCACGTGCGTATTTTATGTAAGAACGCTCTGCATATTCTATGCAAACGCATAATATATGCATACTGTTTGCATATGGGCAAAGTCACAACCCAACTTATAAGATTAGATTAGATAGGCGGCAGTAGACGAACCAATAGGCCCATTCCCAAAGAGACACCGGAACATACGCCCCGGCACTCTATGAGCTATTGCCATTATGTTAGTAGGATATAGAGG
>LQNS02278074.1:2146782-2157673 GCA_001587735.2 Parhyale hawaiensis
ACCTAGCTAAAGAAAATACCATGGATGCTGTTATTATTGTGTGTGTTGGGCTTGGCCTGACTTTATCTCTTCTGACATTGAGGTCCAGACGCCACTCCTCACCTTGCTGGCCTCCCGTCCATGACTGTTCTCACATTCATGGTAAATCTCTTTAGCATTATAGCTATATTGTATTTCCTGTAGTTTTGTAAAACAAGTGAGACCTAGCTACCTTATATCTAATTAGCTATGAAGTTTTTGGGAAAAAATGCAACTTATTCCTAAAGTGTCAAGATGCAGGTTAATTTTGGGGTGCATTCTTCAGGAAAAGAGTGTAGCTATCTATCTTATGACAGGGGCAGTACCGTATGGTTATAGGTAGGGCCCAGTTTTTCCATTGTATTTTGTTTATGATACCTAGGTAGGTACTGCTTTTTTGTTGCCCTTTCACTGTTATAAAGCTGTGCTTAGCTACCCTTTGGCGAGTTTAGTCTTATAATTAATCTAAGTCTCTTTTTTACATCTTCATGCCATTTATTTCTGAATCTCCCTGACACAATGTGTGTGTTATTGAGTGTTGACAGGAAAACTCTGCACTAGTTAGACTACCGTATTATCTAAAATTTGAGTAGCTACTAGTTATTGTGTAAATAAAGGTAGTACCGGTAGGTAGCTAACTAATATTCATTTTAGCTACACCATTTGTGTGTATATACAGTGGAACCCCGTTTTCCCGGACGTCTCGTTTTCCCTGACTCTTGACTTTACTGGCCTGTTAAGCAAATTGAAACCTAGCCGGAATACCAGAAAACTTTGGTAACTATTTCCGGGAAAACTTTGATATTTGCTCAATAGTCCAGAAAAGTCGAGAGTCAGGGAAAATAAGACGTCCGGGAAACCGGGGTTCCACTGTATATCTATTTTGATACAGCGTATTAGATGGCAAACCATATTCCTATGCGGCCTGTTAAGTGGCTGGCATCCCAATAGAGGTACCAAAAATATAGGCCGTCTAATGGCCTGTTAGCTTGAAATAGTGAAAAAAGTATTAGATACACCATGAATTTTTGCAAATTTGTTCTCATTTTGAAGGAAAAGAAGTCTACGTTGGAACGCACGCCACTTCTTGACGAATAAACATCAGAAAAATTTTTATGCTGCCTCCCACCACCACCGTAGCACAGCACCATTTCCAATGAGCTCTTGCCCCGCCAACCTTGTAGGTTAGGAAGCCAGGACTGGTTCTGCTAGTGTTATAGTGAAGTTTAATTCATAGTAAACCCACAGATATTCTTATATGTAATTACTTAGGATATAAGCAGAATAGTCCTTGCATCCTAACCTACAAGATTCTTGGAGGTGTACCTCTATCAGGCTAATTAGATATATATCTATATAGGTATTAGTTTACAGCTACTTTGTACAGCTGATCATTTTGGCTTAAGTTGTTTTTTTCTGAACACCTTGTGGCTTATTTTGCATGATCCGCGCGTTTTTGTGACCACTTTGATGTGGTCAGTGGTGAAAATTGATCACACCGTGATTTCCTTGGCGTGCTGATCATGCGTGATCAAAGAGTAATTCCAGCCATTGGACAAATGAAATTTCAAAATTTGTAATGCAACTTAGTGATTTTTTTCCTCTACTATTTAGACATGGACAAATTTAATGATATTATGATTGTTGTTAGTTCTGACTGCCAGAATTGTAGTTTCGTTAGTTTTACTTGTGCATGTTCAAAATGCGTTAAATAACTACTGCTAGTTCACTTATGCATTGACTTCAAATAGTTAAATAATAGTTCCTAAGAAATCCATTCCCCTATATTTTCCATTAAAAAAACTAAAAATACGAAAGAAATGTATTTTGTTTTAATTGGACATGGCATCTCTGGTTTGTTACAAAATCATTGACCATTATTGTGCTTTTCAGTGAGCACAATGACGATGATCTTGGTGATTCTGTTGTCCTTAGAGGTATATTCTGGTGGGCCCTTTCCCTGCCACAATATACTGTACTTGGGCCTCACAACCCCAAAGTTCCCCAGTACCTTCTCCGTAGGGGATGTTGCAACTTGCCGCAGTTCCTGCTGATAACGTTAGTTTTGTAAAGTTGGGTAGACTCTCAATACTTCCCCTTCTGTTTCGGGAGGTGGGCTGCCGATCGAGGTGGCTGACCTATTCCCGCTAAACTTCTACCTTCTTGTATTTCGTTTCTTTCCCCTGTGCGGCATAGCTGAGCAAAGCGTTCTGCCGCGCCTGGGGGTTGGAGATGGTCAACTTGCGCCTTTTTCTTGTCAGTAGTGCACTGACCACTCTGAGACTTACCGGCAGAAAAGCCAAGATAAAAATCATTGACAATTTAAAACGCGCCCTAGTCAGCGCACGAACCTATGGTTAAACACAGGAATAGTTCGGCGCGATACAGGCAGTGTGCCACTGGAGAGCTAGTAAAAACTTCTACTTCTACTAGGGTACTACATTGGTGATTCTGATCATAAATGTAGCGACAAAAGTACACCTTTAATAAGAGCACTGGCATTGTAGTTAATTTCTGTACGTGGGTGTGGCATATTTTTACAAGGTTCCATTACTGTTATATTTAGCCCCCTAGTCTGTATGCTAGTGAGACAACCAGTTGATGCGTACCAACAACTTTGTAGCTAATGCTTGTTTGCTCACTTGACAGGTGTGGGCAGCAGGTGCACAGGCTGTGAAGTGGACAGAAGTGAAGGGCCTGAGTCTGCCCTGCACACTAGCAGCTCTACTAATGTGTGTGCTGCTTGCGAGATGAGAGATGCTGAGAGTGGAGACACAGGTTGCTGTGGCCAATCTTCGGGAGATATCAGTGCTGAATTACAGAAGCCACTCGTGCAAGCCCGCCAGCGCCGCGTCATGTTTGTCATTGCTCATCCTGACGACGAGTGCATGTTCTTTGGCCCTTCAATACTGCACTTCACTCAAAAGGAAAAGGCATTGGTGTATCTTCTATGCATGACTGATGGTACAGTAATTTGTTATTTTTGCCTAAGTTGCTATGTTCTTACCATTAGTAATAGTACTCTAGGAGAATTACAATATACAGTGGAACCCCGTTTTCCCGGACAGCACGGGGGGAGCCTCTTCCGGGAAACTGAAATTTCCGGGAAAACGAGAAAATCTCGATTCCCAGAAACCCCCTTTTTACCGGACATCTGTCCGGTAAATTGATTCACGATTTCCGGAAAATTCAATGCCAGAAAAACCGTGATTTGCCGCGCATTGGTGAACCGAGTTGAAGCTATTTCCAGAATTGTCAGTCCACACAGCATTTTACATGTAAATACATGCATGAAGTACCAAAAACTTGAGGCAGTATTAGTGCTATCCCGACATACGGTATTTTGCGAGTGATTGTATCCACGTTAGGCTATCACACAATTTTCCTTAATAACCTTTTCTGTAAGGGCATAAGCCGCAATATCTTTGAAGACAGTTACCTCATGTTTGTTCCATCCTGCAAAAGAAAGCTTGTTTCTGCTGCTGCGCTAGTATTAGTGCTATCGCCACTTGCGCGATTTTGCGAGTGGTCGCACCCACAGGTTTCTGCTGCTACGATGGTTAGCGTTATTGCTACTTGCGGAGTTCATCACATTCTCATTAAAAATCCGAACTAAAACCCATCAATTTGAATTTAAATTACTAAAATAGCACTTCGTAAACGAACACCACAATGTACAGACGACAACTGAACGGAAATGACGGAGGTTGCCTTCCATTTCCCGGAAGAGATGCTGCGCAATAGGCGAATGTCAGTGGGTATCTGCGCTGCGTCACTTCCGGGAAATCTTTTGAAAGTCCAGAATTTTTACCAGACTTTTTCCAGGAAATACCGAAGTTTTCCGGTATTCCGGCTTGGTTTCAGATTCCCGGAACGTTTTGGGAAAACCCCGGAAAAGTAAAAATTGTCCGGGAAAACGGGGTTCCACTGTATATTGATGTAGGTTCCCTTATCTTTACATTCTATAGGTAGGCCTAGCTAGCTATTTTACAACGTTTTATATTGTTTGAAGGATCTCAAAGTACTATAAGCTTAAAACCTGAAACTGCACTTACATATGCCAGTCGATGTTTGTCGCTGTTCTTGATTCTTTAATTCCTAGTAGGCTTGTACATCCTATGATACGGGGAGTACCTAGTGCTCCCAGGGGATCCCTAGATAAGCCTGTGGGATGCCTGTCTTCATGGCCACTCGCTTTGTTTCATTTTTATATTTTTAATGGCGTTGCTTTCTAGTGTTTTCCCTTCTTCTTTGAGTTATTTCCCAACTTGCTGTTCCCATATACACTGATCCTTTGGGCATGGGTTCCTTGTTTCTTTCGTCATTCTATCCCATTTCTTTCTTCCTCTCTTTGGATAGCTAATGGTGAATGCTGTGGGTAGGGAGGTTTCAACTAAAAGAACAATGATAGGTAATAGCTAGCAACAGGATCTTGGCAGCAATAGGATCTTTCTTCAAGCGTGGCGAACCCCCTGGCAAGTTTAGTCGCTCTGGCGTTGTGTATGAGTACGTGTGTGACAGCTGTCATATGTAAGGAGTACTACGGTACAACTCTATATTAGCCAGCAATAATACTACGGACTACCTCTGGTCGGAAGTAAAGCCAGTGCACAGGCACAAAACCCTCCGCGTTTTCGTCTTTTGTTAACTTTTGTTTTTTATAATATAGCAGTAGCTTCGATTGTGCTGAACTAAAAATGACTGGTCGAAGTGAGTAACTAATGGTTCTGGTTTCTTTGCCAGATAATGGTTAAAGTTTCCTTTAGCTACCTGCAGTATCTATGGAAAATACAAATGATTCTTACGTAAAATGCATGCATAGCCTAGTCGTGGCAACAAAGAATTAACCAATTTTGAACGAAGAGCTGTCTTACAAGCACTGCTAGAGAGAGATCTAAAGTTCGTTAGCTAGTTAAAACAGGGTGCAGTCAAAGATGTTGCAACAACATTCGGAATTAGAAGAAAATTAATACCTACTGTAGCTAGGTAGAATTTGGTATTCCAATAATGTTAGACATAGCTATAGGCCTATGATCAAGTCAGTCTGTGTTCTCTCTCCAGTAAACCTATCTTATTGAAGTAAAAATTCTGTGCACGAAATATTTGGGATCAACGTCAAGAGTTCTAGGTAGCTAATTTTGCACGGACTATTTCCGACGAGAGGGAGTGATTATTTCTGTGTTGCAGGAAGCCTTTTTTTTACTTGTTGCTCTGTGCCATATGCCTCCGTCATCTTCTTTGCCCCTGAATTGACTTTAGAATACAGTGTACGGTATTTTTTGTTTGTATTTATTCCAATGCTAAAATTCTTTTGTGCTTTGCTATTGAACAGTCTTAACTTAAGTTCACTTTTGAGCCTCTCTGTCACTGTACGGACGTAGCAACAGTACCTAATCAAAACCTTGTGAAGCCTCATCGTTCAATTGTGCTGTGAATGTGTTGGCTCTGATCTTGTGTTCTGTGAGTCATACAGAAACTTTTAAAACTTTTTCTTTTTTGTGCTCAATAACGACTGGAGCTAAACGATTTTATATTAAAAACAATAACATAGGTAAAACTTAATGCGCATTTTTCTTGCTGTAATCTATTTGAATAATACTTGGGAATATCGACCAGCAATTGAACAAAACGAGGTAAATCGTTACTGTAGACTTGTTTTTCAAGGAAAGGTAATAAGCTTACCTATCTACATTGTTCTCCAATCATTATTATTTTTCAAACATTACTCGAAACATTTACACTTGCTCACCAGTGTGAGACACAATCCGGAACATGCTCCAGCTGCTGGTGGGACAATAATTCGTGCAGTGTGAGTTAGAGTCCGGCATTCGCTTGTTCCAGGAGTCGGAGTTGGTAAAAATGGGTCTCTTTTGCTAAGAACAAAAATTGGACGTTTTGAGGGTTTAAGGAATTGGAGTCAGACGCTGGCTGGACAAAAGATCATCCGACTCCTCAACCCTGCCTAATATCTGTGTCCTTGCATTACTACTGTGTGTGGTGTGCAGGGTCGTACAACAACACACTGATTGGTCGGAGGCGCCAGCAGGAGCTGTGGGCCAGCTGTGAGGCCCTTGGTATTCCTACGGGCCATATTACACTTTACAAGTGAGACTCCTTTATATCGTAAACAAATTCTATCGCCTGGGTTCCCACTGACACAACAAGCGATGTAATGCGGTTTTTACCTGAGACATAGCTCTTGTGAGCGATAGAGTGTTGCTGGATCTGGATTGTGTCGGTGGGGACGGTAGATTGCTGTACCCGATGTAGTTATGTTTTTTCATGCAACTAATTTATTGTATCGCACATCGCTTGTAGCTTCGATGAGGCCCCGGCCTATGGTTGTGTATGTGTGCTCCTTGTTGGTTAAGGCATATGCATTTTGTAGCTGAAGATGATGTTTAATTCTACGTGCAAATTGGCAAATTACTTTCAAATGTGCACTCACCCAGCATTGGTAATAGAGGGTTATCTATAAGAGTTTTTCTTACTCATGGCATCTATATTTACCTACTAGTGGATCTAGCAGTAAAAAAAATGTTAAATACTTTTTCATTGACACGTCCCATTACTGGTGTTTGTTGTCGCGGGTCTGCTGTGGCAAATAATTATAATTTTCACTTGACTGCTTTACAGTTCACAATAACTGGCGTTTCTACGCAGGATGAGCACGAGCATAATCTTTGTCCTTGGTCTTGCTGGTGAATAGCAGGGCCATAATCAAGGAGGTTCATTTTTAGCCATTAACCATCGACGAAATTCCGAGCGGACGGAAGTATGTAAAGGAAACTTGTATCCTGTATACTATCTGATGATGAAAATAACAGGGTGAGCACTGGAATGTATATATATATATGCAGACACGATTGTCTTACAAAAATTTTGAAGAACTACCTGTCTGTATCTTCCTTAATTATATGTGCTGACCACTGCCACTTCAGCCACTTTAAGGACTCCAAACGCCGTCTTCGAGCGTATGACAAAGCCATGTGTTTACTCGCCCAGAGAGTGCTTGGGCTTGCTCCTCCCATTAGAAGCTCCTTGGCCATAATTGAGATGCGATTTTCAGAAATATAATTTGTTTCCTCTTTCTGTTCGAATGTTTTCGCCAGTGTGCATATTGGGTATCTAAGATACGTACCTCTGGTTACTCTTTCTAATAATTCAGAAACTTGTATATTCAAAATGGTACGAACTTGCCCGCACTCCTGGTGCTAAACTTCCCCTCCTCCCTTATCTCTCGCTTCTCGTGACGGTACTGCCCTTAACAGTTGGCTGTTATCTATATATAATTTGCTTGAGGCTTCATCCATCCGTATGACTATCCATCTTTCCATCCGTGTGTCTGTACGTGACGTTTTTCAGTATAAGGTGGGGGTGAACTTCAGTTTGAAAGAAGCTCTGATTTTCGCTGAAACGAAGTTCAACCACAGCTGTCATCTTTAGCGCTTCTTGAAAAAATTTTAACTTTAAAACCAAAGACATAAGACCATTATTATAATAATGAGGATTTTCCCGCCGTATTAGATACGAAGACTATATAACAGCGATCCAATTTTGTATAGGTAATATAGTTTAGAAGTTGAGTCGAACTCAGATGAGCCTTTTAGTACAATCTCGGCCAGGTGTACCGTGTCTGGTAGGGGAATAAGGTGCAAGCATTTCTAACCCTACACCGCTCGGCCGAACGTAATCGCTCAGCCATGCGGCGCAGGAAAGAGACGAAAAATGAAAAGATTAGACAGAAGAAAGCGGACACTCGTGCGAGGAGGGGGGCCCTTCCGTGCCCCCCCCCCTACACACACACACGTTAGCAGATTGGAGTCCATGGGATGGGTCGCTTACCACCATTCAGCGGCCCACCTCGCGGAACAGAAGAGGAAATATAGAGGACCTACCTAACCTTACAAATCTAACCTTCTCCGCAAGAACTGCGGCCAGATGCTACATCCCCTGCGGAGAAGGCACTCGGGACCCTTGGGTGCGTGATGCCCAAACATTGTGGCAGGGAAAAGGTCTGCCAGGATATGCCCCTGAGGCCACATGATCTATTCACTCGTATCTTATCTACCGCTTTTCATTTTTTTTCACAACATATTATGTTTGCTTTGCTTGTGGTCCTCGGCGTTTTTATGGGGCGAGCCAGATATAAAGATAGGCTACGCTACGGGAGGATAGGAGGAGTCGAGTTCAAATTTAACTGCTACTTCTCGCAAGTCTTGGGTAGAAGATTCACTGCCTGACTCGGGACATTTTCAACCTTACTATGCATGGGATACGTCTAAGGCTCCGAGAGATGTAAGGCAATATCTCTGATAGAGTTTTTGATCCTGTCAGACATTAGCTATTTCTCATATTTTTTAAATGAATTTCTTCTTGGCGGTTCGAGAAACTCAGTCTTGATTGGATTTCCTTTCGTGCGTACTCCATTTCACTAATGCATTCTTTACCTGAATCTCTTTGATGCAGCTGAAACTTCACGCTGAGCTGACGCTTTTTCATATTGAATTTAGTACCACAGTACTTTGCAACCAAATTTCAACGCTTGAGGTTCAACTATCGGTGGGTATCCAGTATACGGTACTTAGCATTTCCGGTTAATTCTTTTGATTGAACTATATTTTCTAGGTGCTGCTCAACGTTTGCCCAATTCCAAGATGATATTCGCGTCTTATCTATACTTGCAGGCAGTATATTTTGCTCTCGTGAAACTTATGGCTGTAGAACTTGCGTTTCATTGATGGAAGATCACTCCTGCAGGGATGAGACCTATTTTACAGCAAAACCTATAGTAGGAACCGGAACAATAAAAATGTAATCACAAAATAACTGCTGTTAGACGGCGAGGTCCTCTGACTGGCGTTATTTACGGGGTAGGTTAGGTCAGCAGAGCTGCGCAAAATCAATTGAGTGATAATAGCGTAGCTAAAGATCGCTGCATTTTACTAAATGAGAACGTAAACTAGTCGTGGAATTCTCACGGGTTGCGTTAGCATAGACAATATACGGTAATTATTATGTTAGGGTTGACAGACATTGTTGAGTTGGAATGAGTTCGTCAGGGATAAATGACGGGTATTAACTAATACATGGAGTGTGTTACGTTAGAAGAGCTGCATTAGGCTAAACTCTGGTAAATTACTGTAGCGTAACGTGCGTATGGCGCGGTTTCGCTCATTTTGGAAGGTATGGACTTTATTCAACCGTGGAATTTTCACGGGGCCCGCTAGTAATAATAATAATAATAATAATAATAACGGTTTGCTGTCTCTGCTCTAGAGTTAGTAACTTGTAAATTATGTGTGGGAAATTTTTTCAGATGCCGACACATCCCTGACCACCCATCCAAGTCGTGGCCTGTCGTCAGTACTGCCAACATTATAAACCATCACCTCCACACCCTGCAGTGTGACATGGTAGGTATGTAGTGTATGCTATATGATACTTTCACTGTCAGAATCTCTCAACACCCAAATCATGATATTACCGTTCATTTTGGGCTTTGTGGATGATGTCAATATTCCTTTTTCCCATGCGCGTTAATTCTGTGTGGGAACGCTTTCGTGCATGTGTTCCGCGTGACTACTGACATACTTTATGTCCCTTCCTTTTCCTCTCTTAGAAAAGCTTAGTAGATACTTATTTAGGGGGCTTAAACTATCTTATACTACCACTACTACTGCTACTATTTACTTTTACCAAATCGTCATAGGTTAATAATCACTGGGAAGCAACTTCAGCTATAGGCTATCTACGAAAGTTGCTGCCGCTCGTGCCCTTTCTTCCTGTCGCTCAAATGTGTGACAATGTGAAATGTTCACATCTGCGGCCTTAGCGATGTTTCTGCCTCACTGAACAAATAGACGGGGAAGTTTTCTTAATTTTCGCCAGGAAGTGCTCTTCAATTGTGAGCTGAATCCAGTTAATTTTCTTTTAAGCAGTCCCGAAGGCAAACTATGTAGCACTTATTATCTTGAGCGCGATGTTATGCTGCCTCTTTGCTGCGCAGGTGATCACATTCGACAATAAGGGCGTGAGTGGTCATGTCAACCATCGGTCGCTGTACGCAGCACTGCAGCACCTGCTGCAGGAGAGACTATTGCCTGCCTGTGAGTTGTGTAGTTTTCTTCCCTTGCATATATCCGCAGGGTGTAGGCCATCGACTATAAGATGTACTTGGTGCCGTTCGTCCTCACTATGTTGTGGGCAGGGACCAAGGTTGGAAGGCAGAAGTCCTTAGATCAGGAACTTGCAGGTATCCGACTCCTGTGTGATGCATCCTAACACGTACCGACTCATTAATATTGGCAAGAGTCTGAATTTTTCGGCGCGAGGCGGACGTGATGCCTGCGGTGCTAGTAACTCAACCCAGTATAATAATAATAATTATTAAAGAGTCTGAGCGGACACGCTACAGCCCGCTGTGTCTGACTGGTACAAACGAACAAGCTGGGGTTACAGCACAGCATGACCTCCCGTTACAGAAAGGTGCTGATCCCCAAGCACAGTGCTGCTTGCTCGTAGGCGCAATCACATTCATAGCCTACCACCGATCACTATGTAGCTAGGGCTTCTTCTATAGCGATAGCAGGTTATAAAAATTAGGCTTCAACAGTGGCATAGTTTCTTGCTGCGACTCCAATGTGTAGGACCAGCAGGCATCCAACCCCAAACTCCTCCAGCTCTGCAACCCCTGGGTAGATACTGCATAGATTATTTTAGACTCGGGTCAGGCCTCTGCGCCGTGTTTATTCATGTGGTCACTTTGCTATCTTTTATTAGCCCTCAGGGGCATATTGTGGCGGGCCCTTTCCCTGCCACAATATGTTTGGGCATCACGCACCCAAGGGTCCCGAGTGCCTTCTCCGCAGGG
>LQNS02278074.1:2188195-2203529 GCA_001587735.2 Parhyale hawaiensis
AGTTCGTCGTCACTCTTGACGTTCCGGCAGAAATGCTGAGACAAAATATTGACTGACTGCGGCAGGAAAATCCTTAATATAATAACAATAACAAAATATTGACCTTCGGCGCGATGCGGCTTAGAATCGCTGCGTTAGCAAACCCTTTTACTAACCTTGTAAGTTGTCAGAGCGCCGACAGTCAACGCGTTTAAAAATCCTTTGGGTAAGTACTGGCAGCTGGACCTTCAGCAGGTTTGGACTTCTTCTCCATAGCTCGTTATCCAACTTCTCGCTGCTTTGTTCTTCAGAGCCTAGTTTGTTGTAATATCTTCCATTACCAGTGTCACATAACGTGTCCATACCCCTACCAAGCTGCTGCAATTGTTCATATTTGTACACTACCTGGGCTGTGGTTTTCTGTTGGATGTCTATAAATTTTGTGCTTGTTGGCGTAGCCACGATATCTTAGATGTGGCCCGGAGCCTCGGAGACTGCTTCTGTCTGGGAACGGGCCTTTGGGTCCTCCTATTGTCGATTATCTGATGTGATCGAATTAAGTGGGGCTGATATGGCAACTCAGGGCCACTTCAGAACTTATTTGGTAATGATGCTACTTATTTGCCTACATATATCGGAGCGGAGCGTTCCTGCAAGTCATTTGAGGTTTCTGTGCGCCAGTTCTGTTTGTGTGGATTTAAATTATCAGCACCAGGGATATGTGCTTGTGTGCCTAATGCAAACCAGTCAGCTAACTTACTTTACTGTCCATATTATTTATCTATTTTCGTAGGAATAACGTCATTGTGACAGATTGGACCATTTGAGCGGCTTCAGCCCGTAAGGCATAGACCCTCCATTGATTATTCTTGACACGAAAATTTACTCCTGCTCCGCAAAGTTGAGTTTATGGTTGTCGCAGCTACAGTTGGTTTCCTCTGGCACATGCAACACAGTACATAGTGGCGAAGCCAGAACTCTTATTTCAAGTTCCGGGGACAAGTCAAACCTTATGGCTTAATCTAACTTCACTGTAACTCTAGAAACTAACCTTGGGTATTAGAAACTAACCTTGGGTATAATGCTCCCCATGCTTGCGCTACTCCGTACGATAGGGATATATTGTTTGTGTTCTCGAGTTAATGAACCTTTAATGTCTTTGAAGGACGGCGATGTGCGTTTCGCTATTTTGCGCTCTGTGAATTCCAGCGTTCCGTTGTTGAGTATTCTTGTGCACCCAAAACCGATAGACAGTTTCACTCAACAGTGTTTATCACCCGTGAACGAAGTGAGAGAGGTGATAAAGTTTTCGTTGAAGTTTTAAGTATACAATATTTATCTGTCCACCAAATAAGTGGTCGAAGGAGTTGAGCAGTGTTTATAATTTTGATCATGTTTTCGTTGAAGATTTAAGTATATATATTTATCTGTCCACCCAATAAGTGGTCGAAGGAGTTGAGCAATGTTTATAATTTTTGTAGGGAGTTTAGCGGGTTGGCCTAGGTGTGACCCATGCAAAAAAAAAACTAAACCTAGCGGGCCATAAAAAATGACGGCATTGAATTTTCCTTAACCGGGACGAATTTGCCTCCACCGCGGCAGATCGTCTGGAGAACGGGGTGTTCTATATTTTCCTATGTTATTATTGAAGAGCTAATCTCTGGGAAGGAACGGGGCTGTGCCCTAGTCTCGTTCGTAAAAATGACTTCGCTGAATTTGCCCCCTACCGCGGGTGATGGTCTTACGCCACCGAGGCGTTCTAGATTGTTTATTGAACGCACTACGTTTTGTTGCGTCCTTGGAGGCACAACTACACGTCGGTCTAAAACAATTTTTGAAATATTACCGTGAAGTCGCTGTACTTGACAAATGCTGCTATTAAAGTTTCGAATTATCTCGTCAATTCAAATTTTCCAAGGAATTACAATTGAGAAGTCTGTGACCTTTCTTAGCGTTTGCAAGGCAACACAAAGCGTCAATACGTACTGTGCTTCAAACTGAGAACAAGATACTCTGCATATACTGATCACGTGATTTCTGCCATTTGTCATAGCGTGTACACCACACGCTGCCGGGCATCCCAGCGTTATCTCGTGAGTCATTATTGCAACGCCTTCATAGCGTTGGACGAGGTGATAATGTAGATAATAAGTTTAATGTTGATTGTGATTGCATAATGTATACAGGGTGTCCCCAAATTATTCGAACTAATTTTCACCTACAGTTCCTCACAATGAAAAATTTTACTATATGTCACTCGATAGAGGCCTGCTCAAAGTGTTCCATTTAAAAGTTACAAAGCGTTAATTTAAGTATTGTGAGTTACTGCACTGACGGGTATTGCAGGTTCAAAATCAGAACATGTTAACGTTCTGGAAGGCAAGGTTAATTAGGTTAGAGAGATTTAAAATGCCGCTCATCAGCTTCGATGCACGAGGGGAGACGCTGGCGGAGTGATTGCCGATCCCGTGCAAAGATACAACAATGCGAGTTCACTATTCGCTAGTTGGTCCATAGTCGTCTGCAGGTTGACATGCTGCAGACCGACTGCTCAGTGAGGACTAGTGTCCGAGGCGCAACTTTTTCTTTGCTGTAAAGTGAAGTAGTCCGCCGGTGCAGATAATCACATTTGTTAAATTTTTACTCTTGGTAACTTTTAAACATACGCTTTCGGACGGGCCTCTGCAGAGTGACTTGCTTATTTCATTGAAGGGAAACGTAGGTTACACTTTGTTCAAAGAATTCTGGGCCATTCTTTACATATGTTGGCTTAATTTTGTTAATCTGTACAGAAATGTATCTTAACTTATTGTTTTCCCCACCGTGATCAAATTGTAATTTATTCAGTATTCTATTGTATAAACTTCAAAGTTTTTTCCTATCCTTGTTTATTTTCGGCGCGAGGCGGGCGTGATGCCTGCGGCGCTAGTAACCCAGCCCACTATAATAATAATAATATCCTTCTCTACACAATATTCTGATGACTTTAGTAGAGCTTGACGTTGTCCGTTTTGGGACATTTACGACCCTGTTGTCTTGCTTGAGACTAAGGATAAATATATTATCTATTACAAATTCTCGTCTCGTCAACCGCCAACATCTGGCATTATCCAGAGGGGAGGCTCATCTGTCCGCCCTTGTGTGTTTAATAGATTAAATACAGAGTCAAGTCAGGGACTAGGTCTGTGGACCTAGAGCTTACCACGCCGCCATTCTACAACTAGGCTGTGGTGGCACAGTGGTATATATATGCAGTGGCTTTTTAGCATTACTTGCATAATATTTTCTTTGATGAAAAGGCCATGAAACTTGAAACGAGAGCTTCAGAACCTTGACGAAAGCGGCACAGAGTTTCCCCAATAGAGCCGCAAAGGCTCCACCAAAGAGCCGCAAAGTTTCCAATAAAAGCTGCCTGGTCGCAAAGCAAAGGGCCGTCTGCATCCTGCCCTTAGTCTTAGCGTATGTAACTCTTCTAGTGGCGGATGTACACCCGTGCTCTTTTTGTCTCCATATGGAGTACAAATCACTTGAGCATGCATTCTGCTGACCACAGCTGTGTCTACCATATGAATTACTTAATCTTAGCCGTCGTATCTGCTGGCAGAATTATTAGTGAAATTTCAAATATCTCTTTAATTTGAAGAGAAATGGGATGCATGACTGGTTATGACGGAGTCGAAAGACCACAGTATGAACCCAGTTCAAGAGTTCACATAAGTGTGACTCTCGGAAATTGAGAGTCGCAGCATGTTGCCGCGTGTGAACAGGTCCTGCCGCGGTCCTCTAGCAGGGCTATAGGCCATGGAGCCATGTAGAGATGTGGCGGCTGCTGCGCCTAGGTGCTTTACCCAAAGCCTTCTGGACACTATATCCCAAGCCGTCGAGATAGACTCCTTCTCGATGGTCTCGCTATATCTCGGAGACCTCGCTTTACCCCGCCTGACTGTCAGGCCAGGTGGGCTGCAACTCTTCGGCAGATAGGTTGTTGCGCATGGGCAGTACTGATCGGCAGTCCTCGACGACTAAGGTGGCATTCTGGCATACCCTATCCGAGACTACCCCCTGTCCATATACCAAAAGGTCTTCCATACTGGCGAACAACTGAAGTGAGTTACCTCAGGGGTTGCTGCATCTGGTCGTCACTCTTGATGTGAGGTAAGTTGGTAGGTGTTTCGTCCTCATGCGCTGCACCTTTTTTCCTACTCGTAGTGGTGCACTTGGGCGATACGAGACTTATTTTGTGTTATTGAACACTTCTCGGTCGTCCGCGGTGTTCGCACTCGTCGACCCGACCGAACCTCAATGTTTGGATCACACCTTAATGTGGGTGCGGTGGTAAGCTTATGAGCACAGTATAATAATGGTGTGCAGGTCAGTTCTTTACCGTCGATATCTTACTGACCGCAGGCGCTAGCGGTTGTAAGCGACTGCGGAGTCTTAAAGAGCAATAGATTCTGTAGAGTTAGAATGAAACTTGTGCCGTTGAAGCCACATACTCTGGGGCAAAAGGAAAATGATAGACGATTCAGCGTAATCATTATCAACTATTAAGTAATGCTAAATATCTGCACAAGCTCAACATTACAACGTTAATGGCATCTCTGCATAATGGAGCTGTTTTTACATTATACTGTACTATATTTCCAATACCATGGAATAAACCTAGAATGCAATCAAATATCACTGAACAGTCTGAATATTACTATATTACAATAAAACAAAAGCCATTGCTCTCACTGACACCCATGTGTCGAGTGAAATTCTTGCAGCGCCCACAGGGGGGGTGGGCCTGTATGGGCTACCAGAGTCACTATAGTTAGGCCTTCGTGGCCGTCTTTCTTTCGTGCCCACATTATTCACTTGTAAATCCACAGGCCTACTCAACCCCCCCCCTCCCATGTTAGACAAAGTACTTCAGGTCGCTGCGCCCTGAATATGTTTGCCACAGCAGCCAGATGAGAGAACAAATGCAGCTCCATTGTATTACATGCTCCATCTGATCATTCTTTCTTCTGTTCTTCCCCGCTTGCTGTTCCCATTCGCGTTGATCCTGTGTGGGAACACCCTCGTGCATGGGTTCCACGTTTCTATCGATACACTATATCATCTATGTGCCCCTTGTTTTTTCCCTTGTGATATCATCTCCCCTTCGTGCAGAAACGGAGGTTCACACATTCTAGGCGCGCTTGCAGTTCGCTGTCATGTTTATGATGTGCGCGTTTGGTGGATTTGCGCGATCGCCGAGAAAAACTTAGCAAAAATCTAATTTTTGTTGGGGGGGAACGAATCCTGCAGGCATTTACCCGCCTACTGCCGATGCATTAAGGTCGGGACGGTGAAACAGAATTATTTAGCTCGGGCGAATAAAGTTGAGTTCTATGCGACATCAGACTGGTGGGTTAGTCCCGTATCCTTGGAAGGAGTTTCTGGTGTTAAACTTTAATCGATTTCACTTGAGATCTCTAAGAGCTTGTTTCCTAAACGGAGTTTGCATCTAACTCAACGTAATCGAGTTCCTGTTAACCCTTGCAACACGATATGAAGTGGCGATTCCGATACTTTGTGTGAAGTTACGTCCCAGTCAAGCCTGAAAGTCTTAATTTTGCTGGCCAATCGAAGTTCGTTAGTTATAGTCAGAAAGTTTAAGCCTTTGTTTCCGAGCAGAACGATATCACAGAGGAAAGAGCAAGGGACAAGGAGGAACCCATGCACGAAGGCGTTCCGACATAGGATCAACGCGCACGGGAACAGATAGTCGGAAAAGAAGAGGAAGAACAGAATAGAGCATGGGCAAGTAGGAGTACGAAATCGGGAAGGAAGCAAAGTGGGCACGAAAGATAGATGTCCCGCAGGCCTAGCTATTTGCCAAGGTAACCTACACGAGCTCCCTGGGGTTGCCGGGCCCCATAACATAGGCTAGGCAAACCTAACCCTATGGCAAATGACCCATCCTATGCCCCGTGAGGGGTGTCAAGCAATCAAACGGGTTCTTAATCACTCAGATAAACATTGCACTGATATGCCAGTGTGGCTACACCAGTTAAAGTGTACTTAACAGAATAGCAGATAATACTGTTGCCCCCTCCACGATTATTTATCAACAGGGTACATTTCACGGTTATCGACAGAGCACCCTTCATGATTATCGACAGAGCACCCTTCACGATTATCGACAGAGCACCCTTCATGATTATCGACAGAGCACCCTTCATGATTATCGACAGAGCACCCTTCATGATTATCGATAGAGCACCCTTCATGATTATCGATAGAGCACCCTTCACGATTATCGATAGAGCACCCTTCACGATTATCGATAGAGCACCCTTCACGATTATCGATAGAGCACCCTTCACGATTATCGACAGAGCACCCTTCACGATTATCGATAGAGCACCCTTCACGATTATCAACAGAGCCCTCGTCACGATAATCGGCAGGGCACTCTTCACAGTTACCACTAGTATTACGTTTAGCAACAGTTACCTTTTCAGAAGCAATGGTATCCAGAAGGGAGAGGTGTATTTATTTATTGTATATTAGAACTACTTGCGTTCTGAGATACAGACGAGAGGCAGTGACGTACGAAGCAATATGGAATGCATGCTTTCATTTATATATTTCGATATTACGTAATGCATCTACGAATATATCTAAAAGCAAACATACGCTCAAAATAAACCATACAAACGTTTCGCCACAATCCCTATGCTATTATTATTAAGATGCTATATAACTATGAAACACGGACAGTAATCTCACTATATTTTAATGGTTACTCGTAAAATTGTTTTTTCAGCAGCCACTTCTACAAATGTGGGGTTGCTCCATACAAGAGTAGCAGGTAAAGTGGATACAACTTAATGGCACTGTACTTGCATACTTCGTGGTAGGATAACTTTGTGAATTATCAATAATTTTGTTGCAACATGGAACTTTTATGTTGGTATCATCATTTGTGATATTTGTTACACTGCATAAGTTGGTACTGATAGTCGTAAATTAATAAGTATCTAAAGTATGTAGCACAGCGGCTGGTACAGCATTACTTAAACTGTACTTCAATTGTGGCTCATGTCCAACATGCATGTACAGTGGAGCTGCAGGACTCTTCCATTTAGATGGATGCAAATCTTGCACGATGTAGAATCTAGATAGACTGTAGGATGGCCACTGACGCTAAAAGTGGCAAGAAGTAGCCCGGTAAAACCAAGTTAAGCTAATCCGCTAGGCTTGACTTGCCTTGAATTTTAGACAGGAGCTTTGACTTCGTTGACCTTGAATCGATTACCCAGGCGCGGTGGTAACTTCCATCCAGCTCCCAAAAATAAACTTATTGGCCTGTTCAAACATAGTCTGTTTGCTGTTAACACCTGCAATACGAGTTAAAGTGGCGAAACTGACGTTCCTCTCTGAAGTTCCTAATAAATCAGGCAGAGCTCGAATGCCTTAACCAGACTTTCCCGCTACAATCTGTGACATGTAAACTGTGAGGTGACGTCAGAGGCCGGCCTCCATGCAGTACAGGGACTGCCAGGGCCTCCCAAACTATTTATACTCGCGGCGCACCGTTGAAGCAATTAAAGTAATGGGAGCATTTCGAATTTAACTGATAAACTTCAATGTGAATCACTAATTTTGCCTTTAGACTGCGATTATTGCACAAGAGCTTACAATGCTGTCATAAAAACATATTTTTTTCATATTATAGCATGTTAATAAATAAATAAATAAATTTCTCGTGGCGCACCGCTTGAGAACCACTCCTCCAGTTCATGATGATACTACCAGAGTCCTGGTGGTACGAAACGGTGCAACACAGCCACGATCCACCAGGCCGCACCGTACATGATTAAATAACGCATACAATGTACCAATCTAGGATATGACAGACTGATATCTCGATATAGTATTGAGTCGCGTAACGGACAAATACACTGCGTATTAGATTTAGGGCACGTTCGACTGTGCACCGATATTAAGCCTCCGAGGTTTGACTAATCCGCAACTTCAGACATAAGTTTTGGTTTTGTTACTTCCAACTGTGCTGCAAGTTTAAAGCCCGGTGCCCAACTGACAACTTCCATTGGTGCTAGCAGCGTAGAGTCAACTTACCTAATCCATTTACGTTGCCATGGCACGGCTTTAGCTTGCTCAGTATTTATCTGGACACAGACTTCTTGAAAGTTCAGCCGGTTCTTAAATTTTGGCACCACAGCTAGTGCTAATGGTGAACTTTCAACTATCTCTCCTAATTATGAGCTATTTAAATCCACAAAGATTTATATTTTTAGAATTGAAGTATGCTGTTCATAGACGTCATGCTGAAGTCACGGCCACGACTACACTGTCGCATTATTGAGTTGGCTCTACGCTGCTAGCGACAACAAAGGTTGTTAAGCGGTCCCCGGGCTTTAGAAGCAACCCGTTGCGCCTGCTGAGAACGCCGTCATGTGGAATAAGATCGACTTCTAAGAAGTCCCACGTCCCACACGTAATCGATTAAAGGTCAGCTCCTAAAACTCGAATCGACGGATCGAAACCAGGGCATCTCTCTGGCGTTTCGGACAAGTGAAGCCAAGGAGGCTTAATTTCAGCGCCCAATCGAACGTGCCCTGAGTTAGGTGCACCGGTCACTTTACCGTCACGAAAATGTGCCAAGCTTATGGCGTCCTCGAATTGTCCGCTCCAGATTATACCCAAGCGCGTTTGATTAGCATTAGTCAAGATGACGTAAATTTTTGCCTTAGTGTGGATTTGGAGATAGTTAGCTCAGCCCAACTTGAAGGCGCGTTCGAATGGGCGTCAATATTACCTCTCTGAGGCTTGACCTGTTTGAAATTTAAAACAGGAGCGCTGGTTTCGACCCCTTGAATTGAGTTTCAGGCCTTGACCCTCAATAGGTTTCACTTCAGACTTCCACCAATTGAATATTGCTTTGTAAAATGGAGTCTTCAGCTGGCTCAATGCAGTCTCGCTGATTCTAACACTTGCAACGCAATTCAGAGCTACAAAGAATGAGCTTCTGTCTGAGGTCTGGGTCAAATCAAGTCGTGAATAATTGCGCTGCCTAACCGAACACTCCTTAAATACTCTTCACAGTAGTTCGAACAACACCTGAAAAGCATCTTAAGAGCCAGTCCAGTAGCGAGACTTAGCCCTACTTTCGAGCTCCAAAATATCCTAATGTTTAGCAGCATATCTGAAATCTCATCATTATGTACACTAAAAGATTTCCTAAAATGTTAGCCGTCGAGTCAGTCTGGCTAGCAAGTGTGCAACATTTCGGAAATTACCAAATTTAGAGTAAATTAAAACTCGGAGTGGTGTGCTCTGGTCTGCAGTTGTTAGTTTTAAACAGCCACTGCGAGGCATTCGCACGCTGCTTCGTGCGAACTTAGCGCAAAAGACGAACGTGTGAACAGCACTTTGCGAGTCTCATCTTCCTTTTGAGACTATTTTAAAGTATCCATGGTGGATTTCCGATTTCTAATTATTCTTCTTAAACCTCCAATGATCAGGTAATTCGATCGAACTTTGAGATAATCGAAAACCAGATAATAATTTATGACGGCAAATTAAAGACACTCAAGTGTGACACCACAGCCAATCGCGAAGCTAGATTCGCTGTGACGTCACGTCGTGTTTTGTTTAACTCCGAGTCGGTTACGTGCCGGTACGCTTGAAAATCTGTACTCTATGGAGCAGTGCAAGTGCTGGTGCACCTGGTTCATTAAAGCCCCGATTATACGACGCAACTTTGTTGCCCAGCACCGCTGTGTCCTTTGGGGTTTTCCCATCGTTCCTATAGGAATTTTAGGACCTCACTGAACACTAAACGCAATTTTGGAGTCCATAATCTGTACTAAGCTTGGGAGAGCCACGAGAAGTTTGGAAGTGGCGGACTTGAACATAATTTGGTATTCCGAAAAACTCAATTGTAGGGGACGATGGACGTGGTAAAATTACCATCCAAAGAAGGAATCGTGGGGAAAATTTTCACCTAGTACTCAGGTCGTAACCGTACTCACAAGCCGCCGTGCTGTGCGGGAGGACTCACTACAGACGCTATCTAAAGCAACACATCGATCATTCGAAGAAAGTCTCAGGGAAGTTTCTTTGAAAGCCTCCGGCCTGTTTGTCTCAATGTTGTCGCAGATGCGCCGACAACCGCAGAGAAAGTTGCGTTTTGGCGCCGTTGCAGTACGTGCTTTGGTTGTTTCCGAGCAAGGTCTTCCTCTATTGATAACTTTGTCTAAAATTTCCTAGGAAACTTTGATACAAAACAGTTCGAGTACGATAATACGAAGACGAGCTCGCCAAAGTTTGGTAGGATGCTGTGAACAACACCAAATCTCTTGACCACGAAAAATACAGTAAATATTAGTTTATGTAGACGTGTAGTTTGTCTTAGCGTGTAAAATCGTTATAGGCATTCGAAATACCTCTTCTTTGCAGGTAGGCTAGAAGTTGCAAAGCCCGTACTTGAGCCTAACAGACAGAAACATCATCGCCACTAAGCCGTTATAATTTTACTTGCGCACCACTTATTGACATGAAGTAACTTCAACTACATCGTTTGCAGAACAATCACTTATCAGTGAACGTTCTTGGATACGGTTGTGTCTCCACCCAACATCTTCACAGACTTAAACTAGCAGAGCAGAACCCAAATGGCCGTCTTCTTATTCTAGCGTGCATAGGTCAGACTGGGTAATTTCTTATGAATTAGCAGTCGTGCCACAGTAGATCTTCGTAAAGGTGTGTCAGCACAAACCAAGAGTGTTGTCTTGCGTATACTTACTCACATAAAACTTTCTTACTAATTTAATAAATATTTATTAGAGGGTTCATTCAGCGTGTCTCAATTACAGAAAAGAGAACGCAGCTCCGATAATGTTCCTTCAATAATATTTAAGCCTTTCTGCTTGAGGCAGAATTACCTCCTTGCAAGAGCAAGTTCTTTGATAGCTCGTTAATGTCTCTAATTCCTGTTTGTGGAGCTCCACATTATGGCAGAACCATA
This sequence comes from Parhyale hawaiensis, assembly GCA_001587735.2. NCBI lineage: Eukaryota > Metazoa > Arthropoda > Malacostraca > Amphipoda > Hyalidae > Parhyale > Parhyale hawaiensis. The sequence continues at coordinate 2,199,201 of LQNS02278074.1, forward strand.
TGTGTACAGTATCTACTTTGTATCTATACATGGACGCTGGTATCCACCCGCATAGTTACGCTGTCTTTGTCTGCATAGGATAGATACTCTTGTGCTCTGGCTCATTAATATTATTTAGAAAGTCAACAATTATTCATTCCATTGGCTGCGACTGGTTTGCACGACTACATTAAAAGAAACACTCACTATAACGTAATCAACAACGTATTAGAGCATACCAACAACTGAAGCAACCAAGTCCTCGAGCTACAACAGGTGTAGAGACTTAGGAGCCATAGCTGTAGTACCGGACAGTAAGGATATGGAGAGGAACTGCAACGGCAGTCAGGAAGGACGGGATGGCCACCGCAGGAGCAGTATTGCAGTTGTCATCGTTGCAACAGTTGACGGCGGTGTAGTGGGTCTTCATGGTACTGTCACCTGTTGGAAACAAAAGGGTTCTTTTAATACCACATATTGCAGTAATACATTTGCGCAATCAACAAGCATTTACAGAGAATGTCATATAAGGCATCTACTTGCATGTGGTTATACCTGCAGCATGGAGATAACAAGAGCTAGTGGGTTCCCGTTGGTTACAAGCTAGAGGACGCATTCAGAGGGAGCCAGCGTAGACAGGTTTTTGCACACGGGGAAGGCGGGGGTGTGCATAACACCACCTGGACTTTTTTCGAAATCACTAAAGAAATCCAAGGAATGGCATCATCTGAGATAATGAAATGTAACTTGATTGTATACGGTTCGTACAACTGCCACTGGTCTGGGTCCCGAAATTTCTGTCTTTCGATTCGTCTCATTACAGTTGCATATTTTGTCGTTGGACTAGCGTCATTAACAATTTCAGGTTGTTATTTGATAATAGAATATTCTAGTTTCTGAAATCTAGAACAGAGACTTGTTACTGGCCAGTTTCTTGATATGAAATGTCAGTTAAACGTCAGTCAGCACTCTCATGAGTTCTTCTCTCACANATTATTCCTATGTTAGTATTAAGCATGAAAACCTCAGGATACTGTGTCCTAACCTTGTTGGACGCAGTCTCCAGATGAGAAATATATGGGATTATTATTATTATTATTATTATTATTATTATCTTTCGATTCGTCTCATTACAGTTACATATTTTGTCGTTGCACTAGCTACATTAACAATTTCAGGTTGTTATTTGATAATAGAATATTCTAGTTTCTGAAATCTAGAACAGAGACTTGTTACTGGCCAGTTTCTTGATATGAAATGTCAGTTAAACGTCAGTCAGCACTCTCATGAGTTCTTCTCTCNNNNTGTTATTTGATAATAGAATATTCTAGTTTCTGAAATCTAGAACAGAGACTTGTTACTGGCCAGTTTCTTGATATGAAATGTCAGTTAAACGTCAGTCAGCACTCTCATGAGTTCTTCTCTCACAGTTATCGGTCGTAAATATGTTTGTTTTATCCATTGGCACATTATATACGCATACACTTTTGAGTCAAATTTGTTCTGTAGGTGAGTTCAGAAATTGTTAAGCACATTGTCATTTTGAGCTTATCTCTTTAGTAAAGTGCCAGAGCGTGGAATTTAACGGGTCGTGCTGAGGACACCCAGGGATTACCTATCGCCCCAAAAAGTACCACTACGAGTGACTCTTGGCTTCAAAAAGGAATATCATTAATCACCGATATAATATAGGCACCGACGTACTAAAAATTCCAGTAATGTATAGCACAGGAGAGTGCATATAAACGTGGATCATACAGTTTTTGTACTAAATAGTGGACATGAGCGGGCGTATCTAACTTTGTATCAATTTTCAGTTTATTTTCCGGTACATTGAGCACTCTGCAGTACAAAAACGCCACTAATATACGAATTTCGATTTTTAGTGGATGTGCGTCGATAACTAAAGTGCTCTCGGGTATTTAATACTTTTTGTTACTGCAGACAATTACTGTGACTCGTTTTAGTTTTATGCTTTCGACCATGGTAAATGTATATGATATGCGTGTAGAAAGTTGAGTATAATGATAATTTCGACATGGCTTCATACGTTCAGTAGTTTTTGTAAATGGAGTTGTAAAAAGCATATCCTGTAATAACTATAACGAATCTAAATTCAACAATTATCTCAGTTGTACATATATAAATAATATGTATTAGCTATCTAACTATGTTATCAAGCAAAACTAGCAATACATACTTGCTTCCTAAATACATCATATAATTTTCCCTGCTGGAGAATCATACGCTACCTTCTCGAAATAAAACTATAGGATCGTTTTGCTATTCATCTCCTGGTAACAAAGTTTCTATCGTTAGGGGCCCCGACTGAATTCTTTTTCCTAATACCTCTGTCCTTGGAGTACAGCCTACGTTGTTAGTAGCACAGATCTTCATTTACGAATCTGGGTGAATAAAATAAAAATAACAGATTTCCAACAACCAGACGCATGGTTTTTCTAATACTTTGTAAGTTTACCGTCCATAGAGTGTACTCCTTTCTGTGGTTTTCCATAGGTTCAAGAGTAAATGTGCCACAGAAAATATTCTACTCTTAGCAATTTACTGTAATCAGTTCTGAACACTTTGAAGAAACACGCTGTAGACAAACTTACTGTCGCTGCACATGGCCTCAGTGCCACAGCTCCTCTGCACCTGGCCAGTCTCCATGTCCATTTTCTGCCAGCATGAAAAAAGAAATTAGAGAGAGAACAGGGGGAGTATAACGTCTTTGATGCATCATTCATAGATGTGCAAGTGCACACAAATATTATGTAAGTATCATTAGGCTACGTAGCGGCTCCTCTGGGTCTACGAGGGCTTTCATGAGGCCCATGTCGCGTGGTACGTAGCCTTGTGTGGGTCTCATGCAGCACCCAACATGCATTTCTCCACTCTTTGTATTGCTTTCACTCTTGTAGAGAATATTTTTCTGCAGCAGAAATAGATGAATTGTCAACATAAGCCTCGCCGGCAGAGATTTATGGCGACGCAAACACAGCAGGTACACAGGCCTGCGAGCAGGGAGCCCGTGTGCATATTTCCGTAAGATGACACTCTAATTCTGCATGGATGAGAGTGAGTGGGTGAGTGAATAGGCTATTTGAGCCTCGCCATATAGACGCAACTACGGGGTATCGAAAGATATTGACGTACACGTAGTACGTCAAGAGATACATGAGGCTCACGCACGAGGGCGTTCTAGCGCTGATCAACGAGTGTTGGGATAATAAGTCGGGAAAGAAGAGGAATAGCATAAAAAATTACGAACAGGATTAATAAATTGGGAGGAAGAAAGTGGGTGCGAAAAATAGAAGTCTTGAAGGTACTTAGCCGAGATCAGGACAGCTGATCCCTGCTAGGTAATAATTCGAATTGTTTATTTATATATAAATACCTATATTTGTATCTGAATATTTTTCTTGTCACGCACTGATGCAAATTTCTGACACGGCTGTAAATTATCAATATTGTAAAAAATTTTCAACTTGCCGGATATTGCTATAATTGTCAAACTGTAAACTTGTCAAGAAGGGTCAAATATTTCCATGAACTACCATCCTTTGCCAGAATTTCTAAGCAAAGAAATCGTACACGTCTTGACGGCAGGTTATGCACGTGTATTATAACATTACCATCGTGACATGGTCTGCAGGGGAGGTGGACCCACGAGGGGCCGGATCGACACTCAAGCGTCCCATGAAGTTAAGGTAACGTGTGCAGTACAGTTGTGTGAAGAAGTACCGATACCACTGCTCTGATTTTGTCACTTCTTTACAAAGATTTGCTCAGTAACACGATGAGCATTTGACCATGCAACTACAATATGTATAAGTGTACAGTTACGGTAAACGTAACTTTATTAGGCGTTTCGAGTATCCGGCCCCAGGCTGGTTAGCAAGTGACTGGGTGTAACTTTGTAGTGCAGTGTACAGTATTTGCAGTATTTTGCACTGTACAGTATATTGCAGTGTTCAGTACGGTAGCCTCAACACGAATGTCGTGCTGAAAGCGTCTTGTATACAATGAAAGTGTCAGCATTAATAAGACGTCCTGGGTCGACACGGCGAGGTGGGTTAAGTAAAGCTCGCGTTTATAAACTTGTCCGGAAGCTCAGGCCGGAACCCTGGGTTCCTCATTTGGATCGAGTTTTGGACGTTAAGCCAATATTGCAGAGTTTGTTCTTAAGGAAATTTACAACTACACAAACTTTGATGTGGGGCCCGAATTGGGCTCCGCGGGGGATGTTGCAGCTGGCTGCAGTTCCTGCTGAAATGGTTAGTTTTGTTCAGTTACGTAGGTTCTTTACCTACTTATCCCCCTCTCTGTTCCGTGAGGTGTACCGTTGAT
>LQNS02278074.1:2208258-2224882 GCA_001587735.2 Parhyale hawaiensis
CAGATGCTAATGAAGTTCCGGCAGAGGATCTATTTATGTTGATAAATATTTTCTCGTTTCTAAACAGGGAGTGTGGAAAATGAGGCGCAATTTATGTCATAGTATTCAGACCCTGCAGGCGGCGTGGCAACCGAGGAAACGTAGAGAAGTAAAAAATTTCCACAACTCAAAAAAACAAAAAAATTAACTTATATATGCAGTTCAAGAAATAAAAAAATTGGTTTTTATGTACTGTGTATATAGCAGAATACTGTCGATTGATTATACCGCAGCAAATACTTTATTGAAGCAAATTAATCATTTGATAGCTCTCCGAGAGTGTAAGGTGTCTGTGTACAGACCTCTCTAGCTACCCTCAGCATTTAATAAACAGACAAGTTACGGCGTATGTTTGCCATTTGACGGAAAACGTTTCAGTATTACAGCTGACAGAACTCGTTACCAGTACAGATGTCTTCCGGACAGTTTCATTTAGAGCTGTTACCGGCGCCTCCGCGGCTGTCGCCGACCGTGCTTTTTCCTCTGCGTGTTACAGCTGGAATATTCCTGCTTGATACAGTTGTAGCGTGGCGGGTGGGGGCTCAATCCAGCGCCGGAGTTGCTGGTTTGAAGAAGGTAAGTCGTGCTAACAGCGATGGGCACCGTTGCATAATATCAGGGATTGTTACCATCACTTGTTACTTTCTTTTACTTGCCAATGTGATACCGGTACTTCTTACAATACGGTATGCCTGTGACTTAAGTGGTTAGACTAACTAGCCATGGTGTAACTGCGTTACGTAGTTATACCGCGCGTAGTCGGCCGGCCGCGGTAACTACATAGTTACATGCCCAACTCACGCTGATAGTAGCTGTTTTAGGTCAAACGGAGCTTGCATAATTATACAATGTAACACTAGAACTGAACCACTGAGCTACGAAATCAACTCCTTACGTATAACTGTGGTACGTAAAATTTCCTATACGGTATACTCTTATATTCGAAACCGAATACTTCGTCTACGGTAAATTCCGCTGCTGCTGCAAAATGTGACAACGCAAGTATAAATAGATATCACGCGGATTGCTGTGATCACGGGGCCGCTGCTGCAAAGATCGTCTTCGTCAGGACGCGTCTCAAGCTCAGCAGTATTGAGCTTTCGGTTTTTTAAGAGCATCGATTTACGCTCACCAACTGAAACTCGATTCAGAAAGGCGAATTGATCGCCTACGACCGACTTTACGGACCAATTAAATCTCGCTGATTTGAGTACGTCCATCGCAGTGTGTTCATCGTAACTGTACTAAGCTTTAGTAGAGCAAAATCATCCACGAGACGCTCGATCGCACGAACAGATTTCTTGTGTTTCTCGATCACCTTTAATAACTCTATTATCAATCCTTGCGATGTTGTCAAGTCGCTTGGGGTGTGGATGGATAAACGTTTAACGTTTGACGTCCACATTCAAAAATTATATACGCTAATATTGCTCCTGAAAATTAAACATCTGTTACATAAAAAGTCACGCTTATGCTTTTCATCCAAACGCTTGTTGCCTCTCATTTCAACTACTGCTGTTTAATCTGTGGGAAAACCCCTAAATATCTTATATCAGATGTACAAAAAGCCCAGAACTTTTCAGCAAAAGCGGTTCTCAATGGGAAACTCACAATTAGGCGAGGTCACGCCAAGCCACTGTTAAAAAAGCTTTCATGACCATGAGCTAGCTTGAAATTAAAAATAGATGAAGCCCAATACGTTTCTCGTTCACTGCGTGTCGCTCTTGGAATTGCCTATAGGTTGTGCAGTTTACTCCCAGCAATCAGTGGTCGATCTCTTCGGCGAGAGCATCTCCAAGTGTACTACACCCGCACCAGGACTGGGCAACAAGCGCTTCCTATTTCTGGAGCTAAGTTTGCTTTGGAATGATCTTCCCGATGCAAGTAATGGTGCGACTGAATATAATCAGTTCACCAGGATGGTGTTGACGCACTTCGAGAGATCCCCATAATTATGGTAAAATTCTCTAGGTAAACGCAACAGGCTTGCTTACCCATAGCAGAAATATCAGCTAGTTCATATCTACTAAATTGGTCTTTTAACTTTCTGCGCTGATGCTCCTGAAAAACCGCGTTTCACTGATAAATTTTTGTCCATCATATATTACGGAGTCGCAGTCATAGAGTTAAATTACACATCTGTTACGCTATAAATTACCCCTACTTCTCACTTAATATTGCATGTTCTCTCACTTCTATTTTTGTAGCTTAATCTAGGGAAAATCCTCTGAATATCTTACATCAGATGCTCTCGTAACGTATAACGTATTCCTAACTGTAATATAGATTTTATTTCCAAATTTTTTTTACTGGTTAGACGTAACTTATACATATGTATAGGATACAAATGTTACACCACGTAATGCGTGCGCCATATTTAAACCTATAATATGTCTATTTTTAGCTCCAAATTATCTCTATTTTCATTATGAATAGGATAAAAATGTTGAACAAAAATGTCTGCCTAAACTTGTGATAATTATCACATGAAGCGGAGTCGCAGTCATAGAGTTGAATTAAATTCGTTACGTGTAGCGCATTTGTAACAGTTATATATGTGTAATACATCTAAGTTTCTTTATTTATATCATATACAAAATAAAAAATGTTACACCACTAAGACGGGCATCGTATTTCAAACTGTAACATGTCTATTTTAGATCTAAATTTTCTCTATATTTAGCATATGTAGGATAAGAAAATATTAAGCGAACATGTCTGTCCAAAATTGTGATACTACTTTAGTTTCTGACAAATTATCACGCACTGCCCACTGGTGTAAATCCCCAAACCAATGGTAAATCATGTTCCATGTGTTGGCCTTAAGAATGTTACTTATAAGTGTAAATACCTGAGGGTGCTGTGCCCCTAATTTGTTGGGCACTGCAACCAAATGAGAAAATAAATTATATATATTTATTATTTATTTATCTTGCTGCCACATGGGGGGACAAGCAGCCGTTACACCCGTGCCCCCTTCCTGCCCCACCTCTTCATGTAATTACCTTGGCGGCTAAGAGGAAGACGCGTCTCTTTTCTACTAATAATACCTACTCTTTCTCTGCGCCGAGCTCACAATCATAATTACAGAATTAATAATAATAATAACTAAAATAATAATCATAAATAACTCTGTATAATAATTGACAATATATATTTACATATAAATTTCAACATATATGTATTCATATTGTTTTATACCTGTGAAAGTATTTAACAACGCTGATTTTGAGGAAGATAATAAGTGCGAAAAATGGGCGAAAGTATTTATCAATTTATGTAATGATATTTTTACTGTCAGACTGTGCTGGGAACAGGGGGGGGGAATTAGAGAAGACTAGAGATGATGGCGGAACTTGAGAAACCTCGTAAGTCGATGCACTTCTTGCTTCAGCAAATCTGCATATGTCTTAAGTACCTCTTAGTAGTCTCATGAATACTGATTTTCACTTTCTTTCTGATCAAAACAGAGTAGAAAATCAATGAATAGAATGCGTAAGATATTCTTGAGAGCAGAAACATGCATACAGCTAGCAGAGTAAAAAACGGGGTTTCGGTAAAGTAATTTTTTTCGGATGGGCACGAGTAACTGGAAAAAATTTGAATAATTTATTCTCTTGCATAGCTAGTAGCTGCCGAGAATAGTGTACATCTAAGGAGTTGTGCGCTTTGCCGTTAGGTTATGGAAGTGTGCTGACAGTCTGGTGGTATGAGCACCGATGATCGAAGTAGTCAGTATCGTGAGTCAATTTGCGGATGCCTTGATCTTACGTTTCTTGACCCGTCGACGCTCGATTGTTCCAGTGAAAATCCGTATTGACACCATTGGAAATCGAACCATAGTGGCTATTGCATATGGGTAATACTTGGCTACCAAAAAGTACTGTTGTGTCCGCGTCACACATCACATTTGACGATAGCGCACGTGCCTCTCGCCACGTTTCACTCCAATAAATCGAAGACGACGGAAGTCCTGGGTAGCGTTCCCTCAAAATAACAATGCAATAGAGGAGCCATGTTTGGAAGAGAGATAATGCGCTGCACTTACAGCTCGTCATCTTTTTTTTTATGACAGGACGGAAAGCTAGCGCCGTATCATAGAGAGATCTTTATGCACATTTTACTATCTCAAGAAACGATTCGGTTAACTGTCAACACTTCAATGCCTACTCTACGCATTACTTTACATGTAGTATTATTCTTACGGAAAGTGTTACTTAATTGAGAACGTAAACGCTTAAATAGGGCAATTTTTACACAGGGACCTAATGTGTATTGCTGCTTATTTAAGGCCAAGTCATGAAAACCTAAGCATCGTTTTAATTGTATGTTTTAATTGGCATGGGAGTATATTAATAAACTTTATTATTATCGAGGGGATTTCACAACCCAAACTTTGGATTAGTTGAGCGATGTTTAGTTCTACGCTCTAGCGCCGGGTCGCATCCTGAAACCTAAGGTATTATTATTATTGTCATCGTTGAATTAGCAAATGTCCTTTCTGTCTTCCTCGTGCCATCTTCCTCTCTGACTTCCTTCCTTCCTTCCTTCCTTCCTTCCCTCCTTATCTCACACTATACACGAGGTCTGCTTGTCTGCGGTGCTGTGAGCAAAGCCAGCAGCGTGTCACGCTCGCTTGCACTTCAAAGGCAGTGCTGGCCACATTAGCGAGTGCCAGGAACGACAATAAACTCGCCAATGAGGGTAGGGATTAGTACTTTCTCATCTTCCTCAAGACACCTACTGCCTCCAGTTATATATGAATACTTTCATATTTCACTCTATTACTTTTGATACTGAGATTCAATTGATCACACGTGCATAGCGAGAAATATTTGGTAAGTAAAACTTGGGAAACAAACGCAGCAAGTCAGCCGAGTAGGCCCGGGCAAGCCTTCCTATCGGCGGGCAGTTTCTCTTTCTTATCAGTGAACCATTGGAGTCTAATGGAACCATTAGCCTCAGCCGAATGGAGTAATTTCGTGCTGTCTAATGGCACCATTATAATTTAAGTGCTGCATAATGGTACAATACATGCTGATTCCTGGAGCAATTATTTCATTCAGCCAAATGGTGCAAACAAGCTGTCGAGTGGCGCAATAGTATGGAGGAATTTTAGATGCTAAGCTAAACAAGAACACGCGATCTAATGGTACAATTTCAGCTACATAGTAAAAGTAATAGTATGCTGCACAATCTACATAGGTACAATGTCACTCTGTCTATAGGGAACAGTGCTATGTTGGCCAGGAGAACCATTTAACGACTAGTAAGTAATGGCACTAAAAGAAGTTGTCGAAAGAAAGCATGAGACCACACGCTTAACGGACCAGTTGCAAGCTGGTTCATAAATCAATATCAGATTTTTTTGACATGTCAATTATTCTAAACAATCAGATTAGTTTCGCACAGCAGTCAAGGTTGTCAAATTGTTCAGTATCGCGCTGCATGATGCATCAGTTTCAGTTGTGCTGATACATCAACTACAGGTTGACAAACTGGCTTCTTTCAGACTGTCTGTTTGATCAATTTTAGATTTTTCAAATCTAGAACACTGTCGTTGCCATTACTACCACTACTACCACCACTACCACCACTACTACTACGCGGGGTATATTACACCATTACACCGATGACTGCATGTGTGCTAGATCTATCGAATCACTTTCATGGGTTATTTAATTACGGTTAAGTTTTAGGCTGTTCAGTAGCACCAGCACATTCCGCCGCTAATATCACATAACTACCTTATTTGAGCAAGCTGAAATTCTACCCCGAGTTATACCAAACTACGAGTGCATAACAACAATATAACAAATGCACGCAAAATACTACAATAATTGTTTGTATCGTTCGCCTCTGCTCCACACGGCGCTCGTACCTCCGCAGCAAAACACCGCCTTCATTTCGCTTCCGTTCTCACGAATGAGAGAACATTTTACCGAATGTTTTGTGCTGCGGAATGGACGGGTCCGGCGCTCTTCCGCATTTTAGCAATGCAATAAAAGTGTAGCAGTTGGAGAGCTCTCCGTAAACAAACCGGCACTATAGCGAGCAAATCTGATACGACAGGAATTAGTATTGAAAACAAGCTTTTGCACTGCGTACGAAAGGGCGCTGAAGAAATATATATAAATATAGATTTTGTGGGAAGGTCAAGAATAGTTATTTTATGATATAGTCTTTCTTTTTTCGTGGGAACAAAATGGCCATCGATTGGGACGACAAAACCGAATTAAGCTGATCCCAATAAGTTGGACTTGTCCGAAACTTGAGCTAGGTGCGTTGACTTTACCCCGCTGGATCAAGTTTAGGCGTTAAACCCAAGCCAATGACACCCGGGGAAATCGAAAATTCAATCCTGTTCTATAAAATTATACTTTCAGCGGCCTCAACGTAATCGGGTTGCGGTTCTAAGTGAAACACGAACGCTTTAATCTTAAGTTCTGGACAAGCCAAACCTAGTTGACTTAACTGAACCTGACTTGGTACCTTTACACTCTTCGGCGAGCCGCATATACTGTAGGATGCACTATAAGAAACATATTCACTGGTCAGTGCTTCTGCACTCACATGAGATTCAGATTAGATAGCCGGCAATAAACTGATTGACTCGCCCATTCCCAGACAGGGGTTGAGTTTCACACTCAGGCCGTCTATATGATCTATTGCCGCTATGACGACACCATGGGTTAACTAAGTTTATTTGTAAACCGCTAACTAAATTCTAATAAGGACCAAATTCAAAATTTATCTCTCCGGAATTTCCATCATCCAGAGCCACGGACTCGCGACTCGTAAGCATTTCTTCGACCTCAGCAGCGCCTCACTCTATACTCAAATGGAAAATTTTAGGCAAATTGCGGACAGATATTATCCGAGGTCTCTCATTGAGATATCCGTTGCTAGAGAAAATTTCTGATTGAGAACTATACTCAATTGTTAAGCTAAGCCCCAAGATCTGACGTGCCTGGAACTTCCTTTTTTTTACTCCTTTATTTGTTCTCTTTACAATTTTGATAGAACTGATTAAAAAGGTTCACAATTTAAACGAGAACGAACCTGCTAAAAGCGACATTTCACTTGCTCAAAATAGAATTACATAATTATGAATCAGGCTAAAAAATCATGTCAGATATGAACTTCAAATCAGTATATCCGCCGATGGGCCCATATGTGTCCTATCAAGTCAAAGTGACTGCACCCTCAACTTAGAAACTCACACGCACTGGTTTGTGCTGCAGATATGGGCCTACTGGCCCCAGAGGAGTAAGTGCGGCTGCAGCCGACCACGGGTTCTCAAAAACTATGGCGCCGCTATGACGGAAGGTTCAAAAGACTCGCACCCCCCTGCTCCCCTCATCTCTGAGGAAACCAAGTACCCCCACGGCCGCTCTGCATACCCACCACTGCCGAGTCAGCACACCCAGATCAGCAAAGAGCTCGCGGGCCTGGGTTGGCCTCGAACCTGTGATACAAGGAGTGTGAGCTCAGAACGTAGGCGTGCTGCTACCGTGGATCTTGGCTCCGCTACTTTAAATAGTATTTTCTGTGTTAGAACTCACACAATTACACTTGAGGCAGCTGAAAATTCCATTTTAAGAAGCAAGAATAAGTTTTCGGATGTACCATAAATAATCACATAAGAGTCAACACGTGAAACTCGATTGAACGTGTTGAGGCCAGTTCATCAGTTTGAAGTTCGGAACAATTTTAGCCTATTGGGCCCAAATTCTCCTCCAATGGACAAAGCCTTTCGTCTCTGTCGCTGCTGGGCTGTTAAAAATTTAGGAAGCTGACAGTCTTGCTAATGAAGGCCATCAGATGCAGCTGAGTCTCATCCAATGTTTGCGGCGATTGACAGAGCAATGAAAGGCGCCGTATTTTCCTCATTACACGGACACGCTCGCCGTATTGCAGAATATCGATTGAATTCAGCATAGGCAGCAACCTCGAAAGTGAAGTCGGCTTCCAAAGAAAGCTCTGCGAGAGATCTAGACTGGCTGTTAGAGGTCCATAAAGAAGCGAAACCAGTGAATAATTCCTTTTGCCAAACGGTAGCAGAAGTATTGTAGTCGTACATATGTTTTTCCATGCGTGGGATCTTTCGCTGCCCATGGAATTATCACTCAAGGGTACCTGTCACCTAGAGTTTCATCATTCATTCTAACTTCAATACGACTCATAAAACTCAAGGTAACTTTATTGAGCTAAAGGGATCGCCTAGAAAGGGTATAGCATGGGAGCTCCCAATATTCCTCCCATGATATTTAAACATCTGACGGTATAGTACCTTGGCTTGAATACCACAGACGCCGTCAGGCCCCATTCTCATCCCTCAAGTTTCAACTAAAGCCTGTAAAGTTCTCGTCTCTGAACAGTTTTCAAGTGATACAGATATAATCTGCGCCCTGTCTATGCCACTAATTGTCTTCCTTAGCTAAGGGCAAACTGAGCTTATACACGCCTCTGTCATCAACAACTATAACCACACTATAGCGTGTGCCCTGTGGCACAGAGGTATTATTATAATACACGCAATGCATTTACAGGAAATGTCCTTGCTTGTGGTATAGGCAAAGTCGCCTTGACCGCACACCCTTATTAAGAAACCAATATACACTGGTTCGTGCTGCCAATAAATCGTCTAAGAGCCTATAGGATTGTACGGCTGAGGTCGATCACAGACTGTGAGCCACGACGTCATAGACGGGAGGCCCTTGACAACAGTACCCTCCACCGACGGCCGCCATTTCCGAGAATTCCAGTGCCCTCGGTGGACTATGAACAGGTGAGATGCTGACGCTGTATCGCCGCACAGCAGAACTTCCGTGCCTGGCCCGGGAATAGAACACCCCACATCACGGCAATAAGTGAACCAGCAATCTTCACCAGTCAGCCATTGGATCTTTGTTTCAATTTTGTGCTTTGTAATAGTTTTTAAATTCCAAACGTTTACTTTCGGCCAGTTTTTCCCTGTCACCATGTAGGATTTTCCCTCGATAACCAAGTCAGCAACAACCACATTCATATGGCGTTTGGTAGATGCTCAGCAGCAAACTATTTGGTATGGTTTAGTCAATGGCTGATAAATACGCGATTTGGACGTTTCACATTTTTGATCTCGTGGGCAACAGCCTTCATACTGTACATGTCGGTAGCACAAATCGCGCTACAATAAAACCTCAGCTATCTTTTGGCCCATGCTCTAAACAGAATTATTTTCCAAGAAGTATCTCGCATTATCGAGAGTCTACTAGCGGGATTCCCGCCTCATTTCGTGCAATACACCGCATTAAAACAGGCGTAGTGGCTAAACAGTCACATAAGTTAGATTTTCCATTGATTAGCCTACATTAATAAATTATTAGCGTGTGTATGAGAGGGCACAGCATCGCCAGAAGCAGCGTTCCAGCGAGTCATTGCTAAGTATTGACCATTGCCATCGTTGGTGGAGTGAGCTTAAGGGTTCAGTTTTGGGGGCTTAATCTTCGTTGCCGCCCCTCGTTGGTCCCGGTGGGGTTATCACTGCTGATTCCTTGGCTAGGGCAGAGCTCTTGTTGGCTCACTTTGACGGGAAACAGAGCATAGATGTTTTCTCATTTCCTCATTGATGTCACCCTGAACCTCGTTTAACTTCTTTGGCCTTCAGATCCAGTACAATCAGGGTGATACTTGAGGGCCTTGATCCTTATAAAGGTGTGGACCCGGTGGGTATGTTCCTTTGTTTCATAAGCAGCTTGCTGGCGTTCTTGCCCCTAAGCTAGCAGTGCTCTTCCAGCGCCTGATACGGTTAGGGAATTTTGCTGGCGTACTGGTAATATTACTCCCATTCCCAAGGGCCCAGTGTCGCCCCATGTTACAAACTACCGACCCATTACGCTGACGCCCATTTTGCCGAAGGTTTTCGAAAAATTGGTAGCTTGTAAGCTTCGTCGTTTTGCTGAGGTTACAGGTTTGCTGCCTGCAGGTCAGTTTGCGTACAGACCTGGTGTGTTTGTTGTGACGCAATGTTGTCGCTTTCACACCATTTACAGTCTGGGCTGGATTGTCGGTCTGAGGCACGCCTTGTACAGTTGGACTTGAGCGCGGCGTTTGACAGGATAAACCACAGGGGTCAATTATACAAGCTTGAGTCGCTGGGGGTGAGCGGTAGGGTTCTGTCAATCATTCACGAATTTGTTTCTGAGCGAACTCAGAGTGTGCGTGTTGACGGCGTTTTGAGTGCCTTAGTCGCGGTGGAGTCCGGCGTCCCTTATGGTAGCGTGCTTGGCCCGCTGTTGTTCATTCTGTATACTAGTGATATGTTGTTTTCGCTGGAAAACACGATGATCAACTATGCCGACGATACCACTTTGATAGCAGTAATACCTGCTCCCTGCATGCATACTGCTGTCGCCCAATCTCTGAATAAGGATTTATCTCGCATTAGTGCAAGGGGTTCGGCCTGGAGTATGAAGCTGAATGCTAGTAAGACCAAGTCGATGATTTCCAGTCGGTCTCGGACACTTGTACCGCAGCATCCTCATCTGGAGATAGATGAGACCTCGCTTCAGGAGTCTAGCTCCTTAGAGATTCTTGGTGTTGTCTTTGATGAGAAACTTACCTTTGAGCCGCTTATTAGAAGACTGTTGTCACGTGCTTCCAGTAGGATTGGGCTCTTGCGTAAGGCGAATTCCGTGTTTGGTGACAATGAGTACTCAGATGCTTTTATGCTTTTTGTTGCTTGTGTTGGAGTATTGCTCGCCGGTCTGGGCTTCAGCTGCTGACAGTCACTTGCGTCTGTTGGACTGACTTGTTAGCTCAGCCAGTTGGTTGTGCGCGGATAATGATCTGGTGAACCTGTCCCACAGGAGAAGGGTTGCCGAAATCTGTATGTTTTATAAGGTATACAACAATGAGAGGCATTCGTTGTATTATTCTGTCCCTGCCCTCAAGGTCTTTATTAGAGAAACACGTGCTGCGGTCGGCGAGCATACTTTTACGTTGGAGGTTGTTAGATGCCGAACTAATCAGTTCGGTCGGTGCTTCGTCCCCTTGTTCGTTGGGGGTATGGAACTCATTGCCAGCATTGGCTTCGGTTGTGTTGGCCTGCAGGCGTTTAAATCAGCTGTTAATGGCTTTTTGTTGGATTTCCTTTAGCGGCGTTTCGGGCTGCCAAGTGTTGCAAAATGCTTCATTTCGGTGTGCTACCTGTCCGTGGTGGCCCGAGCGTGAAGTTTTAATAATAATTATTATTTCTAACTTTACACTGTGTTGAGAAGCAGGGAATAAGACTCCTACTACAGTAAAGGGTTAATTAACAACAATGAAGATTTCCCCCCTACTTAACATTCTGAAGTTAATGGAGCGGCTCGGGGAGCTAATCTCATTGTAGCCGAGCCATCAGCTAAGGGGGGGGGGGCTAATTCCCCCCCCCCCCACCCTCGGCCAGCAATATTTCCGTAAGAGTGTCGCTCTCAGACAATGGACGGCCAAAGTATTACTGGGATAATAGGGCGGGCAAGCAAGCGCTGGAGATACTCGGTCGCCAGTTGCTAATTACACGACCGCAGCTCAGCGGCAGTAACTGCTGGGCTTGTTGTGCAGAGCCGCTCAGCGGGCAGCAGTTCGGTGGCAATAAAGCTGTGGTGCCACTCGTCTTGCCATCGGTTACTGCATGGGCGCCTCAGTGTCTTCTTCCGAGTCTTCTTAGTGGCGGAGTATTGGGTCTATGCTGGGCCGTGCAGGCTGTGCAGGACACTGGGCCTGGTCTGAGCCGTGCAGGCTGTGCAGGACACTGGGCCTGGTCTGAGCCGTGGAGGCTGTGCAGGACACTGGGCCTGGTCTGAGCCGTGCAGGCTGTGCAGGATATTTGGCTAAGGCCAGGCTGTGCAAGACACTGGGCCTCGTCTGAGAAGAGCAATTTGCGCACAGCATTAGGCCTAGGCTGAGCGTGCAAGCTGTGCGGAGCATTAAAAAAAAACACATTTATTTCTCATAAGGAGACTGTGTCCAACAAGGTTAGGACACAGTATCCTGAGGTTTTTATGCTTAGTACAAACATGAGAATAATACTAAAAATATCATAAGAGAGAATTGGCATTAAGTTTGCAGAGATCTACTAGTGCAATGTCTGCATCTTAATAAAGAGATGATATAGACACTATTTTCCGTTGAGGGAATCGTTGGTTACACAGAGCTGGGGTGAAAAGTTTTTTTTTCTTTTTGAGAGTATGTAATACAGTATGCAGCCTAAAGTGGGCTAGGGCCAGTCGTTGCGTATTAGTAAACGGTGCGTTTACAGGGATTTAAAAAAAGGAGAAAAGTGCGATGGTAAATTTAGAATATATAGACCAGCTAACCATATTCACGAGCGAATGAGAAATGGACATGTATTACCAGAAATAATAATAAAAAAAATCTTGAAATAAAATAGAATAAATAAATTATATTACAGTGAAAGAGACGCTGCACGTTTCCAATTTAATTCATTATATAACCGTGATTTCACTATTTGTGACAGACAAGGATTTATTGGTGTAAAACAGCCTGTGGGGGCATTAGAAAAGAAAAGTAATCAGAGATCACGCTAAAAGATATGAATTAACTAAGATGTTTGCTATGCTTGAGTATCTGTCACGGTTACCTTAACAATTTTAGCAAAGAAGCAGAATAAAAATAAATCATTTTTCATATGGATGCAGTACTCAACATATTAGGAGGGTGCAGCACCACGAGTGTTTAATTTTTAGTCTTAAAGCTAACACACGGGACAGAATTTGCCAGACGCCAGATTTTGTTTAACGTTTTCATTCTATGGTAAAAATGAGGAATATGTAATACTAAAACTAGATATACTAAACAATGTTAAATGCAACAAGATTGGCCAGATTTTGTTTAAGGGTTTTATTCTATCCCTGATTACACAGTTCGATTACTTTACGCCCGTGCAGACGGTCTCTTCCGTGGTCCTCCGCACGTACGGGAGAAGGTAGAGGCCTCGTGGTATAGGTCGGCCACCTCAATTAGCGGCCCACCTCCCAAAACAGAGGGGGGGGGGAAGTATTGACAGCCTATCTAACTTAAAAAAAAATCTCGTCAGCAGGAACTGCGGCATTCTGCAACATGTCCTACGGAGAAGGTACTTGGAACCTTCGGATTCATAAGGTCCAAACAATATTTTTCGGCAGTGAAAGGGCCCCGCCAGCATCTACCCCTGGAGCTGAATAAAATAATTATAATCAAAATAAAATAAAATAAGTAAATTAAACTAAATAAGAAAAAAAAATTATAAAATAATTTGATATATACGATGCACATGTTATGTGGCGTAATATTCTGATGCCACTCATGACAAAGATAGAATACAATACACATCAAAATAAACATAGCAAGTCTACAAATGCGCTGCATGTAAAGCAACATCAAAATAAACATAGTAACTCTACAAATGCGCTGCTTGTAACGGAACACTGCGTCTGTGAATATGTGACAGACTCAATATAATCACACTTCAAAAGATCTATAGTACGTTTACAACGCAAAATTACACTGCAAAAGAAATATAGTATGTTTACAAACGCGTTGTGTGGTACGCAACTAGTGTATCTATTAGTATTAATATTTTGGATGGCCTATGCCGGGCCAAGCAAGCTGTGCAGGGCATTATTCTTAGGCCGGGCCGTGCAGGCTGTGCAGGACATCAGGCCTACCTTTGAGCAGTGCAAGCTGTGCAGTGCATCGCGTGCTGTGGTCAGTATGCGCCGGTAGCTGCCCTGACGTGCGCACAGCAGACGTACAGAGCAGTTCAGACAGCCAGAGGACGGCGTTGAAATATGGACTTCGGTGCTCTATTGCACAACGCTCATGTGCTGCGTGTGGCGCCGAGTACACATACTTATGGGCATTTATCGGCTGCTATCGGATATCTATCACTATTTTCCCCCTATAGGCAGCCGATAAATGCCTATAATTTCCGATTGGGCAGTGCTCTCAGAGCCACGTGGGTACACAGGTGCAAAGTTATTGCACGCTACACAAGTCCCGATTTGTGAGGGGCATAACCTGGTTATCTGGATTTTAATCATTACGTTGCATTAATAATAATACCAATCATCATCTGAGCCTATTTAATTCAGGCTGTGCCACATCACTACTACAGTTTTACCCTCAGGAGCACAATATGTAGTAGAAATGATCATTGAGAGAAAATATCACAGTATCAGTAAGATTGAATTCAACAATTTCGAATTAGTTAATGACGTTTTACATTCAACAAGCATTTTCAGTGAAAGTAAAGTAACATGTAGCATCTTGTCATGAATGTACTTGTATCTGGGTACAGCGGAACTGCTAGGAAATAGACGAAGATATTGTGTCTATTTCGAGAAGAGTCTCCATTTTCATAGAAAAGTTTTACAGCATATCTATTTCCGTTGAATTCATAAAACGTGTCCTTTAGCTAACACTCCAGAAAATTGTAAATTTATACGAGTATGCAAAACTAATTAAGTATTACTGTACCATGCTGCTGACCACTTGGTACAGCGTCGACTGTTGCCCCAATTCTCGTCAGGAGGCGCTGCGTGCGGTCTACCTTCTTTGTTTCGGGAAGTCACCGTTCAGGACTTTTCTCTGTTTTGGAATTCTCTGTTTGAGGATTCTGCTGTAGTTCACTGGCAACCTGTTGAATAATTCCTTCAAAGGTCTCACTAAAGAGATATCTACATGAGGCATTTCTGCTATGAACTTCCTTCATCTCATTGAGACCAAAGCAGCAGAATAAGCCAATTCCAGCAGAGATCCACTGAGAAGCAGTCGGCCCAATACTTGGTGCGCGCACTCAAACCTAGTCGGGCGAATAAATCATTTTCGAGCAAATCCAATTTGAATTGATCCGTCAGCTCCGGAGCGACGGCCGCTCGTCTGACCAAGCGGATCTCTTCGATTACTGCACGGCCTGCCTCGCATGTGTAATATGATGGCAGATGAAAGGCATTCTTGGGCATACTTGCAGAATTAGGATATGCATATCACTGTGTACAGCAAGGTTTGGTTACTAGCGAACCCCATGCCAGCATTGATGTGTACAGGGCGAGGAAAGTACGAATCTTTTGCTACACTTTATGGTGCTTTCGTTTCCAATGTGAGAATTTTTTCGTATTATATATAGAATTACCGACGCTGGGCACATGCGGCCGTTTGCAGCTCAGCCACTACACTATAAACAGACAGGAGATGCGCAGCCACCGGCCCTATTGAGTCATAGTTGGGCCGCAAGCAGCTTTGAGTGCCCACCTCTCTTATATTTTAGGATATTTTTCGATCAAATTCTGAAATCGAGTCAGTGAAGGACATAGTCCGGGGCAGCTGGCTTACAACCACATAGTTTACAAGCAATCTTCCTCTCATTCAGTTAATTGTGCTCTTACTTTCTTTAATGGTTTAAAAAGCAGTCAAAACAGCAAAGAGCGTTTTCAATCGTTTAATTAATTACGATTTGGTCACTAACAGTACTGAAAAACAGCGGTTCAATTTATTTTGCTGGAAAATTACGAACAATATATAAGTAATATATAAGTACATACAGATACACTCAACTCTCTGTTTCGTCGCATTGATACGCTGTTTTCATAATGTAGTCAGAAGGTCACTCAAGACAGAGATAAATAAGCGATGTGTAAACAACTTTAAGCAATAAAAGCCACGGTAAACAGGAGCAGCAGCTGCAATAAAAAGTTTGGATGGCCATCATCTTCCTTTTACAGGTTTGGGTGAGACGATACACGCAGCTTTTGCTGCACTTAGATCGATCGGCAGGAGAGAGGCAGTTCACTGCTTCCTTCAAAAGAGTGCTGCTGGTCAATAGGAACTATTGGTGGTTTGAAGATTGGGCGTCTTGTCAAGGGAAAGTGAGATAAGGCACACATATGACGCAGTTTACGTAGAGACTCTAGAGGCTAACCCCGGTCATCGGTCCCAACATCTCTGCCCTTACTAGTGTAGCTAAAATAAATTATGTTTCTTGTTAGATTTTGCCATTCATTATTTTAATATCTGAAGATGGCAGAAGACATTTTGAAACGCTGAGATTTTAGGAATTTGTCGACAATAATATTTAACGTATAAAATTATTCTTAGTTTATGATCGTATACTACTCGGATACAGTTCATTGGAATGTTGTTTTACAGCTGGGAACATTAGTACCCATATAAAAATTACCATCGTGTTTAATATATTACTTGAGGAATCCACTATATAATAAATCACAGTTTTTGGTCGCTCCTTTGCTTGCTCTCTTGCTTGCTTGCTCCAATGTTGGTCCGTCTCTCCGTCACGCTGTTAAGAGTTTAATACGAGAAAATTCATGTACTGAGAAACAAGTTGAGATACCATACAATTTCAGCACTTGGAGTACCGGTGACAAATATAGCTCTGGATCTCCGATCTCTGGCTCCCCAGCCTCTGGATCCCCGCTTTCATTGCTGAATGATATCGAAGTAGTTGAATCTTCACGCTGAGCAGACACCTTTTTATATTGAATTTACATCGCAGCCAAAGTTCGACGCTGGAGGTTCAACAATCAGTTGGTATCCACAATAC
>LQNS02278074.1:2231802-2243870 GCA_001587735.2 Parhyale hawaiensis
CGGCTCATCATAGAACTCATCCATAATTCACGCCCCAAACCCTTCGCTTTGCATGCAGATATGGGCGAGAAATAATCCAGAGAGATGAGCAGGCTATTGCATCGGAGCTACACTCACCATGCATTTGTTCTGGCCAGGCGGACACGGGCGGGACTGACTCAGTTCGTATTTGATGCAGTTGTTGCAGACGTAACACTTGAGTCCTGCAGCGGGGGCGATGTTGTACAGCAACGTCACCAACAGCAACACTGCAACACACTGCCTGGAGTACATGTTGGTGGAGGGGAGTGTTGCGATTGATACTCGGTGGAGGAGGGTAGCGCCTAGCGGGGTGTTCAGATGCTCGAATAACTGACTGCTCAGGTCTTCTTTTTGATACTGTCAGCAGGAAAATTTTACCTAACAAAAGAGGTAAGGAAAATTTAATACTCTACAGGACCTGGAAAAAGAGAAAAAACATTAAAAGTATTGTAACTTTGAAAATATTTGAAACGATAGAAACTTAACACTAGAAACAGTTAACCACTGCTGAAAGAGATAATGACGTTTATGTAGGTGTATTTATGAAAATAATCCTGACGTTAGTACATACTGCACTGTGCACACAATACTGGCTATTCACCACCATTCTGTAGGAAAAACAAAAATCTATTAACATTCCTCAAACTACGGATGTAGCACAAGCACACTGTCGTCTCAGGGCTACGTGTCAACCGACACTTTGCCCATATTAAGGAAAAGATCTTCTTCGCCAGCGAGAGCATATGTACTTCAGACACAACTGTGGTTCGACCGTCACGAGATGAAGAGCAAAAAAGAAGTTTAAATAAAAGAATTTTTACTTGTGTCTTACAAAAAACAAGATGACTTTAAATAATTTGCTGCAACATTGTTTGAGGTTCACCTGCGAGTACTCACCACAGTACATCACAAGCATGACACTCCGGCCAATTAACTCTGCAGCTCAGCGTGCGCGGTAGCTATAGTAAGATTAAATTAAAATTAATCGTCACAGTTAATTTTTTATATTGTGCTCCGATTCCCAGAGTTTAGGGATTTTAGTGGGGATTTCTTGCCATAATTATAAATTAGAAGAAGGCTGCGAGAAAACGAAACAGCTAGGCCGCTACCAAAAGTACCTTAATTATAACGTTATGTCTCAAAAATAGCAATATACTCATTGATTATAAGTGAATAAAATTTCGTAAGCTATGAACAAAAACGTACACGAATGTGTCATAAAACACGGAAAAGCTTAGGAATGGAAAAATCACATACAGTTTGCTGTACCTGCCAGACCTGCGCCCATACCTACAGTGGAGCTCATGAAAGCAAGATGCAGCACAGGCAGGATTATTGTCTGAGTTTCGAGAGGAGTCCCAGTGTGGCGAAGGTAAGCTCTATTGCTCTACACGCTCATAAAATATTTTTTTTTAAGCAAACACCATAGCAAGTGGTGTAGTGTACTGTTGATTATTTTCCCAATTAACTTTCCCTGCACATGTTTACTGGACACTCAAGAGGGCGTCGACTGTTGCTACGACTCACAACAGAGGGAGTTGCAAGCCGTCTACATTTACGAATATTCTCATTTTCGGAGGTTTCTCCTCCAGGAGTTCTCGATCTGTCTTGGCAGCCTGTTTGAGGAGTTCTACTCTACTCCTATACATCCCGAGTGAAACAGTCGCCTCACGGAGCCATACCTACTAACTTCTATAATATTAGACCAATGATGCATTTAGTATTAGCCGGATTAATCGCCATCGAAAAAGGCGACTTGGCTCTTTCCCGATCTGACCGTGCGGCTGTTAATCAAAAATTGAGCGCGGGCAGCTGGTGTGCTGGTAGAAAGAGTTGGCGCCCCAGCAGTCGCAAGTGAGCAGAAGAGAACATTCTATAATTTTTTAATACAACCATCTACTCGAACATCATTCCCAGTGTAATCATTTGCTCAAACATTATTCTATAGGTAATCATGTTTTTGAACATAATGCTGAGTGCAACCATGCATTTTTCTTGAACATAATTTTGAAGCATGTTCTCGAACATGAATCAGAGTGTGACCATCTGTTGAAGATAAATTTAAGTATAACCATTTTTGTGAATATAATTCTGAGTGTAACCACTTTTTTAAACATAATTTCAAAACGCCTAGCCCTGAACCCAACCTTTGCACTCCAGTAGACGACGTGTTAAGCCGGGACCGATTCCGATGTATGACAGTGCGTCTATAAGTTAAGTTAATCACCTCATCTAGCTGGACCGAAGAAAGCTTAACATAAATAAACTACAGCACTCTGAGAGGGCATACCTCTCCTAAGCAAAGCATGGTAAAAAAAAATTAAAATTGGTCTTGCAACCATGATTTTCCTCGTATCAACACCAAAATCTAATAATTTGTGCTTCTTAACAGTTTAAAGAGTTTCTGTGATTTTCTTGAAGATCAGTTCATAATTTTTTAAAGTATGCTGCTAAAAAACATTCTGGCAAACATTAATCAAACTCACAAACGGACCAACCAATCATCACCAACATTTAATCAATTATGTCTTTAAACATTAATAACATTTCCTGTAAATTTCATAAAGATCCATTCATAATTTTTTATTTATTGTGCTAACACGCATAAAATCAAACACAGCGACAAACATACAAACGAACGAACAGAGCATGACAAAAACTTGGTCATTTGCACAACTTAATATCCCTAACAACACATGCAAGTTTCATGAAAATCCCTCTATAACTTTTTGAGTTATAGTAACGAAAAAATGAGGCAGACAAATAAACAAACGGATGGACGGATCTTCACCATAAGCTAATCATCTGTTCTTCCTAACACACCTAACAATCCCTATAAATTTTGTTGAAAACCGTCCATAACTTTTCGAGTTATCTTGGTGACAGATATACAGATAGACGGACGGACAGACAGACAAACACGACGAAAACGTAACCTCCTTTTAGTAGGTAACTATAAGGACCTTTTCAGTTGTATAAATGTCTGGTTTTATGTTTGTCCAAATAAAACTGAAAGAGTTACAGACGGACTTTCATGAAATTCGTAGGAATTAATTTTAATATCAAGAGGCACAAATGGCCAAATTATGGCGACGATAAAAAATCTTGAGTTCTGAACTAAACTGAATTTTCATTGAACACTGTCCTGCTTTGAGGAAGTACGCTCTTTCAGAGTGCTCTATTTTGTTTATGCATTATAATGTCGATCGTGCTAAGATGGATGTAGCTGGCGACGGTTTAACAAGCAATGATAAGGTGCCTTAGCGCCGAGATGAGCTGTCAAAGACCCGCTCTCTGCCGACACCTCGTCTGACGCTTATTTAATTTGCAAGAGTCGTCCAGAAGGAAGCGCAGTCCCTTTTTAAAATAAAGAACGCACATAAAATAGGTGTATCCGGGAAATATGGTATATAATATTTGATTGAAGATGTTTACTGCAGGTAGGACAGAATGAATGGCTGCGTACATAAGTACTCGTAGATTCTAGTCACACTATCTAAACATTTATGTCATTAAAACTCCTTCTATATGGCTTTTTAGCCCTGCATTGTGCTTATTCCGTAACAGAAGACGTGTGAGACTCAAGACTCGTGACGGGTTAAATTTCCTTTCTTTCTTCGGAGGCTGACTGGTGTGCTCGCAGCCCCGCTTGCAGGAGGCTGACGAGTTTTAATGACATAAATGTTTAGATATTGTGACTAGAATCTACGAGTACTAATGTACGCAGCCATTCATTCTGTCCTACCTGCAGTAAACATCTTCAACCAAATATTATATTATAAAGCTTGATAAATACTTTACAAGGACAAGGCAATGAAGATACGCACTAAAATAAGAGGATGAAGTGCAACTGCAGGAGGCTGACGCGTAAAATGTTCTCGTGATTTCAAAAATTTATATAAATATTAGCAGTTATGTCAATTTGCTGAGGAAGCGTCGCTGTGCAAAGTTTCGGATTTTCTTTTTTTTTTAAATTTGGAGTGAATTAGAACCCAGAAAGTTGCGAGTTTCCTGTTGCTTAAACAGACGCAGCAAAGATTCGGACGCGTTGAAGTTTAAAAGTAGGGTTTTTTCGATTTGGTCGTCAGAGCCGAGCTAAGCGTATTGAGTTGACTAAGCCGAAACTGCAGACCGGAACTTTGGCTTCGTCATCTTGACACGAATTACAAGTGTTTCAATCAACCCGATTACGTTGAACAGTCTGAAATCTCCATTTTACGGAGTAGCATTGAGTTCTTGGAAGTTTCACAGGTAAGCAATTAAAAGTCAATGCCTGAAGCTTGAATGAAAGGGTCGAAGCCGGCGCACTGATCTGAAATTGAAAACAAGTTAAACCTCGAAGGTTTGATTTTTCTGCCCAGTTTAACACGTCCATACTGCAGGAGACTAGCGTGTGACCCAACTCGTATAGTTAAAAAAGGCACATTCGATAGGGCAGTAATGTTAAGCTTCCGATTCCTGACTTTGTCCGAAATATCAAACGAGTGCATCGCATGGCTGCGACCAACCGATTCAAGGTTCAGGAGATAACCCTTAATCGATTACTTGTGACACTTCCAAGAACTAAATTTTACTTCGTAAAATAGAGTTTTCAGTCGGTTCAGCATAATCGGATTGCTTCTAACACCTATAGCACGATTCAAAGTGACGACTCTAGAGCTTCCACATTATCAGGGGTTTCCAACCGAGCGTGTTCGCACCCCCTAGGGGCGCGAGATAACCTTTCAGGAGGTAAAAATTCTTGGATAAATTAAAAGTTGGATACTAAAGTTTATTATTTAATTCGTTGTAAATTTCATTCTTTACCTATCATCAGATGAGTTACGATTTTTGAAATTACATGCCACAACATATTCAAGTTTTCTGGGGTGCCAGGTCGGGGCCCGCTGATAACGCTTCTTAAGGAAATTTGAGATGAGATTAACAGATTAACCTTATGCATTCACCGAGCTCATGCAAAATGAAAAAAAAAAATGACGGTTAAACGAAAGTAATCGAGCAGAAAGTGTGCAAACGTCAGCAGTTATATACGAGCAATGTAAAGGTGGGATTGTACAAGCATTGACTGAGACGGGGAATAACAATTCTAAACTAGAGCAGTCTGAGAGCGCATATATCCGCCAAGAAAGACAACGGTAACGAAACATGCAAATCGGTTCAGGAACGATTATTTCCTTCGTATCAACATCAAAATCTATTTATTTGTGCTTTTTGACAGTAATAGCAGCTTCTGTAAATTTTGTTGAAGATCCTTTCATAACTTTTTGAGGTAGCTGCTAACAAACTTTCTGACAAACATTTGTCAAAGACCCAAATAAACATACTGATCATCACCAAAACTTAATCATTTATGTCTTTCAACATTACTGTCAATTCTTGTAAATTTCAAGAAGATATTTGAATACTCAAAGTGTATCAGTCAATTGATTGGATTTGGCACTGCTGCGTTCAATTCAGCCCCGCCCCTAAAGGACTGCTTACGCTGGTTTGACTATAATAATTTAATCGAGCCATTGGGACATGCTCTACTGCGCGCTAAATTTGAGCGTTGAAGGCTCGACTTGTTCGAAACTACACGCATGTCCGCTGACTTCCCCCTGCCGAGTTGTTTTTCAAGCTCTGGCCCTCAACGGGCTGCCCTTGAGACTCCCAGAAGCTCAATCTTGCTGCGTAAAATGGAGTTTTCAGCCGCTTCCGCGCAATCGTGTTGCTTCTAACACTCGCAACACGATTCACAGTGACAAAGCCAGAGCTTTTGTCTGAAGCTTTAAATAATTCTAGCCTCGTAGGCTTGATTTCGGCACCCAAGTGAACGTGCTCATATTACAGACTGAACTTCATACTCGATTTGGAGCCGAAATTAAGACTACGGGGCATGGCTTGTCCAAAATTTCAAACAGTAGTTTTGGATTTGTTAATTTAAAACTCGCTGCAAATATTAGAAGCAACGCGATTACGCTAGGCCCTTTTCAATGTTCAAATTTGTCTTCAGGGTAACCGATTGAGTGTCAATGATTGAAATTCAACTCAGCGCACTTGCCAGAAATTTCTTACAACTCAAGCACCCGAGGCTCAATTTTAGTGCCCAATAAATCGAACATGCCCTTAGTTACTCTTACATTGAAATAAAAACAGACGTATTCACAAGTCTTTGCTTATCCAAGTTCCAGCCTCGGCCGACATCTAATAAAGACATCACGTTTCCACCCCTTGAATACATGAAGTGTTGATTTCGAAAGTCTAAATTGAGCAAACTCTTCACACGATCGGCGGCGGAGCCTCGGGCGCCCACAACTTACGGCAAGAATTCGCCCCATTTGCCAAGTCTTCACAGTCGGGGCGAAAATATTGAATACTTTTGACCGAAGTCCGAGGAATTTTCCCCTAACTCGGCGGATGAGCAGAATTTTGAGCTCATTAAAGTTTTTTCAGTCGAGGGGAAAACGACGTCGGCTTTGTGTGGCTTAATGTCACCCGTAATAAGAATGGGGAACATTTTAATCTGCAACATGGCCTTCCGATCTCATCCGTTACTGGGGGAAATGGAATTGCGAGATAAGCTCCAGGTTTTATAAAATTAACTAAATTGTTCTTCCGATCTCGGCTGCTGTTGGCAGTTATGAGAATGTTGCGTCACAGTTTTCAGGGTCGGCTTTCAGATCTTCTGGCTATAGAAGGGAGAGAATTTTACGGCATTCACAGAAAATGGGCTTTCGACTTCGGTCGTTACTGAAGAAGCTGCATTAGTTGCATAGGGTTTGATCTAAATTTGAACTCCATAGTTTTAGCATTCCAGACATGGTTATCCAAAATTTGCCATAGTTGAGTGAAAATGAAGTTGCGGTAATACGGAAAGAACAAAATATGAAAGCTAATGGATTCTTTTATTACCCAAAATGTCATTAATGAACCAACTAGATTAAATACCGCGTATTTTGTAGCCTAGCGGTAACGGTGGTAAATTGGTACAATTTTTATAACAAATATACTTACATGGATGATAAATAGGGTTGTGACTTTCCATACATGCAAAGGCTCTAAAAAAGTTGCATATATGCGCAGGATGCATGTATTAAGTGCATAATTTATTAAGCGCTTGCATAAAACATGCACGTGCATATTATATGCAAATGGTAACTGGCATAAATCATACACAGGCACATTATATGCATTGTGGTATATATGCAATGTTCAAAGAGTGCATATAATATGCAAAACATGCATCCAGTTTTGCCGTGCATATACAGCATATTATATGCAAGCCAGGGTCACAACCCTACTCATAACTGTAAATAGTGCCGCACTATGTATAAATACACATTTAATATGTATGTGCATATTACATGAAACTGCACTTGCATCACATATGCAGGTACATATTATATGTAAATTGTATTTGCATAAATATGCATGTACATATTATATGTAAATCAAACTTCCATAAATATCCACGTGCATATTATATGCAAATAGTAATTTGCATAAATTATACACATGTATATTATACCCATTGTGGTAAATATGCAACGTTAAAAAAGTGCATATAATATGCATACAGTTTTGCCGTGCATATGCAGCATATTTTATGCAAGTCAGAGTTACAATCCTAAGGATAAACGTTAAACTTTGGATGAGGTCTTGTTTATAATATATTTTTTTAATGCGAAACTACCTTAGAGTTTAAAAAAAATAATCTAATATGGGTGCACTCGAGTGTTGCAAGTGCTAGAAGCAGGCTAAATAAAAACTCTATTTTGTTGAGCAAGACATAGTTTTTGGAAGTCCTAAGATTAATAGATCAAAGGGCAACACCTGAACGTTAACACTGTGGGTGGAAGTCATACAATGTAACAAAAAAATCCGTAAATTTTATGGAACAATCGCTGGCAGTAATAATGCCTAGAAAATTCCGTAAGATTTACGGAACTCCAAAAATTATCCGTAATTTTCCCAGCTGTCTCTGAAAAATGCACGCACCAAAACTGATATGTTCCCGACTTCTAGGTAAATTACGAAATTCCGTAAATTTTAGGGAATTTTCTTGGCATCATCGCTGCCAGTGGTTTTCCCGTTAAATTTAAGTGTAGCAACGGTCTCTAGTTTCGGACAACTCAGGCGTGGAAGGCTTCATGTCGGCAACCTATCAAATGCTTCCTATATACTATAGTATAGAACGCAGCTTTATTTTTACTTCATTCAAACACAAGCGATTAGCATTCCCACATCTGGTTCAAAACTTTCAGAAAGTTTGAAATTAGTGAATTTTCTTCGGCTTTGGCGCCGATGGCAGTGCGCCTGAACCATACAGTAGATATGCTGCTTTTTTCTCAGCTTTTTAATTCTGTGTTATGTTGAAGTTGGGGCGAGCTCGATCCGATGAAATTAATCAAATCATGACTATGAGGCCTGACTTATCTAAAACACCAGACGGATTTTTGCCTCTGAGAATGGTGTTGCAAGAGTTAGAAGCAACGCGGTTGCGTTGAGCGGTACTCCTCTTTACGGAGCAAGATTGAGTTTCTGTAAGTCTCGCCGATAATTTATTGAGGGTTAATGGCTGAAATTCAGCTAAGAAGGTCGAAGTCAGAGAATCTGCCGGAAGTTTCGTACAAGCCAAGCCTTAAAAGTTTAATTTTAGTGCTCAATTGAACATGCTCTTGGTGTAGAACGAACTTGTGGAGAAAATTCACTCGAGCATATAGGGTTATATATTGGTAAAATGTCAAGAAAACTAAAAAAAATATAGCGAGGAATATGCTCAACCGTTGTAAAAACTTTAATCCCCCAACAAATTTTCCGTGATTGATCTTAAGGTTGTTAGACTATGAGCACGTTCGATTGTACGCCGAAATTAAGACTTCAAAGCTTGACTTGTCCTAAACTTCATACAGAAACTTTTGTTATGTTACTTTGAATCGCATTGCAAGCGCTGGAAGCGCGACGATTTACGTTAAGCCCGCTAGATATTCCTTTTCATGGAACACTCGTATGTTTCTGAGTGTCTCGAAGGAAGCAGAATCAGGGTCAATGCTTAATTTCAATTCGACGGACCGATACCAACGCACCTAGCGGTATCAAGTCTCAAACAAGTCAAGTCTCGAAGGCTTAATTTCGGAGCCCAATCGAACGTGCCCAAAGTGTGCCATAGCCTTAGAGCGCGTTTGGCAGGGCAGCAAAATTAAGCCTCCGACGCTTAACTTATCAGAAACTTCAAAGAGGTGCCCTGGTTCCGATCGGTTAATTCGTTTACGGGTGCTGACACCTAATCGATGGCCTGTGAGAACCAAAAGAGCTCACGTTTACCCCGTAAATGGATATTTTAGTAGTCTCAGCATAATCGAGTTGCATTTAACACCTGCAACACTATTGAAAAGAGCGAAGTATTTGCGTACAAGTGAAGTTAAATGAGCTTGGCTTAGATCGACTTTGACGACCCAATTGAAGATGCCCTGAGCCTTCGAAGTTTGAGATCTCCGGAACGGGGGACAGTGCGCTGGCTTCGCACTGCTGAGTTCGAGTTCAAGTTTTAACCCTCAATTGATTCCCTTCTGACTACGGAATATTCAGTCTTGCTTTGTAACACAGGGTTTATTCGACTGGGTCGTCAGAGTCAATCTAAGCCAAGCTCGCTTGAACTGACTTATCAGAAGCTGCAGACAAAAGTTTACCTTCGTCACTTTTTATCGTGTTTCAGGTATAAGAAGCAACCAGAATATGCTGAACCGATTAAAATGTCCATTTTACAAAGTAAGGTTGAGTTCTTGGAAGTCTCACAAGTAATGGGTCAAGGGTCAACATCTGAAACTTAAATAAACAAGTCAGAACCAGGGTAGCTCTCTAAAGATTAACACAAGTCAAGTCTCAAAGACTTAATTTCGCTGCCCAGAGGAGTGCACCCTTACTTTAAAAGGAAATCGAATATTTAACAAAGCTTTTAATATTTTACAAAAGTACTATCCTTTAATAGCCCCAGTTTCATAATAATTGCCTCCCTAGTGACTGACTGTTGACTTCCTTGTTCTTGAGACAGACTGTTGAGTTGTGTCTTTCGCCTTTTTAGTAAGTGACTGTGAACTTGTTTCTTTCCCCATTCTAACGACAGTTTGTTAACTTCTTTCGCCTTTTAGTGACCGACTGTTGACTTGTTTCTTTCGCCTACGCGCAGTGACCAACTGCATTATAGAGCTATTGCAACGCTCCGGGTTGTTTCTGTTTTAAATTAAACGCCGGAGCCATAAATGCTACACAAAGTTCAAGGTGGCGTAGTTTTATGGAAGGAAGCTGCCGTTCCTGCAGGCTTGAGTCCCGAGCTTATCCAATAAAAGAAGAACGATTTATGTCCGCACGACGGCAGAATGGCGGGAGGAATATGAAGTTGCTGGACACGATGGATGGCCGCGAAGTGGCGAATGAAGAGACATGGCGACTGCTGCAGGCAAGACGCATGCGAGGGATCGCCTGTTTTGAGAACATTTAATTTAACGGACTGAGTCCACATGATATTTTGGGAGCTATGGAGGGAATGGAACTGGGAGACCTGGAGGTTTATCTGGCTAGAGCAGAGCCGAAGCGAAGAGCGACGATGCTTTGTGGAGCAGACTCATGAAGGGACGACTTTCAAAACTGGTGAGAATTGGAAAGCCAGTGAAACCGTTTAAAACCACTGGAACAGCTTACAACCATTTGAAAATTTACCACACTGAAGAAAACGTTAAAAATCTAAGAAAACGCTTAGCAATGAAAATATAAACAATCTCCTAAAGTTGTTCAAATTTATTGGAAAATTGTAAAATTGTGAAAGCATTCAAAACCGGCTGAAAGTCTGAAAATCAACTGGAAATTTGTAAAAACGTTGAGTGTGTTTAGAACCACTGAATTGCTTAAAAACAATTAATAATTTTTTAAGTCACTTAATATCTTTAACCATTAAACGTGTTCAGACCGATTCTTGGTTTTGAGAATCATGAAAAACACAGAAGACCCTTCAAAAGTTCAAAGCCAAAGAGTTAAAACTTCCTAAACCAATGGAAGCGTTCAAAGTCACTGAAAAAGCGAAAACTAATAATAAAAAAACCTTCACAGTCAGCCCACAATCTGGCCTCAGCAGTAGTGATGGGGAGACTCGGCCATACGTACTGCCCGCTTCAAGCGCCGGTCCTTCACAGCGTTAAGTTCAGAACGTAAACTTATCGATGAAACTTTTAATTAGAGCGAGGATCTATCGACAAAGTTTTGAAAAGTTAAACTTCACATTAATAGCAGCCCTTCTGTGCAGTAAATAGTTGCTTCACTTCGTCACTTGGTGCTTTGCAGTTACCTTCATTTTTTTTTTTTTTTTCACCAGAAGTTCATGTTTCCTTCTCACAAACTGTTGACCGGACGAACCAGTGTACCAGCAAGCAAAAAGCGTAATATATTCTTGCTTCCTGCAGAGTACAGTATCAGAACATTAACGGGTATGCCAGGCAGGAAATAATGTGTTTTGGAATATTATAGCATCTGGTATTAGGCTAGTTTTTACGTAACCTGTGGCCCTCAGTGTATGTGATCAGTAACCCAGATATGAGTTTACGATCATTGTCAAGTAGTTGTAACGTAAATAAAATTTTAGTGCATGGGATAATAACAATAACTTGTATGAAATGAAGAAAGATTGCTTAAAATGTTTACCGCTATCTCAGTAACGCGGATATAACAGTTCGTATTTTTGTATCATGAGATCGGGCTGAACGGCATATATAGTTTATATCATATTTGAAGCGGCACGGAAGGCTTCTTTACGAAATTATTATTATTAAAACTTCACGCTTGGGCTCCCACGGACAGGTAATACAACCCAACTGAAACCGCTTGCAACACCGGGAAGCCCAAAACGCTGCCAAAGGAAATTCAGCAAAAAACCATTCACAGCTGACTTCAACGCCTGCAAGCCAATACGACCAAAGGCCGATGCCGGCAACAAATTCCAAACTTTAGCCGACCAGGGCACGAAGCACCGACAGAACTGATTAGTTCGACATCTGACAGCATCCAAAGTGAAAGAGTGC
>LQNS02278074.1:2274425-2300085 GCA_001587735.2 Parhyale hawaiensis
TAGAACTCATCCATAATTCACGCCCCAAACCCTTCGCTTTGCATGCAGATATGGGCGAGAAATAATCCAGAGAGATGAGCAGGCTATTGCATCGGAGCTACACTCACCATGCATTTGTTCTGGCCGGGCGGACAAGGGCGGGACTGACTCAGTTCGTATTTGATGCAGTTGTTGCAGACGTAACACTTGAGTGCTGCAGCGGGGGCGATGTTGTACAGCAACGTCACCAACAGCAACACTGCAACACACTGCCTGGAGTACATGTTGGTGGAGGGGAGTGTTGCGATTGATACTCGGTGAAGGAGGGTAGCGCCAAGCGGGGTGTCCAGCTGCTTGAATGACTGCTCAGGTCTTCGTTTTGATACTGTCAGTAAGAAAATTTTTACCTAACATAAGGTAAGGAAAATTTAAAACTCTACAGGACCTGGAAAAGAGAAAAAACATTAAAAGTATTGTAACTTTGAAAATATTTGAAACGATAGAAACTTAACATTAGAAACAGTTGACCACGGCTGAAAGAGACAATGACTTGTATGTAGGTGTATTTATGAAGATAATCCTGATGTTAGTACATATTGCACTGTGCACACAATACTAGCTATTCACCACCATTCTGTAGGAAAAAAAATTCTATTAACATTCCTCAAACTACGGACGTAGCACAAGCACACTGTCGTCTCAGGGCTACGTGTCAACCAACACTTTGCCCATATTAAGAAAAAGATCTTCTTCGCCAGCGAGAGAATATGTACTTCAGACACAACTGTGGTTCGACGGCCACGAGATGAAGAGCAAAAAAGAAGTTTAAACAAAAACATTTTTACTTGTTTCATAGAAAAAAAAAGACCTAAATGACTAAATAATTTACTGCATCATTGTTATGTCAAATATAGCTGCAATCCATATGTGCTGAGGTTCACTTACGACTACTCACCACAGTACATCACAAGCATGACACTCTGGCCAATTAACTCTGCAGCTCAGCGTGCGCGATAGCTAAAGTAAGATTAAATTAAAATTAATCATCACAGTTAATTTTTTATATAGTGCTCCGATTCCCAGAGTCCAGGGATTTTAGTGGGGGATTTCTTGTTATAATTATAAATTAGAAAAAGGCTGCGGAAAAATGGAGCATCGAAACAGCTAGGCCGTTACCAATAGGACCTTAATAATAACGTTATGTCTCCAAAAATAGCAATATACTCATTGATTATAAGTAAATAAAATTTCGTAAGCTATGAACAAAAATGTACACGAATGTGTCGTAAAACACGGAAAAGCTTAGGAATGGAAAAAACCCATACAGTTTGCTGTACCTGCCAGCGCTGCGCCCATACCTATACCGTGGAGCTCATAAAAGCAAGATGCAGCACAGGCAGGACTATTGTCTTAATTTCGACAGGAGTCCCAGTTTGGAAAAGATAAGCTCTATTGCTCTACACGCTCATAAAATATTTTTTTAGCAAACACCATAGCAAGTGGTGTAGTGTACTGTTGATTATTTCCCAATTAACTTTCCCTGAGCCTGTTTACTGGACACTCAAGAGGGCGTCGACTGTTGCTACGACTCACAACAGAGGGAATTGCAAGCTGTCTACATTTACGAATATTCTATTTTCGGAGGTTTCTCCTCCAGGAGTTCTCGATCTGTCCTGGCAGCCTGTGTGAGGAGTTCTACTCTACTCCTATACATCCCGAGTGAAACAGTCCCCTCGCGGAGCCATACCTACTAATTTCAATAATATTAGACCAATGATGCATTTAGTTTTAGCCGGATTAATCGCCATCGAAAAAGGCGACTTGGCTCTTTCCCGATCTGACCGTGCGGCTGTTAATAAAAAATTAAGCGAGGGGAGCTGGCGTGCGGGTAGAAAGGGTAGGCGCTCCAACAGTCGCAAGTGGGCAGAAGAGAACATTCTCTATTTTTTTAATATAACCATCTACTCGAACATCATTCCCAGTGTAATCATTTGCTCACACATTATTCTATATGTAATCATGTTTTTGAACATAAAGCTGAGTGCAACCACGCATTTTTCTTGAACAAAATTTTGAAGCATGTTCTCGAACATGAATCAGAGTGTGACCATCTGTTAAAGATAATTTTAAGTATAACCATTTTTGTGAATATAATTCTGAGTGTAACCACTTTTTTAAACATAATTTCAAAACGCCCAGCCCTGAACCCAACCTTTGCACTGGAGTAGACGACGTGTTGAACCGGGACCGATTCAGATACATACATGACAGTGTGCCTACAAGTTAAGTTAATCACCTACTCTGGCCGGACCGAAGAAAGCTCAACATAATAAACTACAGCACTCTGAGAAGGCATACCTCTCCTAAGCAAAGCATAGTAAAAAAATATTGAAATTGGTTTTACAACCATGATTTTCCTCGTATCAACACCAAAATCTAATAATTTGTGCCCTTTAACAGTATAAAGAGTTTCTGTGATTTTCTTGTAGATCCGTTCATAATTTTTTAAAGTATGCTGCTAAAATCATTCTGGCAAACATTAATCAAACACACAAACGGACCAACCAATCATCACAACATTTAGTCAATTATGTCTTTGAACATTAATAACATTTCCTGTAAATTTCACAAAGATCCATTCATAACTTTTGATTTATTGTGCTAACACGCATAAAATCAAACACAGCGACAAACATACATACGAACGAACAGAGCATGACAAAAATTTGGTCATTTGCACTGCTTAATATCCCTAACAACTCATGCAAGTTTCATGAAAATCCCTCTATAACTTTGAGTTATAGTAACGAAAAAATGAGGCAGACAAACAAACAAACGGATGGACGGATCTTCACCATAAGTTAATCATCTGTTCTGCCTAACACACCTAACAATCCCTATAAATTTTGTTCAAAACCGTCCATAACTTTTCGAGTTATCTTGGTGACAGATATACAGATAGACGGACGGACAGACAGACAAACACGACGAAAACGTAACCTCCTTTTCGGAGGTAACTATAAGGACCTTTCAGTTGTATATATGTCTGGTTTTATGTTTGTCCAAATAAAACTGAAAGAGTTACGGACGGACTTTCATGAAATTCACAGGAATTAATTTTAAATGTAGGAGGCACAAATGGCCAAATTATGGCGACGATAAAAAAATCTTGATTTCTGAACTAAACTGAATTTTCATTGAACACTGTCTTGCTTTGAGGAAGTACGCTCTCTCAGAGGCTCTATTTTGTTTATGCAATATAATGTCGATCGTGCCAAGATGGATGTAGCTGGCGACGGTTTAACAAGCAATGATAAGGTGCCTTAGCGCCGAGATGAGCTATCAAAGACCCGCTCTCTGCCGACACCTCGTCTGACGCTTATTTAATTTGCAAGAGGTGCCCCAGAAGGAAGCTCAGTCCCTTTTGAAGTAAAGAACGCACATAAAATAGGTGCATCCGGGATATATGGGATATAATATTTGGTTGAATATGTTCAGTGGAGGTAGGACAGAATGAATGGCTGCGTACATACATAAGTACTCGTAGGTTTTAGTCACAATATCTAAACATTTATGTGATTAAAACGCCCTCTTTATGACTTTTCAGCCCTGCGTTGAGCTTATTTCGTAACAGAATACGTGTGACACTCAAGACTCGTGACGGGTTAAATCAAAACATAACTTCGAATAACACTTGGGTATTATTTTAAAACAACAACCTGCAATAAAGCGTGATATATACTTTACAAGGACAAGGCAATGAAGATACGCACTAAAATAAGAGGATGAAGTGCAACTGCAGGAGGCTGAAGCGTAAAATGTTCTCGCGATTTTAAATTAATTTATTTAAATATTAGCCGTAATATCAATTTCCTGAGGAAGTGTCGCTGTGCAAAGTTTCGGATTTTTTTTTTTTTAATTTGGAGTGAATTAGAACCCAGAAAGTTGCGAATTTCCTGTTGCTTAAACAGACGCAGCAAAGATTCGGACGCGTTGAAGTTTGAAAGTAGGGTTTTTTCGACTTGGTCGTCAGAGCGTATTGACCTGACTTAGCCGAAACTGCAGACCTACACCTTGGCTTCGTCATCTTGACACGAGTTACAAGTGTTTCAATCAACCCGATAACGTTGAACAGTCTGAAATCTCCATTTTACGGAGTAGCATTGAGTTCTTGGAAGTTTCACAGGTAAGCAATTAAGAAGCAATGCCTGAAACTTGAATAAAAGGGTCAAAGCCAGCGCACTGATCTGAATTTGAAAACAAGTTAAACCTCGAAGGTTTAATTTTTCTAATTTTTTCTGCCCAGTTTAACACGTCCATACTGCAGAAGACTAGCGTGTGATCCAACTTGTAGAGTAAACAAGTGCACGTTCGATTAGGCAGCAATGTTAAACTTCCGAAGTATCAAACGAGTGCACCGCATGGCTGCGACCCACCGATTCAAGGTTCAGGAGATAACCCTTAATTGATTACTTGTGACACTTCCAAGAACTCAATCTTACTTCGTAAAATAGAGTTTTCAGTCGGCTCAGCATAATCGGGTTGCTTCTAACACCTATAGCACTATTCAAAGTGACGAAGCTAGAGCTTCTATATTATCAGGGGTTTCCAACCGAGCGTGTTCGCACCCCCTAGGGGTGCGAGATAACCTTTCAGGAGGTACAAATTCTTGGATAAAATAAAAGTTGGATACTTAAGTTTATTAATTAATATGTTGTAAATTTCATTTTTTACCTATCATCAGATGAGTTACGATTTTTGTAATTGCATGCCACAACATACTCAAAGTTTTCTAGGGGTGCCAGGTCGGGACCCACTGATAACGCTTCTAAAGGAAATTTGAGAGGAGATGAACAGATTAAACTTTCGCATTCACCGAGATCATGCAAAATGGGAAAAAATTGACGGTTAAACGAAAGTAATCGAGCAGTAAGTGTGCAAACGACACCAGTTATATACGAGCAATGTAAAGGTAGCATTGTACAAGCATCGAGTGAGACGGAGGATAACAATTCTAAACTAGAGTAGTCTGAGACTCTGAGAGCGCATATATCCGCTAAAAATGACAACGGTGAAGAAACATGCAAATCGCACCCCACCCTGGGCTCCTAGATGACCTTCCAAGAAATGCTAAATCTTAAATAAAATAATGCCGTATATATAAATATGTTAACAAATATGGTACATATATAATTCTCTTTTATCAGATGAGTTATTATTTTGGTGGGGGTGCGAGAATATATTAAAATTTTTCTAAGGCTGTCAGGCCTAGAAAAGATTGGGAACCGCTGTCTCATATCTTCAGTTTCAGACAAGTCAATTAAATCGAGTGGGATTGGCTTAGATCGACTTTGACTGCCCTATCAAAAGCGCCCGAAATCACCCAATAGTTAAGCTCCCGTACTACAGTCAAACCAGCGTAAAAAGTCCGATGGGCGTGGCTAAGAACGCAAAGCAACGTTGCCAAATCTGACTTAAGCGCATGTTACAGCTTGTCTCAATCGATAAAATTATATTTATGCTTGAATACTCAAAGTGCATTAGTCAATAGATTAGATTTGGCACTGCTGCGTCCAATTCACCCCCGCCCCTAAAGGACTGCTTACGCTGGTTTGACTATAATGGTTAATCAAGCCATTGGGACTTGCTCTACTGCGCGCTAAATTTAAGCGTTGAAGGCTCGAATTGTTCGAAACTACACGCATGTCCGATGACTTCCCCCGGCCGTGTTGTGTTTCAAGCTTAGGCCCTCAACAGGCTGCTCTTGAGACTCCCAGAAACTCAATCTTGCAGCGTAAAATGGAGTGTTCAGCCGCTTCAACGCAATCGGGTTGCGTCTAACACTTGCAACACGATTCACAGTGACAGAGCCAGAGCTTTTGTCTGAAGTTTTGAATAATTCTAGTCTCGTAGGCTTGATTTCGGCACCCAATTGAACGTGCTCACGATATTACAGAATGACCTTCATACTCGATTTGAAGCCGGAATTAAGACTACGGGGCATGGCGTGTCCAAAATTTCAAACAGTAGTTTTGGATTTGTTAATTTAAAACTCGCTGCAAATATTAGAAGCAACGCGATTGCGCTAAGCCTGCTCAGTATTTAAATTTGTCTCCAGGGTAACCGATTGAGCGTCAATGATTGAAATTCAGTTCAGCGCACTTGCCTGAAATTTCTAATAAATCATGCACCTGAGGCTCAATTTTAGTGCCCATTTATTCGAGTGTGCCCTTAGTTACTCTCACATTCAAATAAAAACAGACGCATTCACAAGTCTTTGCTTATCCAAGTTTCAGCCGAGGCCGACATCTAATAAAGACATCACGTTTCCACCCCTTGAATACGTGAAGTGTTGATTTCGAAAGTCTAACTTGAGCAAACTCTTCACACGATCGGCGGCGGAGCCTCGGGCGCCCACAACTTGCGGCAAGAATTCGCCCCATTCGCCAAGTCTTCACAGTCGGGGCGAATTATAACTTATGAAAACTGGCTTCAGGCTCCTTAAAAGGGGATTGAGCCGCCTACTCGTCTTAAAACTCGAGTAATTTCAAAAAAGTCAGCTCCCCTTTTGCTGCAGCCGAAACACACCGAATATGTCACCCGTAATAAGAATGGGGACATTTTAATCTGCAACATGGCCTTCCGATCTCCTCCGTTACTGGGGGAAATGGAATTGCGAGATAAGCTGCAGGTTTTATAAAATTACCTAAATTGTTCTTCCGATCTCGGCTGCTGTTGGCAGATATGCGAATGTTGCGTCACAGCTTTCAAGTGTCGGCTTTCAGATCTTCTGGCCATAGTAGTGAGAGAATTTTACGGCATTCACAGAAAATGGGCTTTCGACTTCGGTCGTTACTGAAGAAGCTGCATTAGTTGCATAGGATTTGATCTAAACTGCAACGCCATAGTTTTAGCTTTCCAGACATGGTTATCCAAAATTTGCCATAGTTCAAAGAAAATGAAGTTGCGGTAATACGGAACGAAGAGAATATGACAGCTCTGGGATTTTTTTTTATTGCCCGGAATGTCATTAATGAACCAACTAGATTGAATAGCTCTTATTTTGTAGCCTAGTGGTAACGGTAGTAAATTGGTACAATTTTTATAATAAAGATACTTACATGGATCATAAATAGGGTTGTGACTTTGCATATGCAAAGGTTCTAAAAAAAACTGCGTATAGGCACAGGATGCATATATTAAGCGCTTGCATAAAATATGCACTTATAATATCTAGGTGTGATATTAGATGATAAATCATCCTTTGGTAGTCACGTTATTGAGTTATGTATCAAACTGCAAAAAGCAAAAGGTGCAATCTATTCAGTTGCAAGGTATGTGTGCAGAGATACCTTACGGTCATTATATTATTCATTAATATATTCACACTTCATTAATGCAATTATTGTTTGGGATGCTGCGACCTCTAACTGGACACGAAAAATCAGCACAATCATGAACGGAACTTTGCGTATTATCCTGAATGTTGGACGAGATGAGAATTATATGCCAATGATGCCAATGAATGCTATGTACTGCCGATTGAAGCTTCTCAAATATCATGACGTTTATAATTATTTCTTGCTTAAATTCATTAGAAAAGCCAGCACCCTTGAAAACACAATATTCGAAAACCATTTTCCACCGCTGATTCCAGATGACATATACGACAAAGAAACAGGCGGTTAAATTAGACGTCGAGAAGCGTTTTACAATTTTCAAAGCTGTATGTGCCTATAATCAACTTCCAGAGTTGCTTGTATTGCCAAAGTGTGATGATATTTTTAAGCGTAGGTATAGGGAATATTGTATTGCCGAGTATAATGTCTAGCTAACGTTGTGTGCCCAATAAGTTAACCATTGCTTTCTATGGGCTTGTTCACTAGCTAGACTGCATCTTTTGTAAATAGATTTGTATCTCATTCTTTTCTGAGAGCAATAAAGGTGTTAAAGGTGCAATATGCAAATGGTAACTTGCATAAATTATGCAGATGCATATTGTATGCATTGTGATAAATATGCAATGTTCAAAAAGTGCATAAAATATGCAAAATATGCATACAGTTTTTCCGTGCATATTCAGCATATTATATACCAGTCAGGGTCACAACCCTACTCACTGCAAATAGTGCCGCACTGAGTATAAATACGCATTTAAACTGTATGCACATATTACATGCAACTGCAGTTGCATCACATATGCACGTGCATATTATATGCAAATTATACCTGCATAAATATATGCATGTACATATTATATGTAAATTACACTTGCTTAAATATCCACGCGCATATTATATGCAAATAGTAACTCGCATAAATTATACACATGCATATTATATGCTTTGTGGTAAATATACAATGTGCAAAAAGTGCATATAATATGCATACAATTTTGCCGTGCATATGCAGCATATTATGTGCAAGTCAGAGTTACAACCCTAATGATAAACGTTCAACTTCGGATGAGGTATCGTTTATAAAATAATTTTTCAAAGAGTAACTAACTAATGGTGTTGGAAGAGTTGGAAGCAACGCGGTTGCGTTGAGCCTGCTGAAAACTCTCCTTTACGGAGCAAGATTGAATTTCTGTAAGTCTAACCGGTAATTTATTGAGGGTTAATGGCTGAAATTCAGCTCAGAGGGCTGAAGCCAGAGCATCTGCGGAAAGTTTCGTACAAGCCAAGCCTTAAAAGTTTAATATTTGTGCTCAATCGAACATGCTATTGGTGTAAGACGAACTTGTGGAGAAAATTCACTCGAGCATATTGGGTAACATATTGGCAAAATGTCAAGAAAATTAAAAAAATATAGCGAGGAATATGCTCAACCGTTGTAAAAACTTTAATCCCCCAACATATATTTCGTGATTGATCTTAAGGTTGTTAGACTATGAGCACGTTCGATTGGGTGCCGAAATTATGACTTCAAGGCTTGACATGTCGAAACTTCATACAGAAACTTTCGTTATGCTACTCTGAACCGCGTTGCTCAGAGATTTACGTTAAGTCCGCTAGATATTCCTTTTCATGGAGCACGCGTATGTTTCTGAGTGTCTCGAAGGAAGCAGACTCAGGGTCAATGCTTAATTTCAATTCAACGGACCGAAACCAACGCACCTAGCTGTATCAAGTCTCCAAGGCTTAATTTCGGAACTCAATCGAACGTACCGAAAGTGCGCCATGGACTGTTAGAGCGCGTTTGACAGGGCAGCAAAATTAGGCCTCCGAGGCTTAACTTCTCCGAAACTTCAAAGAGGTGCACTGCTCCGATCGGTTAATTCGTTTACGGGCGCTGACCTCTAATCAATGGCCCGTGAGAATCAAAAGAACTCAAGCTTACCCAGTAAAACGGATATTTTTTAGTCGTCTCAGCACAATCGGGTTGCATTTAACACCTGCAACGCTATTGAAAGGAGCGAAGTCTGTGCGTACAAGTGAAGTTAGATAAGCTTGGCTTAGATCGACTTTGACGACCCAATTGAAGATGCCCTGAGCCTTCGAAGTTTGAGACCTCCGGAACGGGGGACAGTGCGCTGGCTTCGCACTGCTGAGTTGGAGTTCAAGTTTTAACCCTCAATTGATTTCCTTCTGACTACCGAATATTTAATCCTGCTTTGCAACACAGGGTTTATTCGACTGGGTCGTCAGACTCTGAGAGTCAATCTAAGCCAAGCTCGTTTGAACTGACTCACCAGAAACTGCACACAAAAGTTTAACTTCGTCACTTTTTATCGTGTTTCAGATATAAGAAGCAACCAGAATATGCTGAACCGATTAGAATGTCCATTTTACAAAGTAAGGTTGAGTTCTTAGAAGTCTCACAAGTAATGGGTCAATGGTCAACAGCTGAAACTTAAATAAACATTCAAAACAAGCTCTCTAAAGATTAGCACAAGTCCAGCCTCATAGACTTCATTTCGCTGCCCAGTGGAGTGCACCCTTACTTTAAAAGGAAATCGAATATATAACAAGACTTTCAATATTTTACAAAAGCACTGTCCTTTAATAACCCCAGTTTCATTAAATTTGCCTCCCTACATAGTGACTGACTGTTGACTTCTATCTTTCCTTGTTATTGAAACAGACTGTTGGGTTGTGTCTTTCGCCTTTTTAGTAAGTGACTGTCAACTTGTTTCTTTCCCCTTTCTAGCGAACGTTTGTTAACTTGTTTCGCCTTTTTAGTGACCGACTGTTGACTTGTTTCTTTAGCCTACACGCAGTGACCAACT
Source organism: Parhyale hawaiensis (assembly GCA_001587735.2). NCBI lineage: Eukaryota > Metazoa > Arthropoda > Malacostraca > Amphipoda > Hyalidae > Parhyale > Parhyale hawaiensis. The sequence continues at coordinate 2,284,636 of LQNS02278074.1, forward strand.
GCATTATAGAGCTGTAGCAACGCTCCGGGTTGTTTCTGTTTCAAATTAAACGCCGGAGCCATAAATGCTACATAAAGTTCAAGGTGGCGTAGTTTTATGGAAGGAAGCTGCCGTTCCTGCAGGCTTGAGTCCCGAGCTTATCCAATAAAAGAAGGACGATTTATGTCCGCACGACGGCAGAATGGGCCCTCCTTATACTTCAACGACCTGTGCTACCTACCGGCGCTTCACCGCTTACTTCTCTGTACCGCTGACGACGTCCGTTCTGCGTACGCAGGGATCGCCTGTTTTGAGAACATTTAATTTAACGGACTGAGTCCACATGATATCTTGGGAGCTATGGAGGGAATGGAGCTGGGAGGCCTGATGTTTTATCTAACTAGGGCAGAGCGAAAGCAAAGAGCGACGATGCTTTGTGGAGAAGACTCATGAAGGGACGACTTTCGAAACTGATGAGAATTGGAAAGCCAGTGAAACCGTTTAAAACCGCTGGAACAGCTTACAACCATTTGAAAATTTACCACACTGAAGAAAACGTTAAAAATTTAAGAAAACGCTTAGCAATGAAAATGTGAAGGCATCTCTTAAAGATATTCGAATTTATAAGAAAATTGTGAAAGAATTCAAAACAGGCAGAAAGTGTGAAAATTAACTGGAAATTTGTAAAACCGTTGAGCGTGTTTACAACCACTGAATTGGTTAAAAACAATTTAAAATTTTGTGAATGACTTAATACCTTTAACAATTAAACATATTCAGACCGAATATTAGTTTTGAGAATCATGAAAAACGCAGAAGAGCCTTGAAAAGTTCAAAGCTAAAGAGTTAAAACTTTCAAACCAATGAAAGCGTTCAAACTCACAGAAAAAGCGAAAACCAATAAAAACCTTCAAAGTCAGCCCACAATCTGGCCTCAGCAGTATAGTGATGGGGAGACACGGCCATATGGTTCGCTTCAAGCGCCGGTCCTTCACAGTGTTAAGTTCAGAACGTAAACTTATCGATGAAACTTTTAATTAGAGCGAGGATCTATCGGCAAAGTTTTGGAAAGTTAAACTTCACATTATTAGCGGCCTTTCTGTGCAGTAAATAGTTGCTTCACTTCGTCACTTGCTGCTTTGCAGTTACCATCAATTTTTTTTTTTTTTTCACCAGAAGTTCATGTTTCCTTCTCACAAACTATTGACCAGACGAACCAGAGTACCAGGAAGCAAAGAGCGTAATGTATTCTTGCTTCCTGCAGAGTACAGTATCAGAACATTAACGGGTATGCCATGCAGGCAGGAAATAATGTGTTTTGGAAAATTATAGCATCTGGTATTAACCTAGTTTTGACGTAACTTGTGGCACTCAGTGTATGTGACCAGTAACCCAGATATGAGTTTACTATCATTGTCAAGTAGTTGCAACCCTTATAAAATTTTAGTAGTACATGGGATAATAACAATAACTTGTGGAAAATGAAGGAAGGTTGCTTAAAATGTTTACCGCTATCTCAGCAACGCGATGTAACAGTTCGTATTTTTGTGTCTTGAGATCGGGCTGAACGGCATATATAGTTTATATCATATTTGAAGCGTGTTTTGTGCTGTTTTAGTGCTAGTTATACGTCTTCTAGAAGAACAGAAGCGGGAAATGCAAATCCAGGCAAAAGTATCAGAAAAATAAGCCACTTCACGAATAATCGGCCAGTCTCGGGGTGACGTTATTGTTTGTTCTGTGCTGTGATCTCTCGGTTAGCCCGAGGACTCTTTTTACGCGGCCACGGAAGGCTTCTTACGAAACTGAGGCTATTATTTTAATTTACTTACATGTACGCCCAGTCAAGTTGATACATATGGAATATGTTTCTATATAGATTCAGATGTCCTGAATCCAAAAACCACAACTATTTTTTAGGGAAATTATTACTTTTCGAAATATTTGACTTTGAAATTCTATTTTTCCCCTATCTAATACCGAAGAAAAACATTCCAAAGTACCCAACTTTTTTTTGGTAAATTTTTACAAAAAGCCAATATGTCGCACAGCTAATTCACTACTAGATATTGATAGAAGTCTATTAGAAAAGTGCAATGATACCCATATATATCAATCGGAAATGCATAGTTTTTGGGATATATGACTTTGAAGTTTCTATTGTTTTTCTATGGGAGAAAATTGCCGGCGTCGTTAGAGGCTCGCTAGCGACCTCATATGCACCTTATTAACCGAACATAACCTAACGCAACCTACTATAATATAATTTAATCTAACCTAACCCAATGCAACCTAACCTAGCCCAACCCAACCTAACCTTCAAGTTCGTTAGATTAGGTTGGGTTAGGTTAGTTTGATTTAAGTTAGGTTCTGTTAGGTTTGGTTGGATTATGTTAGATAGGGTGAAGTTAGGTTAGAAAGGGTTGGGTTAGGTTAAGCTTCATCCAGACTACCGCTCATGAACGCAGTGAAAATCCCGCAGCCGTGTTCACACTGTTGCACGGTGCATTGTAGCGGTCAGCGACGCTTGACAATTTATGAAGCGTAGATGTTCAGCAGAACTCAGTTGCCCACGTACCTTGATCCAAAGAAACTGCAATTTTTGTCACTATTAATAACCTTTTTACTTCTAGTATCAACACAACTATGAATAAGCAGATACTTATGCATTCTTCAGCAATGTGTTTGTGTGTAATAAACCTATCAAACCTATCAATACGCATACTGACAACTGAGCTTGGGTTGACATTTTCATACTTTTCTTTACCACTCGGTATTGTTTTCGAGGTTGTCAAGTGAATAAATTTTTATGTGCGGTTCCTCGACAATTTATGTTCCCCATACTTAGTGCAAAGGGTTCAGACATTTAATTTTGTCTCTTAAACACAACTGTGTAACCACAAAACGTCGATAAAATGTTTACCGGCAACTCAGTTGAAGTCAGTTCTCGACACAAGTGTCACTACTGCAGTGAAGTTCCTTATGTCTCGTCAAATTTACAGTGACATAGAATTCAGAGAAGCATAAAACTTTAAATATATCTATAAAGAAGCAAGAAAACCTTATGGAACGCCTAATATATTCGTTTTGCGTGAGAAAAACCAAAAATTACAAGGTGAACCTGTCTTGGCCGCAGCCTAAATCGTGTGAAAATATCCAGCAAGTTGGACGCTCGTGAAAACTCTCAAAGCTGCGATTTGAGGACGAAAATTCGCAGCGATCGGCGAAATCGCCATGGTGTGGACAGATTTTGGCGGTAGTCTGGACGGGGCCTAAGGTAAGGTTGGGTTAGATTAAGTTATATATGTTGGGTTAATAAAGTTCCTATGGGGTCGTTAGCAAGCCTATAACGACGCCGGCTATTTTTCCCATAGAAAAACAATGGGAACTTCAAAGTCATATATCTCAAAAACTATGTATTTCCGACTGATACATATGGGTATCACTGCACTTCTCCTATAGATTACTATCGATATATAAACAGGAATTAGCTGTGCGCCATATTGGATTTTTGTTAAAATTTACCAGAAGACGTAGGTAGGTCACTACGTCCACATGCAGCCAATAATCTTAAAGATAAACTTTCTTAAGCCTTGTCAACTTGGAATCCTTAAGCAGAGCCCACACTACAGTCGCGAGCTCAACTTGATAAGAGCAGCATGCACAGCTCTCACGTCGCCCCGTCGGCCCCGATACGTAATAAAAGTTGACGTGCTGTCTGAACGTAAGGTCAAGAGGCTGAGGTTGTGCTTACATAGTGTAAAGTGGCCCCGGTATACGGTAGTTTTTAACAGAAGAAATGAGCAATAATGAAAGAGATACATTCTATAGTAGAATAGAACACATAGCTGGCTGTAGACGGACCAAGAGGCCCATTCCCAGTGAGCAGCCGGGACTTACGCTCCGGCCCTCTATGAGCTTTCGCTATTAGTTTAGAATCATAGAGACTTTTGAGGGAGAAAGCAAGAAGAAAAAAATAATAATGTTAGGTAAGGAGTTGATCGCGCAAGCACAATTATATGCCGCACAGCCGGGGAGCTTGGAAATGTTGAGTTAGCCGTGGCATGAAATATGGATTACGGTGGCTTAGAAGCATTGGCAGTTAGGGGTGTGGCACTCCTGGAGGAGGAATTCGTAGCTGTGGAGGATGTTGCTCCCAATATTTGTCGAGACGATTTTGAACTGCATTGATCGACTTTGCACCAATGACTTCGGAAAATTAGTCTATTCCAAATATTTCGCTTCATTGGTTCTGTACAACATACTCTAATGCTACAGAAGAAAGAGTGCGTAGAGCAAAATAGCACAACCCAAGTGAGGCCGAGGTAACATTCTGTGTGGAATCTTGAGCTTCAAGAGTGGGATAACAAAAACAAAAATGGCTGAAAGACGCAAATCTGCTGCGGTGAGGTCGCAAGTGGCCGCGATCGCCCAGTTTGGTGAAAAACTTGCAGATCAATATTTTGCATGAGCAATAATGGGACTGATGAATTGATTACTTCAGTCATGTTGTTGTGGCAGATTTTATTGTTGCAGTTAAAACCCTAAGACCGCAGCTGTGGCCATCACCAGCCTCGTCCCTCTAGCTCAGCTGATAACCTCTCGTAGGAAGAGCGTTATGCTAGTAACCATATATGGTTACTTGCCCGGTAGAGAGTAAAATCTATTGTAGCCACGTTGTGTTACTGTGTGGCAACAGTTATCCTATTGTATTCCTACAAAAAAAAGACTTTGTTGCGATGTAGTTACATGAGAAACTCGGGGCTAAAGTTAAAATTAAATGCCTCCCTATCGGTAAATCACTAATGTCTATAAGGGCAGCGTGGTGTAATATAGGAAAAACGCCTAAATAATTCCAATAGCAATTAATTCCTCAATTAAATAGTGATGTGGTGTCGATAAAGTTAGGTAAATAAGAAGGGAAGAAGAGCACACATAAATGAAAGAATAGGTTATGGGTCGGTTCAAAGAACGAAGGCACTTATACTACATAACATACACCATATTCCTCAATTACTGCGTACTAGTGTCAACAATATGTAGTAATTAAATGAGAAAAAGAGGAAGAGTGAAGACGGTTTATGTGGGAGGTTACCTGATGATGCTGAGACGCAGCACTTAATTTCCCTGACAGAACTCTAGCCTATAGGTCGACTCTGGAGCTAAAACTGTAAATCAGCTTCTGGGGCAGCCAATTTAAGACGATACCAACGATGTCATTGTCTCCGGTTTACGGCGGTGGGGGTAGTGGATTTTGTTAGTTTTCTGCGAGGTTGAGAAGCGGCGACCTTTGAAGACGTCAAACAGCATCAAATTAAGATGGTAGCCTAATCGGCCTGTGTGGGCTGCCTCTTGCAACAGTGGGGTACACGCTGGCAGAATGGGTTAACTACTGGAAAAGTGGTCTACGAGCAGGAAGCAAAGAGTTATCTGATAGCTAGCAACGTGGGTCATTTTCTTCAGGTGTGTGCCACTTACTGGAAGATGATTTCTTACTAGAAGAGTAGAGTACTTCTGAAGGTAGGTACTGCCTCCATTGGTTTTCATGTGCAAGTGAAAGTTTTTGATCCTGTTATAATTTGGGCAAAAGTTCGCAATCAGTTTGGTAATTATTTACCCTTACGTTCGGTCAAGTTGACACACATGATGCATGTTTCTTTATAGATTGGCATGTCCTGAATCCAAAAATCACAACCATTTTTAGGGGGAAATGCTTACTTTTCGAGATATTTGACTTCGAAGTTCTATTTTTCCCCTATCTAATACTGAAGAAAAAAATTCAAAGGTACCCAACATTTTTTTTCCAAAAGGGGCAACAGTATAATATTGATACTTAAAGGTGTTTTGGTGGTAACTAACCTAACCATACCTAACCTAAGCTTACTTAGCCTTACCTAACCTAACCTTGCCTTGCCTTACCTAACCTTACCTAACCTAACCTAACCTTACCTAACCTTACCTAACCTAACCTTACCTAACCTTACCTAACCTAACCTTACCTAACCTAACCTTACCTAACCTAACCTTACCTAACCTAACCTTACCTAATCTTACCTAACCTTAATTACAATTTTCTCCCATAGAAAAACAATTGAAACTTTAAAGTCATATATCTCAAAAACTATGCATTTCCGACTGATATATATGGGTATTACTGCACTTTTCTAATAGACTTCTATCAATATCTAGTAGTGAATTAGCTGTGCGCCATATTGACTTTTTGTAAAAATTTACCCCTCTTCCAATCACAATCGCCTCTTTCTTTATTGCTACTATACATTAAATATCAATTAACCCTTGGAAAATAATTACATAGGTCGCAAATCTACCAACTGTTGGGAAGCACGCGTCTGAAATTCAAAAATTCAAGTTATAAGTTGCTAACATCCTAGAGCTACGCAGCTGCACTAGTTTCATCTTCTAGAATCTAGATGATTTTTTATTTACTATGCATATGTGGTTTGATTAAATTTTCTAAGTTATTATTTAAATCTGGGCATAAAAGCTCGTCAATAAGTGTAATTTGTGACAATTTTCCAAATCGACCATTAACCGAATTTAACAAAACAAAATATGTTTCTAGACTAATTGTACAATTCTAAGACACTCCGTCACATATGCATATTTTTCCGAGATATTTGACTCTGAAGTTCCCATTGTTTTTCTATGAGAGAAAATAATCAGTGTCGTTATAAGCTTGCTACTGAGGCATAAAAAGAGTGTGCTACACCACATGTGCATCGTGTATATGAAATTGTTTCGTGTATTTTTTTTTTATAGTCCAAATTTTTTTTTCAGCCCTCAAAGTGATGGATTCTGATGGACTTCTTTCCCAGCCAAAATATTCTTTGACTCTCTCTCACAAACCCGAGTGTCCCGATTGCCTTCTCCGCAGGTGATGTCGCAGCTTGCCGCAGCTCCTGCTGACGAGGCTAGTTTTGCAAAGTTACGTAGGTTCCCAATACTTCCCTTACTGNACAGTAACAGAGGCCAAATGCCGCCACCCCCATCACCTAAAACAATCAAAAGACGCTCCAACTCTTCGCCGCTGGAAACTTCTGCAGTTTGTCGTAGTTTAATTCTACCATCGGATTGCGGCCTGTGTGGGCTGCCTCTTGCCAGAGTGGGGTACTCAGTACACGCTGGCAGAATAGGTTAACTACTGGAAAAGTGGTCTACGCGCAGGAAGCAAAGAGTTATCTGATAGCTAGCAACGTGGGTCATTTTCTTCAGGTGTGTGCCACTTACTGGAAGAGTGATTTCTTACTAGAATAGTAGAGTACTTCTGAAGGCTACTGCCTCCATTGGTTTTCATGTGCAAATGAAAGTTTTTGATCCTGTTATAATTTGGACAAAAGTTCGCAATCAGTTTCGGTAATTATTTACCCTTACGTTCGGTCAAGTTGACACACATGATTCATGTTTCTTTATAGATTGGCATGTCCTGAATCCAAAAATCACAACCATTTTGGGGGAAATGCTTACTTTTCGAGATATTTGACTTCGAAGTTCTATTTTTCTCCTATCTAATAGGTACTGAAGAAAAAAATTCAAAGGTACCCAACATTTTTTTTTCCAAAAGGGGCAACAGTAATATTGATACTTAAAGGTGTTTTGGTGGTAACTAACCTAACCTTACTTAACCTAAGCTTACCTAGCCTTACCTAACCTAACCTTGCCTTACCTAACCTTATCTAATCTAACCTAACCTTACTTACAACTTTCTCCCATAGAAAAACAATAGAAACTCTAAAGTCATATATCTCAAAAACTATGCATTTCCGACTGATATATATATATATATATATGGGTATAACTGCACTTTTCTAATAGACTTTTATCAATATCTAGTAGTGAATTAGCTGCGCGCCACATTGGCTTTTTGTAAAAATTTACCCGTCTTCCAATCACAATCGCCTCTTTCTTTATTACTATTATACATGAAATATCAATTAACCCTTGGAAAATAATTACATAGGTCGCAAATCTACCAACTGTTGGGAAGCACACGTCTGAAATTCAAGTGATAAGTTGCTAACATCCTAGAGCTACACAGCTGCACTAGTTTCATCTTCTAGAATCTAGATGATTTTTATTTACCATGCATATGTGGTTTGATGAAATTTTCCAAGTTATTATTTAGATCTGGGCATAAAAGCTCGTCAATAGGTGTAATTTGGGACAATTTTCCCAAATCGACCATTAACGGAATTTAACAAAACAAAATATGTTTCTAGACTAATTGTAGAATTCTAAGACACTTTTCTGCTATGACGTTTCCGTCACATAGGCATGTTTTTCGAGATATTTGACTTTGAATTTCCCATTGTTTTTCTATGAGAGAAAATAATCACTGTCGTTATAAGCTTGCTAGTGACCTTATGGAACCAAACCAAACCTTGCCTAACTTTACCTTACCTTAGGACCACAGATTTGATGTATTGTATTCTGATTTAGCGCCATGAAAGGAACTGATGAAATCTTCCGTAAAATGTTTACCCAAGTAAAAGCGAATGCTTTGCACATGTTACAATGTTTCGCATAAGTTAAAAAAGACAAAATTATACGATTTTTATTCACTAAGAAAACTATGCGTTACACCAGGTTATAAAGTTGAATGATCTACATACATAAAAGCCCAATAAATTGCAACTGAAAAAATTAATGAACTGTGTTCATACCCATTCGCAGTATGGCCGCTGTACTGTCAGCATCGTTTCCAAGTTTTTCTACTGTTCTGTGTTCTTTTTGTGATCACAAGCGTTATAAAATCATTCAATTGTGTTCTGAAAATAATAACGAAGCATTGAAGTTACTTGCCATTATATTCTGTAGTCTAGAGACTTCCGTTGTAGCAATGCAGTATTGTATTCTGGGATTGTGTGACCTACTATGGCATCATCTTAACGATGTCCTTTTGATCATTTGTTCTAGAACGATTGTTCCCCAAGCTTATCTGTGCTTGGCGCACCTAAGGGCTTTTACTGTGTGCTTGGACCCTTACAAAAGATAATAATAATAATAATAATAATTATGCCTCATATGATGACGAAAAATTTAAATGGTACTAATTTGCGCCGCAAATTCGAGTTCATTTCTGAATGACGTTGAAATTATCTAAGGTTTCACTGCCCTCCTTGACTTGAGAGCTCACCTCGCGGGGATGCGGCCGCTGCCGCTTGGGAGCTCCTAGTCTAGTACTCTAGGATGATTGATCTTGCTGTTTCCTGTGTTTTGCCATGTGCAGCTTAGAAGGCGTTGTCTGATTGCCCCTCTGTGCTTTGTAATGTGGGTATTATTATTGGGAAAAAAAGAATACCTACCTCCACGCGTCGGAAAGATGAATGACTTATTGTTATTATCTACAAGCTTCCATTGATGCAAAAAAAAAAATATGGCATTTTATTCTAATCTTACGTGAATTATAACTTCACTTATAACGCCGAGTATTAGCATCATCTTCACGATCTCCATTTATTCATTTGCTTAACAACAATGGTTCCCCACCTTGTCAACGCCTGGCACCCCTAAAAATCTTTTACAGCTATATGTTGCTTCTGCTGTTTTTTTCTGATTTCTCTGTTCTTCTTTATTATATCTATAATTTCATGTTTTCCTAATGTCATCTATTTTTAGCCTCAAAATTAACATGATGTGTTAGTTGATTCACAATATCCCTGTGTGTGAACTGTGAACCTATTGCTATCATAGAGCGTTGTACAGAATGTAGGTCGTGCAGTAAAATAGTGCTATAAATTTGCTCTCTAATCTGTAAGGCTCATTGCGATAACGTTTTACACTAGTTTACTGAACAAGTATTGTAATAGTATTATTGTATGAAAACCTTCCTACGGGGAGAAATATATGCTATTTCTTTCTTTCTTGCACAACACGGCGTTCTTCCAAATATTGACAACCAAACGTGTCCGAAAAGTAAATTAAACTTAAGTACGGTATCGTCACGATAGGCATTATTACGTAGAAAATGAAGGAAACTGGTTTTTAACTTTCAAAGGTTAGTAATCAATCTCGTTTTATTGTTAACATTTATAATAATCTTAGGTTAGGTGAGGATAGCTAAGGTTAGGTAGGTTAGGGTCCTATTGTGTACCCAGGAAGCCAGCTAATTATTGCCATAGGAAAATAATGGGAAGTTCAATGTCAAATATCTCGATAAATATGTATTTGCGACGGATATGCCATAGATGAAAAGTGTCTTAGAATCGTCTAATTTGTCCAAAAACATTATTTTTTCCTAAATTCCGTTCATGGTCGATTCGGAAAATTGACCGTAATTTGTCATAACTTTTTCAGGAAGACATTTCCCTATGCCGATGCCACACGCTATCCAAAAGAACGAGTATCCGAGTTATGCGCGCGAAATTGACGTCTAAAAACCTGCACATTCTCGCTTTTGAGCAAAATTCTAGGATGTAGCTTGCAGCACTTTTGCCCTCAATTGACTGGTCACACGCGCGAAATTCTGTAAACAAACCGCCACCAGCAGGAAGCAAAGAGCTACTGCCGAGGCTACTGCCATCGATAGCGGTTAACAATTTCAGCGCATATTCTCCATCTTTTATTCAGTGTTATTTATTTATATCGTATTGCGTTTAGATTACACTCTTTGCTTCCTGGCCACCAGAGACATCTATCGGAGGATAGGGCGTTCAATTCGCTTTCGGAGCCGCAATGGTTTATTATTTTCAAGATATTCTATCATATAACTGGAGTTAGCATTACTTTCGAAGGCATTGGATCCTATCTATTATACTATTCTGCTTGTCAGAAGTATTTTTATCATAGTGTTCAGTCCGTAGCCATGACAACGTCGTTTGGATGAACGGAACTCGAAGTTTTTGACCAACAGACCATTCTCACGTGTGAATAGGGAGGCGATTTTTACGCAAAAAATTTTGCGCGTTTGCGAGAGTTTCCTCAGCTTTTGGCTAGCGTGTGTCATCGCCATTAAGAATCACTTTCTTTCAGTTCATACCAAGTGGATCATTTCCCATACGCATATGTGCTGAAGTCCATTCGATATTTCCAATGTTTACGGTGAGACCCAGCATAACTTCAGGGAATCCATATTATAATTCTGCTTGAGGCTCCATCCGTCCGCACGTCCGTCCTTCCATCCGTCCGTGTCTCTGCACGTTACGCTTTTCAATATAAGATAGGGAAAATTCAATTTGTAAGAAGCTCTAATTTTCGCTGGAACGAAGTTCAACCTTATCTGTTTTCTTTAGCGCTTCTTGGTTTGGTTTTGTTTATCGACGGCAGAGGTGGGTGTACAACTTTAGCCTGGCCACCAACAGTGATGAGCGCTTCATATTTTCGCGCTTCATAATTTTTGCTTTTCGTGTGAACTCAAATGATACGGGTCTCAGATGTCGAAAATGAAGCTTGGCTCTCTGGAATTTCCGCTATCTCTTGCGTTTTGTAACTTCTCATTCCAGCTTCCCAGTCGATGCTCGAGTTCTTTGAAATTTCACTGGACTGCAGGTATATTTAGAACGCAGGTTTCCAGTCTGCGAACTTCTTAATAGGGAAATAATTCTGAAAGTCTTCTCGGTTCTTTTTATTTATACGTGTGTAACCCGTAGCTTTTGGACCATTAAACGCCGCCCGTTTTCAGGGGGACAAAATTTTAAAAAATTCAGCAAGAGAGCTCAGAAAGTATACAACAGTCGTATCCTGGCTACCGACTAGAAAAAAAAAACTCAAATATTTATCAGATTTTCGTCGCTCATTCTTCATCAGCTGCTTAATATATCTGATGTGGAGAATGCATCAAATCTCCTGCTATTTGCTGTTTGATGGTAAGCTCATCTTCCATTGTTCAGCCTGGAAGTGTCGGTAGTTGTAGGTTGATTGTTCTTTCCTTGTATCAAAAACACAGAAGACTTTCAATCTTCCTTCAATATGAATATGATTGGGTGTCTATATTCTAATATATACGTGAACTTTATATAAATAAGGAACCGTGCAGCTGAAGCCGAAAATTTCACTGCAATAATTCTTGTGAATTTCTGCTCATTTTCATTAGTTTATGAGTTGCTCCACTTAAAAAGAATTCGGCCAATGAGACAGCTCTGTCAAAGAAAGGCAAACTAAAAAGATACATCAAACAGCAATTTGCAATGTATTACCTTAGCCGTTACCTAGGCCTTCGGGATTTCTGCCTTCTGTGTCCATTTTGCTTCCTTCCGATTTCATACTCTTTCCGGTATTACTTTCGTCGGTTTTCCCTCTTCTTTCTTAACTTACTGTTCTCATGCGCGTTGATCCTGTGTGAGAACACCTTCGTGCATGGGTTCCCCTTGACTATCGACATACTATATGTTCCTTCCTTTTCCTCTCTTAGAAAATTTTAGTACTTATTTAGGGTGGCTTAAACTAACTTATACTACTATACTACTCTGGAATGTTTAACAAAAAACGCTTTTGATAAATTGGTCAGTTCTGAATGCATTCACAGTAAGCAAAAAAGATAATAACGAATTTCAACAGATCCCCTACTTGAATGTGCGATAAAAGATAAAAAAGACTGAAGTGAAAACTATTGGGAAAATGGATACAAACCTAAATTTGAGAAATACATTATAAAAAAGTGAGTTGAAAAGATTAAAGAACATTACGAACTGAATGTACACTTCCAAATCGAGAGGCAAAACAAAACATGCACACACAAGTGGAAAGAAAACCCCAGGAACAAAATATTAATTCCCGTGTGGTCACATGAGATGGCTGCATTATGATCACAATGGAATATGTGCCAATAGAAACAAAAAGCATTGCTCAATAATATATTGCAGTTTCATTGCATCATCTGCAAGCGTTAGGTTGTACGATTTACTTGGCGGTATGTTAGACGAAACGAGTAAGGGTAGACGGACTACGTTACGTCAGACGTAGTTCGCCATGGGTTACGTGATCTGCTTCTGTTTAGACGGAGAGGGTATGTTTGCAGATCTGAATGAGGTCGAACTAAGAAACGTAGCAATAGCGTAGCTTAGGAATGGTACATAATAGAAAATGAAGATATTCAATATCCGTGAAATTTCCACTGGTCCCGCTACTAATGAGAACTGTGACAACTACCGTGTCCATAAAACTTATGGCAAAACTTTCAGTATAGGAGAAGATGGAAAAAACAGCCGTATACACTGGGTGTGAACCAGTTTTACTTTAGACTACAGCAAGCAATACTGGGTTCACTCTACAAGCCTACGTCAAATTAATTCCTTACTGTACGCGTAGTGGAGCTCGGTAGAGTATCTACCCATATGTACGTCGAACAAATCTCTACTGCTATTGAAAAAGTTTTAAATGCTACAAACAGAGGGAGTCTTCATGCAAGCACATTCCAGTTGCCCGGCCATTCGAGGCCTAATACCCGCGTTTATTTTTTTTAATTAGGGAAGCCGTTGCCGCCCAATTAGTGCGGCTACTCAAGCGCTACGTTCAAAACTCAAATTTGTCAACAGTTAACCACTTCCTGGGCTGAATGAAGTTTTACATCACTTCACGGCAAGAGAATACAAACAAGATTGCTATATTAAGAAAGGAAGGGACAAGTTTTACTGTAGTTAATTTGTTACTTCAGGAGTCATAGGAATTCAAATATATATAGGGATATTGTTCGAGTACATTTTCACCGATTGTTCGGTGATTTTGTGCTCTTAATTGCTTACTGTTTTGATGCATGCATTGTGATTCCGTACTAGTAAACAAAATGATCAACTTCCAGAAAACTACTCCAGCTGCAATTTCTGCTCTGTAAAATTTACTGATTAATTGATATTCTCGTGTAGAGGGAAGGGTTAGATCGAAGTAAAGCTGAAAATGGGGTTGAAAAGAACTTGCTGCGTTTGTTTGTCTGCCAGCGTGCAGGGCCAAAAATGCAGCAGCGAGAGAGGGCCAGCCAAGCGGCTGCAACCCGGCGATTCTCAAGTTACCATTCACAGTTCACTAAAGGTAGCATCTGAGAGGCCATGTCCGTACCCATAAGCACCGGAGTAACGCGTTGCACTAAACAAATACAGTTTACTTCGAGTGCAGCACGGCTGTGAATCGAAGCAAAATCCAGCACTGGTGTATCGGTAAGTCCTTGTCATTGATAAACGTCTGTCAAATACGGCTAAAAAGGTTACATTTGCCGCCGAACAGGAGTTCGATAGACGCAGTATTAGGGCACTGAGGAAGCTACAGGACCGCTGACGACCACCTCCCGGCGCCGCAGTCAGAACATGACTGAGGGCAGGCGCCCAATGCTGTCCTCACTTAGGCTCGGATTTCCTAGGCCTACGTCCACTAAAGGCACAGGACAAAAGATTTAGGAATTGAACGGCACTGCCGGCGACAGAGGGAGAGAATTTCTTCCAAATTAAGTCCGTGTTCTACAAAGAAGTTTTGCTGCGATGAATTGCCAGGGCTCGTGACGGCGAAAGGCTCCCCAGCATTTTGCTTGAAGAGTTTGGCTAGATGGGACATTACGGCAGGAGTTATCGTAATGGACTCTCAAGGCTCTTTATTGAATGGTTCTCAACTTTAGTTATTAGGAAGAAAACTCACAATTCAGCTCCGGATTGCGTCTAATAATTGCGCAAAACCCAACGGTTATCGTACACATTTTGAAGGAAAATAAAATACCGTATCTATTCTTCTCCACACACAATTTCTAAACATTTCTTTAGTTTGTAATGGCAAAGAAAGTTTGCAAAAAACAGTGAGAGTTTAAACTGATTATGCCACTNGCAAAACCCAATGCTTATCGTACACATTTTGAAGGAAAATAAAATACCGTATCTATTCTTCTCCACACACAATTTCTAAACATTTCTTTAGTTTGTAATGGCAAAGAAAGTTTGCAAAAAACAGTGAGAGTTTAAACTGCTTATGCCACTTCTCTGCGAGTTTCCTTGCATTTTATATTTTTGAAAAACTTCAGGTTTCAGCATGAACGTGAGTGAGACAAAAGTTCTGCTACAAACCCTTATACCTCAGAAATAGTCTCATTCACAGGTAACATCGACTACCACAACACACCAGTTCACTTATTTTTACGTCCCGGTTAGTCTGAAAATTGCCTGAAAGAGTCGATTGTAGCTGATCGAATGAAAAGTCACGAATTTGAAGCTAGAGTGAGTCAACTCGGTTTATTGATGCGTTACAGAAAGATGCCACTTACAAATCAGCCAACACAAAGGCTTGCAAATGAAATAACTGAGAAAGGATCTCAAAGATAATCCAAAAACAGAAAGGAGGCCGTCAACTTCAGCGAATGAAGAAACAGAGCTCCAGGTTCAGACACTAGTGCCAATAGACGTCATTTTTAATTTATATGAATACTGTTCCCCACTTTGGATGCCGAGTACAAGAAAAAAGCTTGAACAACTTGAAGGTATCCAACGATCGTTCACGGCCAAAATTCGAGGCATGCAGGAGTACGATTACCACAAACGACTG
>LQNS02278074.1:2361222-2376055 GCA_001587735.2 Parhyale hawaiensis
GCCCTATGTTACGTCAGAGCGGGCTATTGGAATAATTAGCTATGGCCCTATGTTACGTCAGAGCGGGCTATTGGAATAATTAGCTATGACCCTATGTTACGTCAGAGCGGGCTATTGGAATAATTAGCTATGGCCCTATGTTACGTCAGAGCGGGCTATTGGAATAATTAGCTATGGCTCTATGTTATATCAAAGCAGGCTGTTGGAATAATTAGCTATGGCTCTATGTTATATCAAAGCAGGCTGTTGGAATAATTAGCTATGGCCCTATATTATGTCAAAGCAGGCTGTTGGAATAATTAGCTATGGCCCTATGTTATGTCAAAGCAGGCTATTGGAATAATTTTAGCCCTATGTTATGTCTACCTTCATCATTAGCATGTGATATGTTGAATCAAACCTTTTAGAACATCGTGCATGAATACTCGTAGCTATCTCTGACTGAAATGGGCATTTCTTGTCTTCCATTTTTGGATGGATTTTTTTTTTTTACTTCCAGAATTGGCCTCCCTAGGGAGAAGGAAGCACGGGATATTTGCTCATTGTGAATTTGGTCCTGACATTGTAGCGTGTATATAATTTCTTTTTTAAGCATCTTTTCAGCCTTATCTCCCGATATTTCTCTCAGGTCACGTGAGGACTATGCGCAGCGGCCCCAAAGTCTATGAAACAAAAGAAATTGTTAATAAGGAATACACGCCACAGCCACGCGATTATGAAAAATTTTTAGACTACACCGGCAAGGAATCTGACAATGAGGACGTTTTATCTGACAACGACGAGAACTTCCAAGCAGCAAGCCGGCGTCGCGACAAGCGTAGCGCCAGTGCCAAAAAGCGTGCTGTCGATACGGATGGGCAAGTTGAGAGAGAGCTTCTAAGATTGAAAAAGAAAGGTCGTCTACCCAAGTGGCTCAGTAAGCTTGATAAAAGGCGAATGCACAGTTACCGGAGGAGAGGTGTACTTGAACACGATCTTGTATTTGACTATGCTTAAGCAGTTATTCAAGTATAGATAACGACGTTGTTGTGTTGTTTTTTCTCCCTCGTTATATTTGGCTGCCTAAGCGGATATTTTTTTTCGTTTCAAGAAGTAAATTCCTTTATCTTTGTAACGCGCCCTCAGGGGTATCTTCTGGCGGGCCCTCTCACTGCCACAATATATATGGGCCTCATAAACCCAAGGACTGTCCCGAGTGCCTTCTCCGCAGGGGATGATGCAGATAGCCGCAGTTACTCTTGAGAAGGTTAGTTTGTTACGTTAGATAGGTTTTCTATACTTCCCTTTCTGTTTCACGAGGTGGTTGTCTATACAGATAACAGACCTAGTCCGTGGGACTTTTCTACTCTCGTATGGGAGGCTTCGAATGGGGCCGTCCACTAGAGTTTTTTTTTCTGTTGTTTGGGCCTTTTTACTGCCAGTAGTAGTGCACTGAGCCAAGCAAGTTTATTGGCAGGAATCCCGAATTAAAATATTTCTACGGATGAAAAGTTACACACTTTTCTATTGAGCTCAACTCTTGAATTGCCTCGCTGCATCTAGAGTGGTGGTAGAACACAGAATCTAATGATGATCTTCGAAACAATTGAGTGCTTGTGTGAAATATCTCTTGAGTAGGAACAGAACTATACTGTTAATTTTATCGAGGCAGTTTCGGCGTGGTCAAATTCATCTACAGCGTTGCCAATTCTATGGGCATTTCTGAGACTTTGTTCGACCTACATCTTTGCCTCTCCCGCAACCTGCGTAGGGTAATCTGAAAAATGCACAAAGAATTGGCAACTGGGAAAAATTTCACCACGCCCAGAAGGGCTTAGTAAAATGGGCAGAGCATGGCGCCATTTGTGACGTCCGTAAATATGCACTGTGAGTTTTAATGGCTGAATTACTTATAGGACTCTAGAGTGTTCTGAGCGAGATATGGGTAGAAAACTTAACGATTGACAATCTGCTATTTATCACTTTGCAAATACTGTAAGTCTATAGTTAGAAGATCAAGCCTCAGTTTCCGAGCAGAACGATGTCACAGAGGAAAGAGAAATGGACATAGTATGCCAAGAGAAACGGGGAACCCATGTACGAAGGTGTTCCCCAACAGGATCAACGCGCTTGGGAACAGCAAGTCGGGAAAGCAGTAGAACAGAATAAAGCACGAGCAAGTAGTAGCTTGAGTTCTGGAAGGAAACAAAGTGGGAACTAAAGAGAGACGTCCCGAAGGCTGAGGTAACCTACACGAGCCTCCTGAGGTTGCCTGGCTTCATAGCCTAGGATGGACAAACCCAACAAATTGCAAATAAGCGAAACTACTAGCTGCTATAACCAATATGTTTTCAGTTCTATATTTCGGAGACATTTGTGATAGTGCATGGTCTCGAGGGTATATTCCGAGGACGTATGTTTGTGTGGGGAGCAGAAGATTACTGCCAGGCTCTGGTAATTTTGACGAATCTGCGTGCTACTGACGTTTAATAGGAAGCAGGTCAGCACTTGAAGCGCCGCTAATGCGAGTTCGAACGCCGTTCTGGTCGTCCACAGCAATTGGTTTGGTTAACCGGCTTTTTACAGTTAATGGACAATTTCAAGCAAAGGTGCTGTCAAATGTTTTGACTAGTTTACCGGACGGGTAGGTAATGAAGGTACGCTTTGCTATAAAAGAAAAGATCATGATTTTTTGTGAACTCCTTTGGCTTACTTAGGTCAAGGTGATTATGGATGGTGCCAATTCTATGATGATCTGGCGCGTTATTTTCGGGTACTCTTGAAATCCACGAGTCACTGACAACTCGTGCCTGGAAAATTCTGTAATTTTCAATTATAGTTACAAATTTGAAGGCTCTGTTTCCGAACAGAACTATATCACAGAGGAAAGAGCAAGGGACATAGTACGCAGATAGAAACGGGGAACCCATGCACGAAGGTGCTCCACACAGGATCAACACGCATGTCGGGAACGAACAAAGCAGGAGCAAGTAGTAGTATGAAATCCCGAAGGAAGCAAAGTGGGCACGAACGACGTCCCGAAGGCCTAAGGTAAACAACACGAGCCCCCTGGGCCCTCAACATAGGATGGGCGAACCTATGCCAGTCCGAGGGGGTAATTTTTAATTCCAAACGCAAGTCGACGTATCTCCAACTAAAATTGATGGATTTTTTTTGCTTCGGCCAGCTATTTTCAACACGTGATTAAAATAGGTTCATGAAACTAGTAGCTATATATAGTCCACCACTTAACCTAGCACTCGACGGCGCATAAAAGTTAGCTCGCTTGAAGTCCTGAAGTGCAAGTCTCGTTGCCAATTCTCGAGTCTCTTGACCTCACACACGCACACTCTGCTTTTGTACTCTTAAAAGAAAAGTACGAATTTAGGAAAGCGATCGTTGAAACGGCATGAACAATTTTCCCCATTGAAAGCAACTCACACTCCACATTACGACGGTAAAGAAAAGTGACGTATTAGTATGAATGCGTCAAGATGAGTTAGATGATAAATGTTAGTATTCGTGCAAACCAATTGGAAAAGTGATTGGGCTAACAGTGGAAGCAGACAACACATTTAATCAGGCTTATTACAGTCATTCAATTCAGTTCGATTATACATTTATGAGCTACTTGCGACATTGCGTGCTAGTGGGTACATTCCGAGGACGTATACTTGTATGAGGAACCATTTTTTTTTCAAGGGCGGTCTTGAATAGTGCAAATTGGATTCAGGCACTGACACGTACTATACAGGTTACATTAAACCACTCGTTCGACGTACTAGTTCCAAGGGAGGTGGGAAAACAAAAACAATTTCTTCACTTGCCGTATATTCTTCCAACAATACTCCTACCACTGAAGCGAATGTACTTTCCAAATGGAATGCAGACTCAGGAATCGTCTAGAGAAAGAGAACAATAGAAATAAATAGAAGTTTAAGGAATGTCGAGCAGAATGGCGGAGCTGTAAGAAGCGTCAGGCAAGGCGGCAACGGCTGCCGCTTCACTCATCGGGGCATTCGATGGACCCGTCGTTGATGCCGTCAATGATGTCATGTGGGGGCTGGCCCTCCACGGTACAGCCAACGCTCTGCAAGGATTGTAAGTCGTATTAGATTCAAGATATTTGGAAGAAAGCTCAACATATTTTTGGACGTATAAGTATCTACTGAGGCTAGGGAGGGCGGAAAAGCTGTGGTTGCACTATTGTACTACTATTCTGCCTTTAGGTCGTTCAAACTTTTACACAGCCATAAACCAGAAGTTTCCCAACTACCTCACCCAAGTCGGGATTCACCCCGTATAAAGGCCAGTTCTGACGTCTGGTCCTCGTCTTGTAAGTAAGTTCTCTAATTAGCAGCTCCCGATTTTTTTTGCTGTATTTTTCTTATGTAGAAATTGATATCCACAGAAAAAGTTTGGTAAGAATGTAAAGGATTACGTCAATTGCTTATGGTACGGTAATTTTTTTCCTTGTTTTGCTCGCTCCAGCAGACTCAGAACAATATAAAATTGCATACCTTTCTCTTTATTCTGCAAAATGTATTTTATTAGCACCTAGCCATCACTTGATCATGGCACTTCTTAGCATCTTGCTCATTCAAACACTTTTTAGCACCCTGTATACACTAGTTGTACAAAATAAAATATTCTAAGGCGAATACTTTATGTTGAACGAGACAGTAATAGCACACCGTTAACGAGTCGTAATGATATGCACCGCAAGTTACGGATGATGCAATTTCAAGATGTGTATAATTATTCGCTACGTGCATTTTTCCATTCACTCATACATATACATCCTGTTATTTTTTAATATTACGGCTCACAGATTCCCTAACAAAACTGAGACGCTCCATTCTCAATGATCCAAATGTGCATGTTGACGTTGACAAAAAGGTCGACTATTTTTTCAAACAGCGTCTCTTGTTAATAGAATACCCTATATCTAACAACGCCTTTAAAAAACTGTATAAAGATTATGTCATGCACTAGTACTAGTATAACAAATATTGTTGCCCAAAGCGTTTCACAACTTTTCTATGGGTTATGCAGATATATTACTGTCGGTATTGTAATATACAAAGTCTTCAGTACAGTATTTAAATGTATATCTGTGAGTAATAAACCTAACTCAATCTCAAACCATGCAGGTGTTCCAAACAATCTGAAACCCTTCAAATAGAAGTGCAGCATGATTGAGTCGACGGAAGTCTCCAAACGATAAGTGAAACACATGGTGAATTTTACTGGACATTCGAGGAAGTCTCGAGAATAGTGCGAACGCTTGCAACATCAGAACGAATTAAAACAAAAGGAACAGTAGCAAATATTTCGTTTGTGTTCGTAGTTGCGCTCGAGTGCGGCAGACCCCACTTTTGCAATGTTCTCTTTTGAACAAGCAAATGGGCCCTTGGCGACGGTAACGCTTCTAATACTTAATTTCATACACCTACAATGCACAAGTGGGGGGGGGGGGAGTCTAGCGGTGTACTATTATTCCACGCGGCGTGGAGTGAGAGTGCAGTCATGCGCTAGAGATTCAGTTGGGGGAAAAAACAAGGCACAATAAATTTAATAGCAACCACTTCCACTATCGCTGTGGTTCCTCACCTTCAAGGGTGGGAGGATTCTTCCAACTTATTATTATACTGTGAGTTTTCCCGCCGTATTAGATACTAAGACTATATAACAGCGATCCAATTTTGTATGATATATTTCAGAAGTTTAGTCGAACTCAAATGAGTTCTATTAGAACAATCTTGGCCAGGTGCACCATGTCTGGCAGGAAATAAGGCGCGAGCATCTCCAACTGCACACGGCTCGGCCGAACGAAATCGCTCAGCCGTGCGGCGCAGAGACGAAAAGAGTACAAAGCGAACACTCGTGGGGGGGGGTCCCTTCCGTGGCCCCCCACACGGGAGCAGATAGGACTCCCCTGGGATGGGTCGCTTACCACTATTCGGCGGCCCACATCGCCAAACAGAAAGGGAAATACAGAGAACCTCCATAACTCTACAAGACTAACCTTCTCAGCAGGAACTGTGGCCAGATGCTACATCCCCTGCAGAGAAGGCACTCGGGACCCTTGGGTGCGTGATGCCCAAACATATTGCGGCAAGGAAATTCTTTAACTACAACCTCAACATATCAAGGATTTAAGCTTCTTCCGTGCTTGCATAAATACGGTAAGCATAACTTAAAACTGCGAAGGTCAGTCTTATCTCCCAAAATTGAGGTTGCAGAGTCACATGGACTTGAGCCCTGGATCCAGTCAGTGTCCAACTTACACCTCTTTTGATTCCAAAAATATCCGGCTCTCACAAATTCCAACTCCTTTGCTCAACAATACAGTACAGGATCATTTCCTTTGATTCACGACTCTTGGGACAAGCGAGTGTTTGACATGAACTCCGGTCTCACAAAAATGTCCAACTCTGGTTTCTCTCACTACTCCTGATCTTGCAATTACCTCCCTCTCCCAATGGCGGCGGAAACGCCCCACACCAGAGACCATTCCGCCAAATTCCCGAGTATAATCCGTTGTAACACAGCAAATATGTTTGGGTGACGGCGGTGGACCGGAGCTTGTGTGTCCGCACACCGTGTGCAATGTCGGTTCTGAGGGCTCAGTGGCTAAGCGCCTCGTCAGACTGCTGTCACACGGATTTTTGCTATGCTAAGGGATGAGGAGGATCCATTGATGATTTCGCCATAATATTCAGAGATTAAGATGAAACACGGTTGGCGTGGCGGGTAAGAATAAATATTTTCATGGCAGTTACTCGGTTACCCAAGAATGAGATGACTACAAGAAAGGCTGTCTTTTTGGCTTGAAAGTGGTGAAAATATCAGCCATTGTGCTATGTAGCGAGTGTTACGAAACTAATGAGTAGCAACAGCTTCAACAATGGAGAACAAGAGATCCTCGTGGCGTAGGACTATCACCAGTGGTTCTATGGAGGGGCTGGAGTGTCGGGAGCCAGCAGTTTTAGCTTTTTCACATCTAGATCAACCCATATGGCTGCCAACCAGAGATTGCGATGATAGTCTCCTTCTGGCAGATTGAGGGTGAAATGACCTACATATAGTTATACAAATAAATATAGTCACATTCAGGATGCATACTATCACCTCTCGCTTCGTCGTGGGTGATTATCACCTTCACCTTTTTGCGGGTGCTTAAGTCAAAAATCCATCCCTCAACAAGCATAGCAGAGGCAACGTAATTGTTTTCAAAATACTTATATAGGTAGTCTAGAGCCTTAAGAGCAGTGCCTTTCATCAATATGTTGAGTAAAAGTAATTTTTCAGTTAAATGTGATTGGCTACGACAGCACAAGAAATGAGTAGAAAATAGTTACCGAGCATGAAATGAAATTAATAGCCAAGATATCAATAGCTGTTTTAGACTTTATGTTACTTTTGTCAAGATAATGACAGCCCAATTAGCACAGATACGATTTGCAGTCACTAAAGAGATGTGACATTTTGCTCATATGGACAAACAATCATATATAATTCTTCAATAACACTGAATAGTACCCATACAAATTAAACACAATCGTTGAAACTGTAACCAAAAAAGCGTTAATATTGCCCGTTCGTATTTCTACCAAGAACTGGTAAAGTTTAAACCTGACGACTGTAGCCAACATCTTGCATATGCCACATGGCTTCCATTTTCCATATTTTCAAAAATTTATACTAGACCATTAGATTCTGCAAAAATTTGTGCACATATCATACGTGGTATTAATTTTCAGCACTTAAGTCTGTGTCTCACATCAAATTCACCAAGTAAAATGAAAGAAAAAATAAGAAAATATCAGCAGCACACAAAATCCATATTGAGAGTAGGCCTTCCTACTGAGACGCAAAGCCTTAGAAAAGAAGCGCTCACCTGTGCTGTGCCGAGGATCTCCCTCACTGTCCCAGAGAAGTACACAGCCTGTGAGCGCGGCCTCATGGTGCGGGCAATGTCAAAGATCTGCTCCAGGGTAAGATTACCGTTGTGCTTGATGTTCTTCACCTAAGCAGACAATTGAAATTTCCTATTAGAACAAAACTGAAAAGAAAAATATCCATGAAACCAAACATCAAATCTAGTGGAAGTTCGACAGGAATGCAAAATAACGACCTTTACAGTGAAAACTGAAGGGAAGTATTCCGCAGGCTATAAGTGCTAATCACAAGCGTTTCAGTTTAAGCCATAGTTGCATTAGGCACAACATACTTGTATCCATAAGCAGTGAAACACTAATGAAAATAAGCTGTTGAGCTCACCAGCCATATAAAGCTAAGCAAGATGACCTATGCTTCGTTGGAATTTACTAGTATCTTGAGATCACAGCAAGCAAACTATTGAATATAATACTGTTAAAACTGCGTGTACAATGAAGTTTAATAAACCAAGAAGAAACCTGCTCTCCGGAAAAGTTAGCTACTAGACTTAATTGTGTTAATCTCACTTATGTGGACAACTTCTCTAACCTGAGTTACAATATCACGCATGATTCGCGCGATAACCAGGATATAGAGAATAACGAAAAAGCTCCACGCAGTGAGCAACATGCTCATAATGAAGTTTGGTCACTGCTCAGAAAAAGTCAAATGCCAGATGTTCCGGAGCTACTATTATCCACTGTTCTTTAACTCTCTTTGGTAAAACTAAGTAGTCAAATGAACGCCTTATGTGTAGACAAAAATTATGTCACCAACTTATGAATGTGCCAAGGGTAATACTGAAAGTTTGATACTTGTGCAAAAGTATACTGATGAGCTTGCTTGTGAGTGAGAACTAGATAGAGCATGCACTACTATCAGCTTCCAGCTCAGGATAGAAAAATCTGATAGCTAACACCTTACCGAAGGTGATCCGTATATGTCCTGGCTACAAAACCGCTAACGTGTATAAATATTAAGGCGAAAATCTTAATTTTAAAAGCCATTTTTTATTTAAAAACTGAACGTTTCGGCTCTTCGGCCATCATCAGCATCTAGTTTTTAGTAAACTGGCTTTTAAAACTATAGTTTTCGCCTTAATATTTATACTTAAGCTGTGTAGAGCGGCGCAACCAAACCTAGCTAACATGTAGCTACAGCCAATGGTAGCACTTACTGTTAACAAACAAGGTTCAAACACTGGGCGGCAACGAAGTGTCTTTTCTAAAGATAGTGTAACATGATCAGTGTATCTAATGTAACTTTTATAAAGCTGCGCCTGTGCACTTTACTGATGTCCCTAAGTGTACCTAATGCAGTGCTATTAATTGGAGGAACCCTTACCTTCTTACGATCTCTGGGTGGCTCCTTGAGGGCTCTGATGATCAGGGATGAAGCAGAGGGAATAACTTCAACACGGGCTTGTCTGTTCTGGATGATGAGCTTCACAGTAACCTTGAGGCCTTTCCAGTCACCAGTGGCCTTCATGATATCATCACCAACCTTCTTCGGAGACAGACCGAGGGGACCAATTTTGGGAGCGAGGGTGGAAGTTGCAGCCACTTCACCACCAACGCATCTCAGGCACACTGAAATACCACACAGAATATGAACACCACACCCACTTCAATAAGACAATTCAACATTTTAACTGCAAGGGCAATTACAGGCATAGCTGCCAATTGCACACTGTAACCCCTGCATGAAGCACTAGGATTTTCTAGGTATATGATGCCTAGGTGTAAGCAAAAGGGCATACTAAAATATTCTTAAAGAGCCCAAAACTGCACTTTAATGCTTGCAATGAACAATCCCTCCCACAGAGTTAGTTCCAGCCCAAGCCCACCAAGTGCACAGCCAAAACCAGCCATCACACATCCAGGTTACACAGCCTCCATTCTTGGCATTGCATCGGTCCAGTAAGTCTGAGGCCAAAAATGCTATACTGTTTAGTGCAGATACAGTTATCTCAATTTAGACAAAAATAGAACTGTTCAAAACTTCAAAAAGATTACCATAGTAACTGATAGTAAAATCCTACAGTGTGAATACCCAGGTTACAGCCATCAATAAATTAATTACTAATGACAGTAATAAATACAATGACGCACACTATCCAACAATGTAAAAATACTTTTATTGAAGCTAGCTACTGTAAATGTAAGCTAAACCAGAGACTAAGTCTCTAACCAAAATTCATGTGACAAGACCTTCAAACTGGTTTCTCAAATTGCTATTTCAATAATCTATTCAATTGCAGGATGAACGTAGTAGCAATTATGCCATTCCTTCAATAACCAACAGTGAATAGCCCATATTTGGCTGGGTTCAGGTCATTTACTTATGCATTTTCGAATTGGCTGGTTGTGGTGCACTAATAAACTTATATACTGTAGGTATTTGGGATTTTATTAAAAGTCTTAGCTATGGATGATAGGGTAGTGATAGGTCAGATGTAATTTTTTGGACATCTGCGGATGCAGATCTGTAGTGGATTCCACAGTTCAGACAACTCAAACACTGATACCAGTAGCTATACATTTTACCTGCAATTTCCACAATGGGACTAGGTTAAAATGCTCCACCAAAGTGGAATTGGTGTTCATCTCTTCCATTTCAAAATGGTCAAAATAGCAGTTGTGCTGCAGCATCTATGACAGAATCCTACCAGAAAATTATGAACTTGCAATGTAATTCTCTAATAATGGTCATGGCCAAGTACACTAAGTAGTATTATATTCTTAGTTTATCACTACCTACTCATAGTAGCTATGTGTTGTGATTCAAAGGGAAGGAGGGAAAGTTGGTTCGGAAATCCAAACAAGGAGTATTTATGGTAGGGTAACATGTCTAGTACCCATCCACCATGCTAGTAGTCATCCACTTTGCTTTAAAAACTTCCTGTGTGAAAACTAGCGGTACTATAAAGCCGTGCATAGGCTTAAACTGTAGGCTAAGTAGTACCCTACAGTTTAAAACTATGTACAACTCTTTAGTACTGCTAGTTTTCACAGAGGAAGTTTTTAAAGCCAAGTGGATGGCTACTAGCATGATGGACGGGTACTAGACATGGTACCCTAATAGCATTTGAAGAGTGAGAGCACTGAAAATAAATTTTGGGAGTGTACTAAAAAAAAGCATTACAGAACATATCCATACCAAATTAGCCTATATTAGGGAAACCACTAGAATTGTCCTGAAGGAATAAAATGCTTTCCAACAATTAAAGAAAACTATTTTGCATATTAATGTGTTAGAGACT
The DNA here is from genome assembly GCA_001587735.2 of Parhyale hawaiensis. Lineage (NCBI taxonomy): Eukaryota > Metazoa > Arthropoda > Malacostraca > Amphipoda > Hyalidae > Parhyale > Parhyale hawaiensis. The sequence continues at coordinate 2,372,408 of LQNS02278074.1, forward strand.
TGAACCACTAAGCACTCAAGACAATCACGCTTGTTGATTAGAAGGTTGGACTAAGGCATCAACACAAAGCAATATAACTTACAGAATCAACAGCCACAGAGCATGACAGCCTGCAAAATGCAACAGGAAAGGACGATAGACTACAAAGAACATGTAGGCTATTCTTGTCATCCAATGAATAAGAGTTACAGTGGTAAGAATGTTTGCAGTCAGATGGACCAAGTCAAACACTAATTCCTGGATCAAACCAATTTTCATCTCTTGACTACTGGGCCAAAAAATTTCAAACTTGTCTCTGGTATAAGCCTAGAAGGTACAAGCATAGTATGCATGTGGCAAAAAAAAAAAAAAAAAAAATGTGGGAGTAAAATGTTTCTTTTTCAATAATACATACACTATGCAAATTTCAGAACAAACATTAGAAAATTGAGTATTTTGCCCCCCCTCACATAATTAGATTAGATAGGCAGCAGTAGACAAACAAATAGGCCCATTCCCAAAGAGACACCATAATCTGCAAGGTGCAAAAGTTTTACCCAATTTTTTTTTTTAATGTCCTGATGTCTTCAATTTAATGTTCAAACTGTTTCAAGGATTCCAAAACTGTCATTGCTTTTTTTTTATCATGAAAGCTCATTGAGTTCTATACGTTTGAGACTTAAAAATAATTTCCCATTATCTGAAAGAGGAAGTCTTGAATCAAAAAATTTGTAGGAGCAAAATGCGTTTTTTTTTCAAAAATACACATTATGCAAATTTCAGAACAATCTGTCTAAAATTGATCATTTTGCCCCCCCCCCCATAATGTACAAGGTGTAAATATTCTACCCAGCATTTTCTCAATGGCCTCCTCATATGGAATAGGAAAATACATGGTAGCTATAGCTGTAAAAGAGGACTGCACAAAAATATCCATATTTAATTTTTGTCAAATTTAAAACTGAAAATTTAGAATTGAATGATATTTGTTTATAAATGGGATCCCGGAATCTTAGTCTGACTAAAAATTCGGGCTCAAACTCCTAGAGCAAGTGAGATTCCGACTCCCCCTCAAATCCTCCGACTCCGCAACCCTGCGGAATACAGAGGTTTTTCAAATTTGTTAGTACCCCGGTAATTCAAAATCAACACTAATCCATCACTTTCTTCCTGTGCTGTGCAAATTAAAGGGATTTTGCTGTATATTCTTCTAAATTCTCTTCAATTTACTTGATTAAAAGACAGACAGCAACCTAGCCTAACCAACTTTCTGTCTAATTTTCTCCCATAGGAAAACAATGGGAACTTCTGAATCAAATACTGTATCTCAAAAAATGAAGCATCTGCAACAAAAAATGTTATTTGTGTAAAATGTCCCAATTTAGGCTACTTACTGAAAACAATAAAAATCATGAAAATAATTTGAAACGTAAAGTAAAATAATACCTGTAACCTAACCTAAAGCAGCAGTGCACTCCAAGTGGTCAATTAAGAAACTGAAAAGACAAAAATACGATGAAACAAAACAATTTCCCCAAATAAAGACCTAGGCTATATGTTCTGAATCAGTTATTTTAAATGAATCAAAATATATTAATATTCTGAAGTTCAAGGGGGGATTAGACTAATATTTTCTGAATGGGTTATTTCCTCCTATAGAAAAACAATGGGAAATTCAAAGTCTAACTGCTGTGACACATACTGGCCAAAAGCTGAGGGAACTCTTGCAAAAGCAAGAAATTTCTTTATACAAAAAAGCACCTCCCTGGTCATTGGTGAAAAAACTGAAAGCTCTGTTCAGCCAAACGGTGTTGTCATTGCTACGGACTATAAACAACAAAAGTACAACAAGCAGAACAATATACAACATAGATGCTACTTAATGCCTACAAAATTTAAACCAAGAATAATTAGGGGATTATCCAATTACTAAATCATTTATGAACAGTTATTTAATTGGAAATTCTGCAGTTGACAGATGCGTAGGTATTTTGAAATTAAGTGTCCAATCAAGAAATTACCAAGAATGAAATGTGCTTAGAATTCATTTTACTGTATGCTATGCAAATTTTTAGCAACCTAACCTACCCTTCCAAATTGTTATGAAATTTGCATGGCATATGTAATATGAAATTTGGCTGATATTTGTCTTATCTCCCACTTGAACTTCAGAATTATATTAATATATTTTGATTTGTTGAAAATCAGTGATTCAGAATATATAGGTCTTTATTTGTGGAAATTGTGTTTCGTATTAGCAGATTTCTGTCTTTTCAGCTTGTTAATTGAACCCTTCAGAGCACTGCTGCTACCACTTTAGGCCATACTGTCTGGTAGTTGGGTACAGTATAAACTACCTTTAGGTTCACCCATCCTTAGGCCGTACTATTGGGTAGTTGGGCAAAAATCCCTCAGATTCACCCCTCTTTGGGCTGTACTGTTGACTAGTTAGACATAAACCACTTCATAATATCAAGCACGTTAGGTATGGCGTAGGTCTGGTTTACCCATTTTCCACAAAAAAAATGAATGCAATTTTTGTTTCCAGTAAGCCTCAATTATGCTAGAAATCACTTTCTTATCTTATAAATCCAATGGGGGATAACACGAATAATTACCTGGAATTCTCAACACTTATTTTACTCATAGTAATTATTTGATTGGACACTGTTTTGAAATATAGAAGGAAAAGTTGAAACAAAGTGGGCAATGTATAGACATACCTTAGCAAGAAGGGTACACTTTCTGAACCACTTTAATTGATTCTTCAAAACATTCCAAGAATAGAGCATAATGAGCCCAAATGTGCACTTTTGCTACAATCCAGAGAAATAATCATCAAATTATTACACTGCAAGTATGCTACTAAAAAATTCACAATCTAATAATTCTTGTTATTATGCAAGGTTCGCACCAACATGATCCACATCAAACTCCTACACCACCTACTCAAGTGTAAGTTGGTGCATTTGCCAAGTGGTCACTGGTTATTCTGCGATTGTCCGCGCATGCGCAAGCGGTTGCCGGTCACTCTAGCAGGGTTTGGCATTGGTGAGGACAATGTAAACACCCACTTATAACACAGTGAATATACATTTATAGAGTTCTTCTTGTTCTGAAATTGGCATGGCATATATAAAAAATTAATTCTACACTTGATTCCTAGTAATTTTTCAATTGGAGATCTCAATTTCAAAATATGGAAGCATCTTTTAACTGTAAAGATGCCTAATGGGATTATTATTTTCATCCTGAAATATAACTTTGGAAATGATGTTAGTTTATCAATTGGGTGGTAATTCCATATGATAAAATAAGTTCATCTTAATTATGATCAACCGGTGAAGCTCTAAAAGCAAATTCAACACGCAGCCCACTGCTAGATCTCTAGTTAGTAGGGTAATGTCTCAATTACCGAATGCCTTACTATTACCGAACGCAATAAGATTCCTACCTATATTCGGTAATACAGTAAAACCCCTCTAATCCGCACCTCAATAATCCGAAACCCTCCCTAATTCGAACATCTCATTGCTGTTCGAAATGCTATCTGATCAAGTGAGCATTTTTCGGATTAATGGGGTAAAGTACGAAGTTCCTACAAATACCTCTGTAATCCGTGCAAGGCGCTTCTCATTTTTCGGATAAAAGAGGTGATGAGCGAAAAAT
>LQNS02278074.1:2393215-2424644 GCA_001587735.2 Parhyale hawaiensis
GTATTATATACTCCATGTCGGACGCTGCAGCATCTCAACGAAGAAATCTTTGAAAACCAGTGATTTAGCTGGTTACCAACTTAGCCAACGTCCTGTTGACGTCCAGTCAGGCAGTTGAAACTGAACTAAGAAGGTATCCGGAACTTTGTTTTCTCACTTCCACTTCAACTCGGATTTTTTAGCCTTAAACATCAACCAAGCACCATTCGCAAGAGCCAGAAGTACGGTACCATTCATGCTCTATAGAAAGAGAAAAAATCTAAAACTTCTTCTCTCGATTCTTTTTTCCCTGGCCAACTGTATTCTGCAAACGGTACTTCAAACTCCCAAGAAACCCGTTTTGCTTTAACTCTGAGTAGCCTACGTTTCTCTTATCATCTCATTCATAATGTGTAGGTGTTGGGTCAGTGACTCTAAGCAGACCATAATTATGTATAACTCTCTGATGCTAGTGCTTAGTACTATTCTTAAGTTAGTTTTAATCATGAAAACCTCAGGCGCTGTGCCCTAATATTGTTGGACACAGTACCTTATGAGAAAAATAAATAATTTACTATTATTATTATTCCAAGATATGTCACCAGAGGCGTAACTAAGGGGGGACAGCCGTCCCCGGGTGCAGCATTTAGGGGCGTCAAACTGAGGCGGGATTACAACTTAATATTGATGAATTACTTAATACATATGTAATCAAATAAGAGAATTAGCAGAGCTGAGCATTGCGCCTTGTACTGCTCGACGTTAGCCTTGCTTCATCGGCGCACTAGAGCTTTTCAAGTTTTCAAAATGCAGAGTTTTTGAAGAGATGTACCAAGGAGATGCGCATTATCATTCGCACAAGGTTACCATTCACTGGTATCCCAAGGTCTTGGGACGTTTTGTTCACTGTCTAATGTTGCATATAGTAACTAGAGCACTCTGAGAGCGCATACCTCCGCCAAGCGAGGCAACTGTAGCAAAAAAAAAATCAAATTGACTCCGAAACCATAATTTTCTTTGTAATAACTCCAAAATTCAATCATTTGGGTCTTTTGACAGTAATAACAGCTTGTACAATTTTCTTGAAGATCCGTTCATAACTTTTTGAGTCATACTGCTAATAAACGTTAAGACAAACATGAGTCAAACAAACAAAACAACAAACTGATCTGCATCAAAATTGAATCATTTATGTCTTTTACCATTACCAACAACCCCTATCAATTTCAGAAGGATCCATTCATTATTTTTTGAATTATTGTGTTAACAAGCATAAAATTAAAAAGAGTAACAAACAAACGAACAAATCATTACTAAAATTTTGTCATTTACTCTTTGTTATATAACTAACAACTCATGCTAATTTTATCAAAATCCATCCATAACTTATTGAGTTATGGCAGCGAGAAAAATAAGGCAGACAAATAAACAAACAAACGGATGAATATATCTTCACCAAAAGTTATTCATCTGTTTCTCGTAACATACTTAACAATCCCTTTTAATTTCATTCAAATCGGTTCAAAGCTTTTTGAATTATCTTGCTGACAGACATGCAAACAAAAACAGACAGATAAACACGACAAAAACACAACCTCCTTGGCGGAGGTAATAAACATATTTCTTACACCGTTTTAGGAGTGTTTTCAGCTGTTTGCCGCTATTATTATTGTAAGTGCAGTGATAAACTATTGTCAGGGTCGCATAAAATCAGTTGGAAAACCCATAACAAATAAATCGGCGCTGGCGCAGTAGGGCAAGGGCGTACTGAGATTCGCAAAAAAAAAAAGATGCATCTCATTCGCCCAGACGCACTTGGGTTCCTGCAATATTGCTGCCCCACCTAAGTCTGACTGCAAGCTTTACGAAGAGACTCCTTACTGCAGCTTATATTTACACCACTTGTCTTGGACCATTACGATAGTAATGTACTCATTTTAAGCTGCCGGGCCGTCGGCAGAAAAGTCGAATGATCAATTAGGTCAAGTAATAGAATAATTGTACACTAGCGTACTGCCACCTGGCAAACTCAGTGACAGTAAGTTAGGGTGCTGCACTCGCCGGCGCTACAGTAAATTACCGAATGATCGATAGGTATACTGTCCCAGTTTTGAGCAGAGCATAGTTTCAAAATGATAAGTTCTATAGTTTGCTTGTTTCCCCTGCCTTTGTAATTTTTTTTTATTTTGCTTCCTAACATTATAGGGAGTCGTGAAGTTGTTCAATTTAATATCGTATTGATTAAGTTTAACTACACCCTTTCACTGGTCCCACAAAATGGAGTCAACTGTTGTTACAATTCCCGCTAGATGGTATTGTATACTTGCATGTGTCTTAATTCTTTCTATTTCTTGGTCTCCCTTTCAGGATTTTCACAGTTTTGGAACTCGTTGTTTGAGGAGTTCTACAGTAGAAACAGAGGTTGCCTTTCTACCAGACAGGGGAATTCCTGCAATGCTTGGCTAGCTGAATTTGCATGTTCGGCATTTACACGCAAGTGCCAGTACACCGTATTGACCCTAGCCAGAAATTGGGAGAGGCCGGACGTCGTAATTATTACATAACTGTTTTCCGTCTCCAAGCAATATCTCCCACCATCTTTGGTCGACTGCAGCCGCTTACGTTCAATCAAAGAGCATCTGTCTCCTGCACTATCCAGCAAGCGCGAGCTTTCCAGTTGAAGTGCATTAATCAAGTTGACTTTACGTTTTAGCAGGTTGGGAGCTTGCTTTGTACAGTACCAGGGAATCTATCTATATACTTATCGGTATTGCAGTACCCAGGTAGGTAATTTTGATATAAATAATGATAGCCGGATATTTGCCTCCTAAAAATTGGTGACCGTAGCCCGATTAATGAATGCTGTCATGCGGTCTTGAGAGCAGTATCTGCCGATGGGCCTTGTTGAAGCTGAACAGTAATTAAATTCTGTGTTAATTTATCGTGGCTTCGTCTTCGAAGCTCGAAGTTAGTACTTATAATTAGTTACTTCTGGCTAAGGGGTTAACTCGGTGTTCATATGTAGAGTTTTTAGGTTGCATGATTTAATTATTTGATGAAGGTTGTTTGAGAGTCATTCCTGCCTCACGGAAACCCATGTAGCAGTCGTCGTTTGCGATTCCTGGGTTCTGATCGCGATGCGATTTATTTGTGGATGCGTCATGCACAGTGTAGCACCGGTAGCTCTGGAAATGTGATTACAATGCACCTCTGGACCGGCTTGATCGTTCGTGCATAAAAAAAGAGAGTGAAAGAAAGAGAAAGAAGCAGAAGAACGAAAAATGGCTCACTCTGCTTACGCTAATTATTAACTTAACACTTGCAGGTGGGTTTACAACTCAGTTCGGTAAAAAAGTGGGTAGTAATTTCTTTCTATTGACTGACAATTTTGTTAATAATAATGGCCAAATTTAAATTATTTTGCTGCAGACCACTTCATCCAATCCTTCATCCATTTTCGACGTTGACTGGGTTATTTATACTTCAGACTTAGGGTTAAGGAAATGGTGAGACACAAACAGAAGTGAATAATCATTTTTATGGAGTATAGCGAGCAAAATAGGTTCATTCCCAATTAAAAATTTTCGGTGGAACGACCGTGACGTTTGGTCCACACATGGCCGCCACAGGTCGCCTCTTTGAGTGGGGCATCCGTGAGGCTCGGGTGCTGCACGGTCGTTATGCGCGTTTTTGAGGGGTGGCACGGGCGACCTCGTTCCGAACATAAATCACCCGTACTGGGCGCGCTTGCCCGACCGTGTTCCACGGATATTCCGCGTCTCCGCAGAAGTAGCAGTATACTACTATTTTGGCCAAAGTTACTATATATTGGTATACAGTAGATCATATGACTGATTGTAAATTTTTCGTAAAATTATTAAACCTATAGGGTGGCCATTTTACCCATCCTTCTACATTATTGACATATACAGACCTAAATATTGTTGTAATTAGTAAGTTCAGCAAGAATAAGAAAAATTCAATGTAGGTCTTTTCCAAAGTTTATTTAGAGATGATACATATATATATATAGGATAAGTGACCAATTCGTTTCTCTATCTAGAATGAGTTACACTGAACGAACACACAGAGAGGATCACGGTACACACGTAAAGAGTTAAGTATACTTTCGCCACACTGAGATAAATGGGCTGATCACATTGTCTATCTGTTAGATCTTAAATGCTTTACACCGAAGGAAGATACGGATTTGATGTCGATTTGGTCAATACTGCATATTGACAAAATCTTCTTAACAACAAATTCGCTTACGCTACAAAGCTGATAATAACGCAATTAACTTATTCCCTAAAGGTCAGTAGCTACATTCTCCAGTTGTATTTGTCTGGACAACTTTTAGCCAGTGTTGAGGAGTTTCATACGTGGTGAAGCTAAACCTTATTGCATAAAATGAATTTTGAACCTACCCCTGCAGGGCTTATTTAATGCCACACCGTATTGTTTCTTGTGAGTGTATGGGAGAACTTAAATGATTGATATATACGACTGAAGGCCGATGGTTAAAGTAACGCAATATTAAGCAATTCATAGTTTTCAACTTTCCAAATATTATGGTATCTAAAACTTCTCTTATTCTACTAAGAGCGGTAATTATGTGAAGCCTGGTTATTTTATAGTGAATAATCATGGTGTTCTTATAGCGAACACCATGATGTGCGTTAGAGAAAAATCATGATGTTCCTATAGAAAACAGTCCTGTTATTCCTATAGAGAATAATCATACTGTTCTCATGGAGAACAGTTGTGATGTCCTTTTAGAGAACATGTCTGATATTTCTAGAGATAACAGTTATGATGTTCTGACACAGAGCAATCATGATGCTCCCTTAGAGTACAAGTGACTACCGTATGCAAATGTGAGCCAAGTATGGCGACGGCAATATATATAAAACGGCGGTGATAATTCAAATAAATATTACTATGGTGAGAAATAAAGTAATTGATGCGAGTGGCAACAAATAAGATCTCTTCTATTTACTAAAAGCCCTGATACCTGCTCCTCAACGATACCGAGGTACACGTCTCTATTACAGAAGAAGATATTCTAACTTGATTTAATGAGATCATCCTGTCACTGAGAGCTAGCACGGTAACACATTCCTTTAGCAAGTCTCATGGTGGCATCCCCTTACCCTGACACCCTGAAGTCACACCTAATAATTCAAGCCAAATTATTCAAGTTTAGGTATATTTTGTGAGCCATATGAGCATCTCCAGAGTGACGATCACTCAGATTCAAGGCGGTTGCCCACTAGAGCACAGAATGTGAAACGTTCCATTTTCTCGAATTAAGTTTCTGTGGCTGTGACGACAGCCTAACGAGATCGAACATGACGCTAAACAATATGTCTCTGTGAATTCAAGCTAATTCAAAGTTTAGAGCAACTTGGGAAACTTTACCATAGACGCTTTCTTCATTGTAAGAACTGTAGCACCGGCTGAGAATTCCTTCTTTTTTTGACGGTGTATCAATATGTAAACCGAAGCCGTGGTATCAGGAGATTATCTGGAAGTGTTGTAATAACGTTTCACAGTTTGCGCTCTATTGGAAAACGGTAGCGGAACTGAACGTTGAAACTAGCCACTACTGTTCACATCATAGTAAATGACTGGAGTTGGTACAAATATAAGCCAGTGTGGGCCATCTAAGTCGGAGGTTACGAAATTATTGCAACAAGCTGATGCACATACTGTATATGCCGAATACTAGTGTTGTTCACTTTGTAACTTCTCCTTTCAATAAAGGCGTCGGGAACTGACTTAGAAATGTGAAACAGAGACCCATCACAAACATACAAACAACACAATGAACCAACACACACCAGCTGCTCACAAGCTTTCATTGGGCCAAGCGACAAACACACATCTAAGATATTGTTAACTTCTATTGAGAGAACCGTAGGTATGACTAGTACTGCTTAAAATCATAGTTTGAATTATATGCGTACCATATCCATGACTCTATTTAAGCACCTTGCAAGAATTCATCGAAATGTGTAATGATCAAACGTAGTGTATGCAAAGTTGGTCTAGCTTTTCTAAAAATATATATATATGTATGTACCGGGTGTTTTTTTTAAGCAGACAAATATCAACCATAGGTAGAAAAACGCAAAATAAATCTATTTTTATGAATGATAAGATGCCCAAAACTCCTTATTTTTCGAGTTATAATGACTTGAAGAAATTTAAAGCTTTAAGTAGGATACTACGTGCGTGCCAATGTTAGCGCTAAATTTGATCGTTCAGCACGTTTTCCGACCACATTCCTGCCCATGCGTTTACACTGTATCGATGTTGATGATTATTTGGGCGAATGACATGAGGTTTATTAGGCTTGAGCCAATGATGATTATTGTGAATGTTAAATACCCCCTTCGCGAGTAAAATACGCTTCATCTGTGGAAAAGAATCAGCTTGGAGAAGTTGGGATCCCTTGTTCTCTGCTGCATGAGCCACTCCGAAAATTGTACACAAGGTTGAAAATCTGCTGGCAGCAACCCTTGCATTTTTTTTTTTTGCGTGGAAACGACACGGATGTAAACTCTGACGACGTAGTGTCCGCCATACAGTTGTGTGATTACGTTTAATGCTAAGTTTGAAATTTCATATATTTTTTCTTAACCATGAAATACTTGTAGCTTTTATTGCAAAAATAATGTAAACTGTTTTTGTGGGGTCAGAAACGTACTGAACTTTCAAGACTAGTGCTAAAATTGGCGCGCACGTAGTAAAATATTTGAAGCTTTAAGTTTCTTTAAGCCATTATAACTCGAACACTAAGGAGTTTTAGGCATTTTATAATTCGCGAAAATCGATTAATTTTGAGAGTTTTCTACCTATGATTGGAATTTGTCAGCCTAAAAAAAACACCCGTTGACGCTCACAGTTCTTTTCACATGAGACAGATGTACATAGTTATGGTGTGCAGCAAGAAGGTAGTTGAATACATTATACAGGCGATGCTCGTGTTACATGTTAGGTTAGCACCACATAACTTAAAACATTAAATTTTCAAGTCATTTATGCTGTCAGTGGAAATGTTACTCTTCATATTCCAATTACATAAAATTCTAAAAACTCCTATACATGTGTTGTAGTCGAATAAAACCAAGCCGTATAACTCGAGGATCATCTGTATTGAATTTGCGATAGCTGCAGTAGACAAATGGCATCGATAACTGAAGAAATATCAAGGTCACAAGATTACCGAAATGCAGATTATGCATGTATTAGCGCCATCTTTGACTTCATTCGTAAAGCTTTAGACATTGACTCTCAAGGCCGCAGGTTCAAACCTCGAGGCGCATGATGTGATCAGTCAGCATCCGGTCTGCATACTGCTGTGGCTTTGCTGACCTTTGCTTGCAATGGGGAAGGTCGGGGCAGATTATGGCGATGAGCCTTCCGCCACTGGCGCCATGGCTCTAGACAATCTGTGGTCGACTGCAGCAGTATACACCTTTGGGGCCTGTTGGGCTATATATGCAGAACAAACAAGTGCTTGTTGGTTTCCCCAGTTGGAGGTGCGGTCAAATTGACATTACCTCTACCTTTACCAGTGACGTAGCTTGGGCTTTCCATAAGGAGGTTTCATACAGCGAGTGAGCACAGCCAGAATTTTCTTCGGAACTCGTGAAACTTATTTGAATTCGATGGCTGCGTTACTCAACCAATGATGTAGCTGCGCCACAGCCTTCCAACCAATCACCGGCTCCAAGCTATTCGTGCAGTGAATAAGCGAGTCAGCCAAGCGTCAGCCTTTATGTCCCGTAGAGTCCCAGATCTCCGAGCTCCTGCTCCGTCCTTCTATCCCAACTCCTAGCCTGACTTTCAACCTCCGAGAGCCAAGTCATTTCCGGTGAACCCACCTTATGGTGTCCTCGTAGCAACAATGAGTTGTGAACACAGGAGTGAATCTTCAAAGGGTCTGAAGATATATCTATGTTTCCCCTTCCCTTCTCTACGCCTTCAGTTTTGCAACATAAAAACCTGCACTTCGTGTAAAATGAAAAAGTTAAACCTCAATTGGCGGCCAAACTTAAATTCGGGAGACACGTCTGCCCTTTTGCTATCTAATGAATTGCCCCGGTGTTAGATTAGATAAGATAGGCGGCAGTAGACGGACCAAGAGGTCCATCCCCAGAGAGACACCGAGACAGACGCCCTTGCCCTCTATGAGCTATGTTCCCAATTTACTTGATGTTCGCAGCGATTGCTATAGCTGGGGTTGGTTTTGGGTTTCTGTGCATAAGAGTTTGATCCCTTGGGCGCAGATAAAACTCCCTACAGGTGTGAAAGATACAGAAAAACTAAGAGGATCTAAACAATGGCCTGTACAATTACATGTCAAGTGTAGTTTACTGCAAGGTACGTATCCCTTGTGACCTATCGTTTTATAATTATAGTATAGAGTCTGTGATGAAGGCTAAACTTTCATCCATGAAGGTAAAAACGGAAAAAAGCTTTACTATGTGATTCATGGCGTTACTAACTTAATCCAAGGAAAAATAATACGAGTATCAAATCCAGGCAGTTGTAGATGTTGCTTATCATTTAGGCTCTCGCAGATAACTTTCTTAAAGTTTGTAAATTTCACGACTGGTATCAGATTGCAGCAGACTTTACTAACGTTTTAATCTTTGCACCAATAAGTTGCGAAATGAAGAGAATTTTGTCTTATTACTCGACGTTAATATTTTCCCCAGGCTATAGCAACGTATTTCACCTTCTACCTAGCTAATAATAGTATTGCACGTGAATCTGTCAGAAATAGATATAGGATATGAAAATTGTATCGTTTTCATCCGGCATTTGGCATGGAATATGGTAGTGGAACAACGGCGTCGTTTCAATCAACACACAAAGAATCTGTACGGTAACTTCCTAGAGTGAGAATAACGAGGTACATGTATACCTACTGTAGTTGTTCGAAAACATTGCATACACAGAGAGCGTAAACATTGAGACAGAGAGGAATTACACTTATAACTATATATTGTATACCTTGACTTCTGACTAACAGTTTTTTAAGCTAGTACAGTGAACGACGACCTCCATCCCAGTCGGAAATTTTGGCATTTATCCGAAGTTATCCGATATTGTTCACTATTTACTCGTGGGCAGCCGATAAAAGCACATAAATTTCCGATTGGGATGTTCGTCCAAAAGCCGCGGGCAATTAGCGGTTGGCGGCGATCTCACTGCCACAGTTCTGGCAGCAGAGCGAGCCTTGCTTGCATAAGTTGGAGTTTCCTCTCTCCAGCTGACGCACTATGAAGCCTGCACTCTTGCTACCGTCTGAGTTGTGGATGGACAGGACGTCGTCGGTCATGCTGGAGACTCCTCCTGTGTCGCACGCAAGGTCCGCCATCTTGCCATCCACGCTCAAGGAGCGGTGCCTCACCAGGCCGCCGTTGAACAGAAGGTTCAGTTCTGTCTGGCATGCTGAGTGACCATGAAGAAATTGATATAAATAGTCTATGTCACTTCAATGTAATTTCTAGTTAGAACACATTTACGAGGGTCGTTCCAAAAGTAATAATGCGTCCTATATATTTTATTCCGCCCGAAGGGATGCCAGGGGATTGTGAATTGCATTGTTATGATAACTGAACTTAAGCACTTATGACCTAAAGGTATCATCTCAGTGTTGTAGATATTGACGGTGTGACACTCCAAGAAAGCAATTCCTATCATAGATGTGCGTCAGCAGCAGAGATGCCTAATTGAATTCATCCATGCAGAAAAATTGAACCACTCAACATTTACCGGTACTTGGTGAACGTTTAGCAAAGTAATGCAGTTGTTGACAACACAATTTGAATATGGATTAGTCGATTTCAGAGTAGCGACAGAGATGTTAGTGAAAAAGTACACTCCGGATGCCCATGCATAGCCACCAACCCGGAAAACAAAGTGCGCCTCAATCTACTCATCCACACTCATCGGCGGATAACGGTGAAGGAATACGTGTTGAGTTGGTTGTGTCAGTGCACTGAAAGTGATGTTGTCTGGTACGTGTGAGGCCAGACAAAAATGAAACATTCCGATTGCAACACGACAACACCAGACCACACACACACGTTTGAAGACTACGGAATGTGTTGCAAAGTTTGGCTGGACGGTGCTGTCACGCCCAGCGTGTAGTCTAGACATGGAAAAGTCAGACTTTCACTGGTTCGGATCTCTGAAGGACGTATTACGTGGGCAGCATTTCTCCGATAACAACGCCGTAATCGCAGCAGTGAAAAAATGCACTACTTCGGCAGGCGCTAACTTTTAAGACCGAGGCATCAAAGTTCTCGTTCATCGCTGGAAAAAGTGCATTGAGAATATTGGTGACTACATAGAAAAATAAATTGTGGAACACAAAAGACAATTCGTTCTAATGGTGCCACTTCCGTGCTCGTAGCTCTCAAACTTTTTGAGTCAAAATTTAAACTAGGAAACATTACTTTTGGAACGACACTCATATTTTATAGAATACATAGTCTCAATTCCTGAGAGTGCCTGAAAATTCAGCTATGAAGTGCCTGATTTTGGCCCTTAATTCCTGAACCACACATTTAATGCAACGAATACAGTAGATGTTGGGCTGCCCGCAGTGGTTACTTCTGTTTTGTAAACAAAGAAAACCATGTTTATGCTTGACTGTAACAACCTGTGACTGACAGTCACAGTAAATCGGAGTGTGTACTTCAGTTACTAAAATAAACAACAACCTTGGGTGAAAAACTTATTACGAAAGCCTACCTGTGTCGAGAGTCTGTAGGTAGTTGGGCTCATCGTAGTAGTTTCCACCCTCTATGCTGCTCTCCCGCATGGTTGGCAGATGATTTTCTTTCGACTCTTCATCATCCTTCGATGACACCACAGTCTGGACCAGATCCATGCGTGAGTCCAGGCTGTAGTGCTTGCCAGACATGAGCATGCCACGTATGCGCCGGCGCATAGCTGTCCCCCGGTCGAAAAAAAATACGTGTTTTTATTTCGTGAATTGGAATAAGGTTAAGGGGACCACCCTAGCGAAAATGGTATAAATTTGGAATTTTCGTTTTTTAGTAAAATTTCATCCTTGGACGAGGATAGACCTGGGGCCAAAAAATTTTGGCCCTGGGCACATTGGAACACCTCTGAATCGGGGGCAAAATTCCCGTTCCCGGGGAGGGGGAGATTTCGAAAGTAGACCGATTTAGCTGAAACTTTGTAATAATGTGTAAAACCGAAAATAAAATAGAATTTTTCTATGAAATTTTCCCGTTTTCGTCTTCGTCTTCTGTTTATTATAATTTTTCCAGTGGTGGCTCAGGTATTTCAAGAAACTTTCAGCTTATCCGATATCGCTAAAAGAATCTATTTATAGCATTTGAACAGATTATATACATTCAAAAGTGAAAAATTGGACATTTCCTTAAAATAAAAAATTTTTATTTATGATTTAACGCATAATGTGCAAGTTTCATCGCAACCAGGCAATAAAATGCATAACGTCATATTTACGTGTGACGTCACGTATACATGTGTATGGCGTCATATACTTTCAGATTTTCATAATGTCCGATTGTTTTATTGATGGAAACACCTTATTTGTTAATAAGAGACATTTTCAGCGTGATAGGACGAATATAAACAACAAAAGATAGATGTACAAACTTTTTTTTAATTTTTCGCGTCTCCTGTAAAATTTTATATTTCAACATTCAAAACGCTTCATCTCATTCAATATTCATCATACGAGAAAACAAAGACAGTTTTGGAAAGTGGAATGCAATAGCTATAAAAATTCCTTATTTTGTTTTTCGTTTTTCGACCTGATTTTGCAGTAATGGAGAGATGAATGGGAAAAATTGAGGTAAGAATTAATGTATAAATATTAGATAATTATACAAAAAATCAGGAGACAAAATGAAAAACTAAGTCAAGACTTTTATAACACTTGAATTCCTCTTTCCTAAAGTGTCTTTGCTTCTCTTGTAGAATGAATATTGAATGAGATGAAGCGGTTTTAGTAAAACAATTAAATACATGAGCTTACCATGAAATTCAACGATAAAAAAAACGAAGAAGAAAAAGGAAAAATATGCAGGAGTAAAACGTTCTTTTTTATTTTGTATATTGTGTGCAAATTTCGTTGCAATCCGACCATAATAAAAAAATTAGCAAAAAGCTTGTGGTGGTCCCCTTAAGTAATTAAATTAGTTTTACATTCAACGACTATCTCGTCAACAGTAGCAATGGCGAGAATAATGCAGCTATGAGATAGAGCTTTCAGAGTTTTTCGGTAAGGAAAGCTTATGTAGCGCAAGAAGCCTTAAATATGAATATTGCTTATGTAGCTAATTCATGCAATACGTTAGACCGAAGACAGTTCGTAGAGACCACGTTGTCATGGAAATCATAATGCAGCTGCTTCACTAACTATTCGATACTCGTAAGCCTTTGTACTAGTGGAAGAATATGCATTAGGAATTTTATCTTGTATTCCAGTAGGTGCTGACATGCTATGTAGTTGAGTTATTCATGAGACACATCCAGTTACTTAGAAACAAGTTCTACAAGTAATAAATGAGAGGCAAAAGTGGCTGCCTACTTCTGAACGATCGGCATGGTATTGCTAACAGAGCTTTCAGTAATCATTTAACTTATGCTGTTGTTCCATTGCTCACTTGGATCAAGAACACCTCAGCTTAGTCCTATATGTTTCACTTCTCCGCTGACCCTTTAAGTCGCCTCTTAAGCCCGCTGCAGACGATAGCCTTTAGTCCTGTGTTCTCATTTCACCAGGTTCGGATACTTCATACTGTCCTCGCAAACATGACTGTGTGTCTAGCAAAAGTATCGATAACATGCTTACCGTCATGTCCGCTGGCTCACAAAAAGTCATGAGTGCAGTGCCTTGTGTATTTTCAAATTTTTAGCGAATGTCGTTTTAGAAAGCAGTACCTTTTTTGTTGTTGTCACAGACACAGCAACGCATTCGGACGCGGTGAAGTAAAAACACAGGACAAAAGACTATCGGCTGCAGCGGGCTTTAAGAACGTGTCTCTAGTGCTCAAGTCAATCCCATACCGAGGGCACAAAAATACGCGTAAGCGGTTTACTTCCTGCAACTCTATCTGGATGGCGAATTCAACGCTCAGGATTAAAGTTACGGACAGTTTAGAAGCTAAGCGGATTAAATTATCTCAGTTAAACTGTGCAACTAAAACATTTCCCGACTACAGAAAGGAAACTTACCTTTACCTCGGCGGTTCGAGCTTCCCAGCAGCACGTAGAGGATCACTAACGATTTGTAAAAAACGCCCACTACTGGGTGGAACCAAAAGAAAAAATGCAAATTACAAAACAAAACAAAGAAATATACAATAAGCAACAAATAAGGTAAATCCAACAAAAAGCTAGCATTCTAATAAGCAAAGACTTTTCACAAAACACTCTACGTGCTAGTGATGCAAACGTTAAATCTCCACACTAATGGTAAGATTTGTAAGTTGGGAAAAGCCGGACTCTTGATTCGGTGTATACGCACCACTGGGAGAAAATGGGGCTTTGTGTTGACAAAACAGACAAGAACCACTTAGGCAGTGATATTCTTGATAAAAACATAGATGCTATTGGAAATCTGGGAATGTTTTGTCTACTTCTAAAGCAAGAGTAGTTTACAAAGCTGTAGGTATCATGAACATTTTTTTTAACCAATAAGAGATAAAATTAGAACACACGTTTGATAAGTACGCTTATAAGTTCGTAGAGCTCTAAGAGGATACTGCGCCCATCATATCAAGCGCCCGGCTTACTAGTGTATACGTAGTTTGAATACTAGCATGGGAGGAAGTCAGTAGTTCGCTCAATATACTCGGGATTACAAGTTACTGTCGACAGCGATTATAGGCCGGCAGAAATAGGTTACAGGTAATAAGTTTAGCCAAGGCTTTCATGCAAAAAAGCGTAGGCTTTCTAAATACGTTTAAGGAATTGTGAAGGACATACTTGACCTTTTCTCGGGCAAACGTTCATACAATGTTACTGCCATAGTGTTATTTCGTTAAAAGCGTTTGGTAGTTGCCCGGTAGAGGGCTAATTTTGTAGGACTGTAATTAAATGAGGTACAACGTAGACATGCTTCGTAATACACATTACATGCATTTAAAATAAGGCCAACTGGAAAATACAAATCAAATTTGTACGTACAGGCAATACGCAAAAATAATATATAATATGGGGTTTTATCTTAGCAGTATCATTGGTGGCGTTCAAGTGAGACCGAATGTATTAAGAAATTTTACCTCTACCAGGAGAATCTTTGACGTCGAGCCTGAGTTGTTGCAGCTTCTTAGCAAACTCGAGCAGCACGTCGTTGTTGTCGAATATGGCAGCGAAAGAACCGTTGACGATCTTGGGCGACATGGGGGAGTTGGCGAGCAAGAGAGACGTGCCGAAGTTGGGGTTCTTCCTAGTATCTGGCAATACAAGATTGATGACTTACTTCTTGATTGTTGAGAAAGAGTAAAATAAATTTAACAAATGAAGAGTTTAAGGAAATAAATTGGCTTCGAACTTAGAGCTGCTATTACCTTTTCCGTTTTTATGGAACTACATAGCTGTCCAGCACCAAATTTTCTATAGAAAGATGTTGCTCTCTAGCAGCACTGCTACATAGTGTCACGACAGACTAAAATACAAGGTGCATGCAATAGCAATTCCTTTTACAAGTACATAAGTAAAAAGTAAATAAAAATCACTTGAGCCAGTGAGTAGTTAACCCTTCGAAGCTTGACTTGTCCAAAATTTCAGGCAGAAGCTTTAGCTTTCCACTTTGAATCTTGTTGCAAGCGTTAGAAGGATGGCGATTGCGCTAAGCCGGCTAAAGATTGAATTTGTGGGAGTCTCAAGGGTAACGGTTCAGTTTAAATGCCTGAAACTCAATTCATCGGCTCGAAGCCAGTGCACCAATATGAAGTTCCGAACAAGTCAAGCCTTGACGTTTAATTTTGGCACCCAATCGAATATACTCTAATTCAAGCCCCTCGCAGTACTAAAACGAAAGGTCCAGCTACACGGATGCTTGGCAATTACAGCCCTTGGAGCATCCTGTAGTATGTAGAATATTTAGCGAGTATGTGCATCAGTCCTTCCGCATCCAGGGCTGCTAAACCTTGGGATTTTCCGAAGGATCGGGGATTTAAAGAGAATAAAAAAATGCAGCAGCTCTGCCAGTGGTTTTAAAACTTCGGCTCAGTATCGGTTTAGCCAAGGAGGTTCAAAATAAACAGGACGCAATGACTACGGAGATTTGAGGCTGAAACAGATGGGAAGCTAACGCGCTGATCGGATGCACGAATGGTTCGGAGCCCCCTGATTGATTGGAAGGGAGCAGCAATCAAACAACAGGCAACTTCCCGGCCACTACGGCGAAACATCGCTGCGTTCCCAACTTGAATTAAACCGCCTTGGGCAGGGCCGCTGTATAGGGAGGAGGTGGAGGTGTCGCTGCTGCAATAACACTCCTGGCCTATGCTGAAGGAGTCCGCGGTGGCCGGCAAGTAGGGTAATATATCAGTCTGCATGCTGCAGCCAGTCCACTGAGATGATCTGTTGGCTAGGAAGTATAAACGTACTCGCTTCTAATGAGTGAGCCAAAAGTCACTCTACCATTTTACAAGTTTAGTGCGTAGAATTTGACGTTGAAAATCATGTTTGGTCATTTCATATCACATTTAAGAAAATCTCCCAGTATTCTTCTTTCAATTGCACTTTAGTAGAAGTTGACATCGTTTATTATTTTTGCGTAGTGAATTTCTAAAATGTTTAAGTGACTTTTGGCCCCAACCAATAGCTACCTTTGAGTGGCACGCGAGTCTTGTGTTCGGTGGTGACGGTGTTGGACAGCACGTCTGCCGCGATCTGCCTGATGAGGGTCCAGTCCCGGGAGAGATCCTCCACCGTAGTGTGTGGTGACGTCACGGTGAACCTGCGCGGTGCCAACAAACTGACTTAAAATTCTCTAACTGCGTGTCATACAACTGTTACTTGGCTGTCGTGTGCATTACTCAACGCCGGATGTTTTGTTGTGTCTTCGTCAGCACAACTGTGAGTCTATCAAAAAGAGTTATTAAAGTATTCATCGCCATGTTAGCTGGAACAGCAAGTGCCACTTGTAAAGCTTTCAATTTTAATTTAGATTGGAGTGAACAGCGCTGGTCTGTTGCTTTAAAGGGTCACATGCAGCCGCGTGTTCGGGAGCTAAACACCAGGTGCGGGGACTAAAGCCTGTCGTATGAACCTGCCTTCCGGCAGAGGTTCGCACCTCTAGGTTCTGGTGCTGTATGCAGTTCTTTCAGCTCTCTGTTGTGGCTTGCTTACGTAGCAATCACAGGAGCAGTTTATTACTAAAAATATCAGTAAAATGTATGTTTAATTCATATTTATCTCTGTCTTATTATCCTGTTTTCTTTCTTGAAATAGTTATATCTTCAAGGATGAGGCGCAATTACGACGTTAAAGGAAATCTACGTGTCACTATATAGTAATTTACGAGTAGGAGTAAAGTGGGTCTTTTAAAAACAATTTTTACTCCGTATGGGAAGGTCCAGTATTACTTTTTTTTATGCTGCAGGTTACGGGCTCAGTATGCGTTATAGGGCGGTATTGGCCACTCTGACTGCAAGGTGGCATGGAAGGTCACCGCGGTGCGCTGTGGCTGTTCATTCTACCAGTTCAAAAAACTCGATACTTAAGGCGAACCTAAGACCGGGTTCACACGATTGTTAAATTAACTAGTTTTCAAGAATTGACAAACGAATCGACTTCAGAAAATCATGCAAACTCAAGCACTGATAGGAATTTTCCCGACAGAACAGCTGTTTGCGTGGCGGCGATTCGCTTGTTAACCTCCTGGAATTTAGTAGAGAAACCGCCAGGTGTGCTCTGCTGGGGTTGTTGTTGAAATTACCTTCGTAGTCATGGCAACCTGCAAAAAGTCCTCGATCTAGACCAACCTAGCTTTACGAAATATTTTTATTTAAGTTGAAAATTTTCACTTCAGGGTAATCGACATTTATTCTCTTGAATTAACAGAGCGCATATCGAATACTTGACAAAAAATCAACCAACACAAGGGTAGTCTAGATCGAGGACTTCCTGTATTCTTTTCGAGACATTTTATCGTAGACTTCTCATTAAAGTAAATTCTAAAATGATTGGGCATAAATTTATTTATTCTTCTCTTGCCGTAAAACATGTGCCAGGAAAACGACAGTTTCCAGAACGGAGCATGAGTTTATTTGGCCATCAATCCCTCCCTCACGCAAACAAGGCGGCAGTTTATATACAGTATATTCTGCGCCTTACCAAGAGTTTACTCAGCTTTTGACAATTGTACGAGCCCGTCTTAAACACGTGTACAGCAAATTAATACGGCAAAATGTTGTTCTTTGACAACAATGGAGGATTTGGTGGCTGCATGATAATGATTGCCTATTTGAGTCCTCACCTGATGACGTAGGTGCCTTTGAGGCTGGCAGGCACACAGTGCAACTGCCCAGACGAGTTGAGCTTCTTGAGTAACTTTTCCGTGAGCTCGTTGTCCCCGATGAGGCGGAAGACAACCATGCCTAGGTGCCGGGGGTAGGGGACCTCAAAACGAGGGTCTGAGCGCACGAACGCTTCAAATTTGGCTGCCATGCGCACACCCTGGCCGGTCATAAAATATTATCCTGAGCAATTAATTTACATATATCGCTTCGCTAACATGGATCACTGGACTACTGCAGTTGATAGAAATGAATATTCCACCCACGCAATTAATGAATTCCTTATCGCTTCTCCATTTAATCTAATGTATTTGTCAATAATCACTGTCCACGAGAGCGCAAAATACGAAACCTTCTAGGTTTTTCGAGTAAAAGATTCCGTGACAGTAACTGTTAAACAGGTCGCAAACTGACTTTGAAATATACGTCGTGTGGAAATAAACCCCACTTAAAATTAGAAAAAAATTGAAATGTATCCCTCGTATACGTATAAAAACTGAAGTAGCGTCTGATTTCTAAAACAAATTTTCCGACACTGTCACAATGAACAAGCTGTTTCCGTCGCAACGTATTTGGAAGGATTTTTGGAAACGTTTCACAATTTGTGTTCCCATGAGCATGGGCCTTTAAGTAGCCTCGTTTCATTGACAGACGCTCCCTATCGGTCTCTGTCTTTGTTTTACAAACTATTTGTCGCTATTGTCTACATCTACAGTTTACGAAGCAGATCTGGCAACAGTTCCAATCAAAGGCGGACGAACTGCACCTCACCTCACGGATGTGCCGCTGCAGGCCGATAATGCCGTAGTTACGCAGCACAAACCACACCTTCAGGGCACGGAAGCGCTTGCTCAGGCCAATCTGCCAGTGCTGTGCGGGACAAAACAATCATCAATATATTGTACAAGGGTGTGCAATAATGAAAGGCATTGGTTGTATTCTTCTGTCACTGTGCTCAAGGTCTTTAGGAGAAATACACGTGCTGTGGCTGATGCGCACTTCCATACATTGGAGGCTGTAAGTGCCTAACTCATCAATTCAAACAGTGTTTTCTGCCCTGGTCCTTTTCGGCCTGGAATTCTTCACCGCAATCGGATGCCGGTCGTGCCGGCTTGCAAGTGTTTAAATCAGCTGTTAATGGCTTTCCCATGGATTTCCTTGGTAAAGTTTTAGGTTTGCCAGTGTTGCATAATGCTTCATTTGGGTTACACTACCTGGCCGTGGTGGCCCGAACATGAAGTTTTAATAATAATAATATTCAGTATTATTATCTTGCACCAAGCAACCTACGTATATATAAATCCTCTTCACAGTATGTCATGAATGGATGTATCTTCTTATTTTCAGGAAGTGGACTGTTCTTCCTTAGAGCGGCTTACCTAAAAATTTGGAAAAGAAAGCCATGACTATTATATTCTCGACGCTAGGTCATAATCATACATTGTGGAAATTAATTTGTTGATGCACTTCATTGTTTAATATTCTCTGTGAAAGTAATTATCAAGAGAACATTCATTCAGTTTTGCCACAATCCTACCTTCAAAATTGCCTGCGTTCATTAAGCTATCAAATTCTGATTTGCTTCACTCACCATGTAATCGATTGCAAGTCCTAGGGCGTTGCAGCGAAGAGGGCGCAGAGCATGTGAAAAAGCGAAAAACTTATAAGGAACACGGCAATTGATTAATTTCGCTCAAAGTGAATATGTTGCGTAACAAGGTCAATAAAAACTGATTGATGCCCATTATCGAAAGTTAATTGAAAGTAATGTTTCGATGCTCCAGCATCATTATAAGGATGTGACATAGAAATGAACCCATCAGTTTTAGCAAAAGAAATCCATCCACCTGTTTTTATTAACCTCTTCACGCATTGAATTGCATAAAGGAGAAGAGCAGAGACAACAGCGCACTCTAAAGTCACCATAGCAGTTACCGTCACGATAGTGTGACGTCACAGGCCGGTACAGCCAATCGTGCATCAGCAAGTGCCCCACCACGTGATTTTCGGCTCCTCTCAATGGCTCTGGTGGGGCTGTGATGTCACTCGTGTCTTTAATTTGGGCATGCAAAGAGCACACTGTCTGTGTAATTTTCATTTTGAATTTGTATCAATTTTTCTATTACAGTAGTAAACAGATCTACAGTTTATGAATATAGGAGCAAACGCGGTCTTCTTAGCCGAGAGCTAATAAGAACTTACCCTGCTATGTTATTAACATTGGATCAACTAAAAGCCAATATTGGCGCAATTAGTGCAGTGAAGGTATCTTACTCTGCAATTTGTACTCCTCATAAAAATTGCTCTGTGAAAATATTGTAATTCTGACATTGAAGTAAAAACCAACAGGAGTCAAGTTATCACTTCTATCCAATATTTGAAGCAGTGACAGGAAGCACTTTCTAAATTAATTTTTTTTTCATAACACTCGTTATGCAGCAATAGGTAGAGAAGGAAGTAACCAATGGGCAGGATGCATTTAACTCTTTTCTAACACTCACCGGTGTTCTCATGTTGCAGGTAGATCGGATCCACGTTGAAGGTGCGGTGCAGAGACCCGCTGTTCTTCACCCTGCGAGGTGGTACACCAACTGCTGTCAATAAACTTCCATGGAAATATATTAATCCTATTAGCTTTAATTTATCAGGAACTTCACTCTGGGGCTGCAGATTTTCCATTTTGTGTAGAGCTTCAGGATTAGATGGCAAACCGATTATGCAGGAGATTGTCTCAAGCGAAATCGGATTGCAATTAAGATCTGAAGTTTTACCTATGGTTAAAAAAAGTTGAAGTTGATGGGATTCTTATGCTATGTCAATGGGAAAACCAAGCAAACCTGCACTCAGGCAGCATAAGGTACAGTGTTCCTAGTCAACCAAATGGTTTAAAGGGTTCGAATACTGTCTGAGTAGTACTAAGCTTTATAAAATTATTTGCATAATTAGCTGGCCCACGACCGTGTTCAAACTGTTCATTATACATGAGGGCGCTGACTAATCAAACGCTCGTAACTCAGAATCAAAAAGTGACTATTGAAATACACTGTAGGTGCTATGCATCGACAGTTGAGCCTTCACTTTAAGCAAATTAGGGCTATACCAACAACTGCAAGTTTTCACAAATGACTCGCTGTACAGTTAGCGAAAAACGCTCAGCACTCACGGCCAGGGACGACGCATGGCTAACATGACTTTAGTACTGCATGGTTCCATGCGCAAGTGTATTTCATGTTCAATCTTTCATGAACCCTAGGGTGTCTTCCAAGTAAACTGATGCCCTATAAAAAATTTCTAGGCATTTATGCAAGGTCTGTAAAGGAGGTATGGTATAATATTAGATAATCGTATTTAATTTTCCGATCGGGCAATACGCTAACCTGGCATTACGGCAATAGCTGGTAGAGGGCCGACGCGTTAGTTCCGGTTGCTCTTTGGGAATGGCTGAACGGGCCTGTTGGTCCATCTACTGCCTGCTCTCTAATCTAATACGTAATCTATCAGGTTAGGCACTGCACAAGTACAAAACGAATGAGAGCTTCAAAGGAATATATATACATACAATGCAGAGTGAAGTTAGAAGGTTCTAGAGCTCTACAGCTTCCCTGCACAAGCCACCATTGCTCACCACATGCACGTGCAGTCGAAGTGCACCAGCAGCCACTTGGAGGCGTTGAAAGCGAAGGACTTGGCGAACTCCACCCCGGCCATGAACACTCGGAACTCTGGACAGATGAACGCGGCTCCAGCGTACGCTGCGTCCACGTGCATCCAGATGTTCTCCCGCTCGCCTGGTCAATTGTGTTCGTTAAGCTTATTGCCTGTGCGACCAAATGTGGTTCACTACAACTCAGTAGGTGGCGTGCATAACACCCCCTGTACCTTGTCCGAAAGCAACCAAGATAAAAAAGATGTGGTATTGCTCTTCCTAACAGTCGTGGCAATGCATGGCAACTAAGAAAATTCTTTATATATTCTTAGCAAAATATTGGTAATATTTATCAGCCTGAGAAAAAATTCTTTGCATACTAAGCCCATGATGCTTTTTACATTTCTGATGGGTGGGAAATATTGTGCAGTCACAACAATTATAATAAGCGCATTAAATTGAAAACTTGTCATTATTCGCAACTTCAGTTTGTAATTACTCTGGTTTGCTAAACGTACAGAACATTATCATTAAAAATTTCTATTCCTTATACGTCAGGTACATTCGTAACTGAACAAGAAGCGTTTGCATATTTCATGCATTGCATTGCATTTACACCTAAGCGAAAGCTTCGGAATCAGAACAGACGAAAACTATTGAACAGGTTGCACATGCATATAACCGCTGAATCTATCTCAGCATAGCTCAATAATCAAATTTTAAAGACTAAATTACAGCCTCAATGCACTCACATATGGGCCCGAGCTCGAGCAGGTTGTCGAACGAGCAGGCGCCTGTGGTGCCGAGAGTTGCGCAGAGCTGGCATAGGTAAAGACAGTCAACAAATTAGTATTATATTGTGTTAACTGTGTTTTTAAAATAAGTCCTAGTAAGTCTATATAGACAATTGGAAGCTGTAGATATAAAGAACATCGCATAAAAATTTTGGTATGGGATTCCTCGCCAGTTTTAAAGTTTTAAGTGAGCAAACTGGAAATGAATACAAAAGCTGAAAGTCTACGGAAAATCAATCTAACATTTAAGTATCTCTGCAATTGAAAATGAGGGCCGAGAAGATTATTGCTTGTCTCTGTGTAGAATTTTACAAGAAATACACTAACGATAGAATTGTTAATCTCAAAATACTCGCCAAGAACATACAAACATCGGCAAATGTATTATTACAGAAACAAATAACTCGATTACTAAGCTTCCGTTTAAGACATACCGAATGGCTAAATGTGACAAATCTCGGTGGTAGTTGCAGATTTCACAAGGAGTTTCTTGCAGAACGACATAAAAATTCTACCTAAAAACCTTAAGATGACGCAAAATTATCACGAATCTTGCAGTTAAAGAAAGTTAAACGTGATGAAAAGTTTTCACGGAAATTATCCCCATCACTGAAGTGTTTCCTCTACATTCGCGAACGAAAAGGAGGCTAAGTCATATTTACAATCAATACTGAGTTTTTTACGCCTTTTCTGAGAAGTGCTGCAGAACTGTTAGCCACTGAGAGGCAAGAAGTGTCGCACTGCAGGCGCTCTCCTATGTTTAAAAGAGAAAGTCTCAGAACGGGTGATATTTTATAGGACATCGACCCAATGGGATCATTGCCCACCAATGACCCGGAACTGTTGCTTTGTTTACGTCAAAAATTTTGCAGTTAGTAGGTGCGTTTGTATTGCCATCATATGATGAGCTGGTAATCATACAACTTATTTTCACTGCATACACTAATTGACCAAGCTTTGAAAAATACATGCGCAAAAAAAAAAGAAAAAAAAACCTGCCAATAATGCACTCGGAAAGAATTTCATTAGCAAGACGAACGTTTCAAAAGCTTTCTCTGATTTCACGCTATGTGATAAGGGAGGGCGTTTTTGTTGTTATATTCTAAGCTTTTAGGGCATCGTAAACAATCAGATATTGACAGCAAATATCTACCAGTACTATGAGCTGTTGCATGGCTTTAACATTTACCCTAACTAATGAATTACACATTCCCGTTTTATTTTCCTGACGTTTCATGTAGCACGTAGAAGTTTAAATTCAAGGACTCACAAAGAAGGGAATGAGGCCCTTGTCTCGGTCGCTCTGGATGGCCTCCGTGAGGTCGTCCCCCCGCATGCTCAGCTTGTCGTCGCTCTCGATGTAGCGCAGTTTCACCAGTCCGATGAGGCCAGCTTTCTCCANGCATTTCCTCCAACTCAGGGGCTACCCGGAGCCCCAAACCCACAGCCGGCTCATACAAACAAAGAGGCGTCCGGTGGCCGGACAATGGGGGCGGCCTGATAACGCGCAGGCCACGTAGAACCTTACAAGAAATGCACTAACGATAGAATTATTCCTCTCAAAATACTGGCCATGAACTTACAAACATTGGCAAATATATCGTTACAAAAGCAAATAACTCGATTGCTCAGCTTCCGTTTAAGAAAATACCGAATGGCCAATTGTGACAAATCTTGGTGTTAGTTGCATATTTCACGAGGTGTTTCCAGCAGAAAGACATAGAAATTTTACTTAAAAACTCTAGATGATGCAAAATTAGCACGAATCTTGCTAACAGTCGTGGCAATGCATGGCAACTATGAAAATTCTTAGCAAAATGTAATAAATATATAATATAAATAAATATATATAATGTAAATAAATAAATATAACCTTAATGAACACCAAGAATATCAAGAAAGTTAAAAGTGATGAAAAGTTTTCACGGGAAACTATCCCCGTCACTGAAGTGTTTCCTCTACATTCGCGAACGAAAAGGAGGCTAAGTCATATTTACAATCAATACTGAGTTTTTTACGCCTTTTCTGAGAAGTGCTGAAGAACTGTTAGCCTCTGAGAGGCAAGAGGTGTCGCACTGCAGGCGCTCTCCTTTGTTTAAATGAGAGAGTCTCAGACCGGGTGATATTTTATAGGACATCGACCCAATGGGATCGTTGCCCACCAATGACCCGGAACTGTTGCTTTGTTTACGTCGAAAATTTTGCAGTGAGAAGGTGCGTTTGTATTGCCGTCATATGATGAGCTGGTAATCATACAACTTATTTTCACTGCATACACTAATTGACCAAGCTTTGAAAAATCCATGCGCAAAAAAAAAAAAAAAACTGCCAATAATGCACTCAGAAAGAATTTCATTAGCAAGGCGAACGCGAGCAGTTTCAAAAGCTTTCTCTGATTTTACGCTTTCTGATATGGCAGGGCGTTTTTGTTGTTATATTCTAAGCTTTTAGGGCATCGTAAACAATCAGATATTGATAGCAAATATCTACCAGTACTATGAGCTGTCGCATGACTTTAACCTTTACCCTAACTAATGAACTACACAGTCCCCTTTTTATTTGCGTGATGTTTCATGTAGCACGTAGAAGGTTAAATTGTTCCTGAGTGTTTCTTCCCTTACTCCGGGAACAGAGCCAGCGAGACCTACCGGAGGCACTCCAGCAGGGGGGCGTACGAGTCGAACAGCAGCGAGAGCTACATCGCGTCAAAGTGGTCAGGCTACTCGCCAGCTTTCTCCACGGAAGAGTGCGCCTTAGAGGAAATAGAATCATCTGTTAACTTAAGGAAGATTTTAATAGCTTAAAGCTAAGTATTGAAGCCGTTACCTCTAATTATTGGAAGCACCTGAGAAGAAAAAAAGAAGATTAGAGTATCTAAGGCATTTGCAATAATTTTTAGCTTGCTATATTTTGAAGTTCAGAATAAACCCACTTTTGCTGTTACGTGCACTGCGGAGATGACCAAATGTTACTTCGTCTGTTGTTCACATGCCAAAATTTTGAGAGAATATCGGCCGGACAACTGCTCGCTTCCCGTGGCTTCTATAAGGCAGCCTGAATCTCAGCCTACAGTCGAACCAGAGTAAGCAGTCCTTTAGGGCGGGGCTAGATTGACCGCAGCAGTGCCAAATCTAATATATTAACTAATGCGCTCTGAGTATTCGGATATAAATATAATTTTATCGATTGAGACAAGTTATACCACGCGCTTAAGTGAGATTGCAAAGTTGCTTTGCATTCTTAGCCATGCCCATCGGACTCCTTACGCTGGTTTGACTATAATACCATCAACGTATCGGAGAAAGAATACCAACTTGGAAAGTGAGTTATAATATCAAAACACTGAGAGGTAAACACACCTGGTCCGAGCAGTAGGCCACCAGTCGAGAGTTAATTTCAGCGTCTTCGAGGTCGGGAAACTCCTTCTGGTAGCGCTGGATGGCCTCAGTGCGAGCAGCTAAGAGGGACACAAAAGTTGCTTCGGATGCTGTCGTCTGCAACACGAGAACGTACAATATAATTTAGGAAAACAGTATACGATTGTTTTCAAATGCTTGAAAGTGGATTAAGATATACTGTGAGGGTAGTATTTTCATTCACAAGGCAAAGAAAATGAAAGTGGGTGGTTTTATGTCGAAGCAGTTTGTTGATAGAGCTCAGTAAATTAAATATTTCCTGTAATTCATTTGTGCATTATTTACATTTGAAACAACAGGGTAGCAATGAACACCATCTGTGTGCAGATAACAAGGCCTAATGCAAATCCTCTGAGTTATTCTTCTGCAGCTATAGCTGCAATTGCCTTCAGTAGTATATTATTTACGTGCATTGCTAGAATATTAAGCATCTTACCTTCGAAGTTACTGTGTTAACCAATTCACTCTAATATCATTGAGATAGTTTGGTAAACATAAAAGTGCATCTGCTAATAGGTAGGTAGAGAGAGTGTCAACCTCACCTGTATGACACCCCCGCCGTCCCCAGGGGCCGAGTGCAGAAACTCCTCAGGCAGTGCCAGCATCTTACCGAGCCAGTCCATTACGATCATTTCCAGTTCCGTACACGCCGGTGAAGAAGCCTATGAACAGATCGTAATATTTTACAGCAGTCACACTCTAGTTGGATAGGGATTTGCAGGCATGTTTTCGTGATACATTGTGGTAAATGAAGCACTTCTGCTTGCGTTAAGACAAAAGTCTTAATCATAATGATTCATTCAATGGATATATTTACATGTTGATCACGCCAGGAAAGGGAAGATAACTTGCTTAATCGCCGTACTTTTATGATATATTTTCTGCTATGTATTACGTATAGTTGTCTTACCTCACCAGTGAAAGCAATAGCAGTAAACTGAAACAACAGGAATACCATTATGGCCAGAGAGTCCATGACTGTTGTTGTATTCCAGGCAAGAATATTTGGTCAATGAAAGTGAATGAAACTACCAACAAAAGTAAATATGAAACAGACGAAACCTCAAGCAAGCTATGAGACTGGACATGAAAGTTTATTAATCGATCCGCTTCTTTTGCATTTTCTTCACAAGTAAACTTTTCACTGCCCAACTTTCTCCTGTTATAGAATATTTTGTTGCAAATCAAAACAATGGAGACTCACCCACGTAAAGCCAAGGCAGTTGACGGCATCAGCCAGCATGTCCCCCAGGAGGGAGGGGTACGAGGTGAGCGCTGGGAAATACGCGTGCATGTGAGGGCTCTGCCAGTGAGTCACCTGAAGGCAGAGGGCAACGTTATGTCGGTCGTTCTCCTTTAAAAAAATTTTTGCATGGAAAGTGCTGTTGGGTATTTGAAGTAAAAGCTTGAAGGCTTATGACTGCTCTGTATTTATGTATCTAAAGCAGCAGCTTTGTGTTTTGCCTAACCACTGGTCAATATCGACTATCAAAACAAAAGATTGCTTTGGAAAAAGCAAGCATTTTTGTATAAGCCAGTTTCTCGTGGGCAAAGCACTTTTGCTACTGACAAATCATCTACTTATCAGAAGCAATTTTCTTTATTCTCTGTTCAAGTGCAATTGTTTTTTTTTTCTGAAAATCTGATAGCATTCTCAGCAGTCAGTCCCATATTTTTTAGTTTGTTGACATTTTTAGAATGAAAGCTCAAGTTGCTATTAATTTTGATGTGTTTTCTACAATCATTTAAAATGTTTTATGTGAGAGTAGAGTTTTCGCAGCTATGATGTAGAGTTGTAGAGCAATACCTGATTCAAATAAAAACAAATGGTAAATTAGTAAATGATGTTTCCATAGATTTGATTGTAACTCGTATAATTGCATTTAGACTCCAAAAGGTAGAGTCAGCGCATTTCAACCTCTTCCAAATACACTGCATTATAGGAACTCCAGTTTGGCACCAACCCCAGGCATGATGACCCTCTCGACATC
Organism: Parhyale hawaiensis; assembly: GCA_001587735.2. Classification (NCBI taxonomy): domain Eukaryota; kingdom Metazoa; phylum Arthropoda; class Malacostraca; order Amphipoda; family Hyalidae; genus Parhyale; species Parhyale hawaiensis. Next base: position 2,420,597 of record LQNS02278074.1, read on the forward strand.
CTTGAAGATGTTGTCCCAAGGCTCCGAGTGCTCCGGGGCTTCGCTGGGCAGCATCTCCCGCATGTATCCTGGCTTGACATCAGGGAACACCCGCCTCTCTCTGATGTTCTCCAGGTAGTCCGCTATGTACTCTACCATCTCGTAACCTGGATACCAGGACAAGGAAATGCATGTATTATTCATATAGAGGACATACTTGTTCTTGTTCGAGAAGGACGACTGTCGTAATTGTCAGGCTGTAGGGCACCATATGCTTAGTATTATAACCTCTGCCAAGGAGGTTATGTTTTCGTCATGTCTATCTGTCACAAAGATTACTCAGAAAGTTATGTACGGATCTTTACGAAATTTACAGTGATTGTTATTTGCATGTTAACAGTAACATATGATTTCCTTTTGGTGAAAATCCGTTCATCTGTACGTTTGTTTGTCTGCCTATGTTTCCTTAAGGCCATATCTCAAAAAGTTATGAACAAATTTTTATAAAATTTACATGGGTTGTTAGGTATATTACGAAGAGTAAATGATCAAATTTTTGTGATGATCTGTTCATTTGCTTGTTGGTTGTTGTGATTGATTATATGCTTCTTAGCTTAATAACTCATAAAGTTATTAATGGATCTTAATGAAATTTACAGGAGTTGTTACTTGTGTTAAAAGACATAAATGACTGAATTTTGGTGATGATCGGTTGGTCTGTTCGTGTGTTTGACTTACGTTTGTCATAATTTTTGTTGGCAGCACAACTCAAAAAGTTATAAACGGATCTTCAAGAAAATTGCAGGAATTGCAAATACTATCAAAAGGCACGAATGATTAAATTTTAGTGTTTCTACGAAGAAAATCATGGTCTAAGCACCAATTTGAATTTTTCGTTACAGTTACCCTGCTTAGCGGAGGTATGTATGTACTCTCAGAATGCTCTCTAGTTGCATTTGTAGCTGATTTTTATTGACTTAATTTAGTGCTCTGCCTGTAACGCAGATGACTATGACTATTGCCTGTTAACTTGCCATCAGTTAGTCTTTGAACTTCCTTTATGATAATTATTATGAAATTACTCTAGACTGGCGACATGGGAACGGAGAAACTCCACGAGGTCGACAAACCCCCATGCAACCAGCCCAGCGAGTGAAGAACAACAAAAAACAAGAGAAGATCCGAAATCACAGAATAGCTCTCTGTACAGATCGCTTAAAGCTGCCAATACCCGCACCAGCAAAGACTCAGCCACCAAGACTATTTCAAACCTCCACATCTGCTGGAATCATCGTAGCTTGACGCTGGCTTGACATTTACCGTTATGACGTCTAACGTCAAAAGCACCAAAACATGTCGTTAGGCTATGACAGCTGGAATATCAATATATTGCATGCGCTGTAATTTTCGTAAGAATTACATTGATTTTTTTCTACTTAAAACTAATGGACTTACTGCGCTGGTCAAATTGGGCCTCTAACTGTGGAGGACAGCGTCACTAATACTCAACCAACGCTTGTAATGTTGATGGTACCGAGCATAAAATGTACGTTCAATGTAAACTATTGACGCAGCGTGTAATACCTGCAATTGTCACATTTACACTCGTGCTGCTATTACACACGCAAAGACCTTAGCGTGTCTCAGACACGTTAAGACAAGATGAGCGTAACGACGGCAGAAGGGAGACATTGGGATTAGTCGTAAACAGCAGCGGCAGCTGATCACATCAGCAGGAGGAAGTGAGATTAAGTAGGAGAAAAATTCGTTACCTCAGGACCACTTGACAGCATGATTGCGTTACTGGCACAGCAGCTGCAATTATCAGCGAACTTCTCATCAGAACTGCTCCGAGTGACGAAGGAGAATCCGAAACTTTTCAGCTAAAGGCTTATGAGCAACAAGCAAGACTGGCGGCATATTTGATTGGGTGCCAAAGTATGCCTTTGAGGCTTGACTTATCCGAAACTTCTGGCAGGTGTGGTGGCTTCAAAATGTCGGATGGAGTTTCAGATACTGACCCTCCTTCAGCTCCCATTGCAACGTTGACAAACGCAATCTAGCTTCCTAAAAAAGAGTTTTCAACAAGCTCGTGCGTACTCGGCTTGCTGTTAACACTTGCAACACGAATCGGAGTTGTGGGCCCAAAAATCCTGTCTGCAGATCAGAGCAAGTCAAGTCGAGTGGATTTGGCTTAGCTCGGTTTTGAAGAGCCAATCGATGAAGCTTCTAATCTATCAATTTGCATTAGAATAATATCCTTTCAGTGGAAACAATAATTTTTAAACTGCAACTGATAACCATTTCGCATTAATAAAAGAAGAATTCCAATTTATGGATATTTTTGTTAAAGAAAACTTCCCCCATGAACCGCCTGCGCTACTTCTGGGGTAGATTAGTTCTGGAACTGGTGTTGCTAGTCTCGGATAGAACTAAATATTTCATGATATGCAACGCTCGCCTGCCTGCAGACTTTTTATATCTTTGTTATATATGCTCGTTTTCACCCTTTTGCTAATCAGAGCTGGAAAGTATGTAAGGAACTGTAAAAAAATATCCTTCAGAAATGCTGAGATGAAAACCGCTAGAGATTATTAAAGCCTCCGCCAGACATCAGCGGATGAAACCAAAATTGGGCTTTAATCAAGACTGCGGAACAGAGAGGGCGGCTCCGGCTGAGACCTGCGGCGTGTGTGGGAGTAATTGGAGTGCTGGTGGGGCTGGGGGTGGGGTGGGTTTCTGGAGGAGCGATGTAGGGAAAGATTTAGTAATGATTGAGGGTTGTGTAAGTTCGAAATTCTGACAGTGTGGTGTAATCGGTCCAAAGCTTTTTTTATTATTTACTGTTGCATTTCAGTTGTGAGATGTTGAATTTACCACTTTGGATGGAGAGTTAGGCGTTAATCACTAATTACATTTACGACAGCGAAAAATTTCAACCTGCTGCAGAAACAAATGTCGAGCCATGGCACGCCTAATCAGTTTTAGCTTACCACCTGAAACTAGCTCCAAAACATCGGCACCATCGGTACCATCGGTCGCTCTTGATTTATATTCGTGACCAATCACAGCTAATCTGTACAGATTCTCTCGCTCCACGTCAGGAAATAGGAGTGCCTTATATGTAGATCGTAAAAGTAAGAAGTAAGTAGCTGATAGGTAAGACATTGTAGATATAATAATTCTTATAATTTATGGAGAGCCTATTTCACTACCTTTCCTCGCAGTTGTACCTGTAGAGTGACTGTGCATTGGTACTACCTGCGCATGCTTAGGATTTTAGGATTTTCTAGTTACTGCAACTAAGTGCTTCCAGTGACACTACCTCCGCATGCTAAGAATTCTCTAGAGTCTAGTTACTTACTAAGTGCTTCAACTAAACACATTTTGTTGCCACGACCAAAGAAGATAGTTCTTCATACTAGAAATAAGACACAAAGAGAACTGTCTAATTACTGTATCAAATAACTCAGCTAGAAACCATTTGCTTTTCATAGCTAAGAGAATGAGTTATACAGTGTGTGCTATATTTAGTTAGAAGAAGAATATTCTTCGGGCCTTACAACCAAATATTTTGGTTCAAGTATTTGGCTATATTAGCGAGGTATTCTTCCGTGTGTAGGTGGTAGTGATAGTTGGTTGGTAGTTGGTAATCCGTCCAATAGCTGGGTAACCGAAAAAAGCCCCGGAAGGAAAAAAGCCCCGCTTTGTCTTGAAGCTATATTTGAGAGCTCCATTCATTTATGTGCATGCAGCATATTTAAGTAAAAACTGTATATCATCGTTTGTCTTACAATTTATTTGCAGAGTTCTTTCCACCTTCCGAAAAGTTAAAAGATTTTCACCAGTTAGTATCCTTAAAACAATGCGAGAATAAAATTTTGTTACAGCACTGATCAGTACATTAAAAATAATTTGGCACAACGTTTCGGTCCATTACAATGGCCATATTCAGGTTATAGATTAAAAATTCAAAATCGGTCATCTGCGAACGTAAAGTGAACAATTAATTCTAAGCACACACAATGTAGTAAAAGTATAGACCGTCCTATTATTGAACAACATTACA
>LQNS02278074.1:2432683-2445948 GCA_001587735.2 Parhyale hawaiensis
GTAATTTGCAGTCAACAATAGGCAGCGTTTCTCCCTTCATCGAGGTCAAGAGTTGGTCTTTGAGGAATTTTCCGATAACAAGTCTTGCGGTTGACTGCATTGATCTGCGCCGGAAATTGAAAGATCCGGGGCCCGTGGTTTTAGTTCACTTCACAGCGAGAAGATTACGACTGCAAACTTTGATGGAAGTCTTTACTCTGCAGCGGTCTTGGGCGTCTCTTGGAAGACGGCGCTAACCCCGACAAGATCAAGTTGGTTGATTTTAGGATTCAAAACAAAAGGACATGGCAGACTACTCGGTACGTAGGATGTAATGGCTCCTGCTCTTCCTGCATTCTGCCATTGTTCAGTAAACTTCGAAATGAAAGTAATTTCAAAACACCCTCGTTATATATTATTGACCAGGAACATCGCCTAATAATTTCGAACATGAACTTGTGGAATGACTGCTTACAACATAAAATTAATTAATAAATGTTGATTAAAGTGACAAATAGCGTAGTCCTTAAAAAAGCAGCTAAGTTTCAGAAACAACATATTTTATATACTGAATTAACAGACAACTGTATATACACATTTTTTGGTTATATTTTTCGGTGAAATCCATCAAATTGAAGCCAAGTTAAAATAGTATGCAACAAATAATAAACTTTAATTCCATTATCGTAAACATAGTTCACGTAGACGCATAACATCATCTTTCAAAATGACGATGGCAAAATCATCAGCCTCTACAGTGTTTGAATTTTGTGCTTTTGATTTCGTGAGATTTTCGAGTAGCGATTTGGCGTCTAGCTGATTATTTGAAAGCTTTTGAAGACACTCTTCGTTAAAAGGAAATCTTGGAGCACCGAAAATAATACTGCAGAAAAAAAAGAAAAAGAACATGCTGCCACCGATTTTATTTGCCGCAGAATCCATTTGGAAATTTTGTGGCACATTGGGGGCGTCAGGGCGTTGATTGAGTGTCGGCTGAAGCTGTTGGGAGAATTAACTGCGACCGCCGCCACCAGGGGACAGCAATTTGGGGCCTATGAAGGCGCTGCAGTGATGGAGGTACCTCAGTTGCTGAGTATTTCACAAAAACTTAGGTCTTGATTTATTTTGATGATGTAACTATGGTGTTGTTGTTGCTTCATGCTTGAAGAGAGATTTAATTTCGATCTGCTTTAAAGGCCCAATCAACTTTGTTAAAAACTTTATTTTGATGTGACTTGACGACACATTAAGCTTCTCTGTTTATAGAATAAATGTTTTGGTCTGCTGTTTTCGTAACAACTGAAGTTTGATATTTCAAGACACTAACTTTTTCAGTTCAACATTAAATTGTACTCCACCTTCGTAAAAGTTGTCAGGTATTCACCAGTCAGCTTTTTCTATAGCAGTGATCAATATATTTAAATCTGGCATGACGTTTCGGTCTAGCACACTGGCCATCAACAGACTAATAGGAATTCCTAAGTACATTATTACTACTACTATTACTATTACCACAAACTATTTTTTGTGGTAATGTTACAGTTATATTAGATTAGGTACGCGGCAATGGACGAACCAACAGGCCCATTCCCAAAGAGACACCGACACTCACGCCCCGGCCCTCTGTGAGCTATTGCCATTATGTCAGTAGGATATTCATGAGTGAGGAAGAAAAAAAGAGAAAATTGCAAGGGAAGAATCTCAGTCAAAGAGTCGATCATGCACGCACGCAACCACGATCAACAGAAGTTTAAAGTCGATTTCAAAACACTTAACGTGGTTTGCAAAAAAAAAAAAAGATAATTTGTGTAATTGTAAAAGCAGTTGAGTTACTGTTTATGGGAGTTAAAAAAATTTCGGTGTAACTAACAGTTACAAAACATTGGTATAGTGAGGACGAGTGCAAGTGCTGTACAAGAACATTTAACTATACGGGTGCCAAGCAGCATATCTACAACCACTGTAGAGGGCACCACGCGAAAACCTACGCTTTGCCACTACCTACAATGTCCGAGTGTGGTGAACGCCTTTTTAAATAAATTTTGGCATAATAGCAATATCTTGTACTAGTTGTACTAAAATTTAGAACAAGAATACCTCCACCCTTTGGAGAAATAAAAGATATATAATTATTATCAACCCATAAAGGACCAGAGCGTGAGTCCCGGCTGCTCTGTGGGAATGGCCCTTTTGATTCGTCTACTGTCAGTTATTTAATCTAAGCCAAAATCATTAACTTCCTCATATCTACCTTACTCTCCTGCGTTGATGTCGCTGTTAGTTCTAGACGGGTTTTATAGTTTGCAGCTTATCCTCGAAGCGAGGATGTAAAAGGAATTTCTATGCTCAGTGCCTGTCAAGCTCTTGTCGTTGGTATAGTTCTGCATGCTCTGTAGCAGCAGAAGGAGTCTAACTTTATATTAGCTTAATTTGCGTAAAATTGGCATCATAAATGTTAGGTTAGTTCATACCTGGTAGCGCTGGAGTGCATCGTGGGCATCTCTTCAGTACAGCGAGCGCGCGGCATGATGGTACACCTGAGGCTCTGAAGTCCTTGCTTTGACACTGCGTGCAGAGAAGAGTATGTCTTAATTTGGGTGTGAGAGATAGGCGCGTGTGTTCGGACACACACCCCTGCAATCTCTGCCACTTGATGCTTCGCTATACACGCATATTAAAATTGGCACAGTGCAATACGCAGATAAAATGGCTCACTCCCCGAGCAGAGGTGAAACAAAGGTTTCGGTCCCTTTTGGATAAATGCAATTATAAAACATCAGATAATGGTGATATTCGCCTGTAATTTTCCGATTGGGGCACAGGAGTAAATAAGTAATATATCTGCGGCTACCGGCCACCATACTATTGTGGTTGAGCTGCATATGGCTGCAGGTTCCCTCGTGTGGCCACATTTCAGCGAGTTTTGTTACGTCCTACCAGTAGAGAAATGAAATTTTTCAGCAAGTAAGGCTTATATCTATTTATTGATTGAAAAAAAGTCCTGCTAACTATAACCTTCGCCTAAACTTAGCATTTTCAAAGAATATGTCATCTTTTATACGGATAAATTATACGAATGCTTCAACTACCGCTTCTCTTTTTAAGAATATTTTGTTTCGTATGAAACTCCGAAATGCTTGAATAAGTGGCAATCAGTGAAAACAACATCATCAGAATATAGAGGATGCTTTAAAATTTCATAACATAACTTGCAATTTATGGGCTGCAGCATATGAAGTGTGAGGCCCAGCATTATCGGGGGTCATTTTTAGTCGCAAATCTGTTTTTTTTTTTAAATTTCTCTTGCATGCGATCGCGTTCCTGACACAACGATGTTGCTGTTCCAGCTCTACTGCTCTGCAGATATGAATAATAATCAAATAAGCCCGTCTGCAGACCACCATACACTGACCATCAACTTTTCATTGTGGAATGAAAGTTACTGGTACTGATGCCGTGACCCTCCTATATCAAACGGTGGCCCTGTCCTGTGGCTGTCATGGAAGAGTATGCATTCACATTGCACGTCGTGAGTTGATACAAAAAAAATTCAATTTCCTGCCGAGAAAACAGCACGAAGCACACCGTATTGGCGTGTGCACACTAACGCATAAGTTCTCTAATCACTCAACGTTTCGCTTTTGCGATTACGTTGCTGTAACATCAACTTGCAGCGTTTTAATATCAAGTTAAACTATGCGTTATTTCAACATTAAATTATTTTAAAAGTAGGAGGTATACTCAAAGCTTGACCATTGCTGATTGTGACCGTGAACAGCCGGAAAGACGCCTCGCACAATTTTGAAATTCATCAGATGACGATGCCACGCGCTTGTCAAAAGAACGTCGAATTATAAAAAGTAAACGTTTCGGGCTTCGCCCATCATCAGTACTCTGCAGCGACAAAGATATAACAATTACAAATGAAAATCTAATACCTAAAAATACATATGAATTCATAGAAAAAAAAACCTTTCTATGAATTCATATGTATTTTTATGTATTAGATTTTCATTTGTAATTGTTATATCTTTGTCTCTGCAGAGTACTGATGATGGGCGAAGCCCGAAACGTTTACTTTTTATAATTCGACGTTCTTATTTTATTGTGGTTTAATTGATTCAGTAAATATGACCTTATCTTCTTTAATTCTGGTTCTTATTTCTATTTTACGACTGCGTAGTAAAGCAGACTGTCAATTCTTTCAAAAAACGAGTATCGTCATCTTTTCGTCCGAGGGTAATGGTGAACTATTGCAAACACAGCTTTGAGTTTGTCAAGAAATGGTGTAAAAATGTTTACCGTCAGTTCAGTTTCCTTAGCAAGTACCGTTATGTTAACTTTCCAACATCTTATTATATCTGGAAGGATTTATGACTCAAATTTCTTTGCGAGAGGGCGTTATTTAATATGCACATCAACGCATTAGGACGAAAAGATGGCGATACTCGTTCTTTTGACTTGCGTGTGTCATCGCCATTAGTGGCAGAGCCCCGTGCAAGCCGCAGCCTTGTCCTCAGCAAGATAATCGGATGCGGAACTGTGTGGTTGTGCAACTTCGGCGTCAGTGTGCACCCGCCTTTAGGCTCCCGTTGCTTTGAATATCAGTCTGCTAATGTGGAATTAACTTACTAATCTTCTTGATCGTTTTAATTTTCTTCATCTGTCGAAAAAGCTGCCAGGACCTTTGATGACATTTTTTGGACCTTTGCTCTCGGATTTCGTTTAACGGTCCAGTGGTTCCCATTGGGGGTGCATATGAACCTACGGACCCCCTGTTGGTTCAAGCACGGACCCCCTACTGGTTCATGACGTTTGAAGCTTCTGTGGCTATATTACATGGCTTTTACACCATTGATGACAAAAATTATAGAATATTTTGAGGTTATAGGAGGGAAAATTCAAGTTTAAATAACTTATAATAATAATTCACTTTAATTTATTGAAATTGAAAAATTTTAACTATGGTATAGCTACTCGTAAATAATTTTGCTCAATCACAAAAAAGTCCAATTTTTTTAAAAACGGTGAGAACAGCATATGCTAACCATCAGCAATGCAAACAGTCATTTAGAGCGAGTCAAAATAAATTCATGAGAGTTAAAGGTGAAAACTCGCTGTATGTGAATAATGGGCTGAGCTGGAATGCCACGTGACTGTGACGTGAGTAATTATATGTTTGGCGTATGTTGTTAGGCCTCTGCCGCTCTTTTTTAATTGAAAAGCAATAGCCTGGAAGCCATCAGCATTTACAATATTGATTCAGTGCGTAATATACTAAGTTGACGCCATTTTAATGGCAGAGGGTCCGTGTGCGTCAGGGCGATTTCACAGGGGATACGTAGAAAACTGAATTTTAGGAACCACTGGTTTAACCCCATCATTGTAACGAGTGACTGATTTTTGTCCCGTATGTGGTTCATTCTTAAGCCCGCTGCAGACGATAGTCTTTTGTCCTGTGTTTTCACTTCACCGCGTTCGAATGCAATGCGTTGCTGTCTCTGTGTAAACAACAAAAGGCAACACTGCTTTTTGACGCGACATTCGCTAACAATTCGAAAAGACACCAGACACCGCACTAGTGACACGGGCTTAGACAGAGAATACGACGGTAAACATTTTATCGAAACTTTTGGTAGACACACAGTCGTACTTGCAAGGACAGCACGAAATATTCGAAGGCTGTGAAGTAAAAACACAGGACAAAAGAGTACCGTCTGCAGCGGGCTTTAGTGCGCTCACTTCCTGAACGGAAATTTTTGAACCATCTCTGCACAGTTCGTGCGTCAAGAGAATCATTACCTGAAGCGCGCTTGATGTTTCCTAGAGCTTCTGAGGCGCAGTGTCTCGTATTCGTATAAAAGGAATCACTCGTTGTTATTTAGTTATCATCATGGCCATACATTTACGGTATGGGTAGCTATTCTGCATAGTTATACTGTCTACAATGAAAACGCGATTAACACTAGAACAAATATAAATTATATAGTAATTATATGTATAATATATAGAGATAGGATCATTTGATTGATCGTTATGGATGCAAAGGACTGTCTCAGCAATCCTGAGTTAGAGGGTCTCAACACCAGCGGGGTCTTCTGTCATCATATGAACATATTTAACAATCTGAGTACCCTAAGTTAGATATAACTAAATTCCTCGTGCAAACCCACGGCCCGCACAATTTGACGCCACACGAGCTTGGCAGACTTTAAACCAAGGTTTGCCGTGAGATACAACCTATTAACTAAGCCATGGCAGACATTGACTGTTGCCAAGATATCCTCGCTTTCGCTTCTTCAGAGTGCCTCTAAAAAAACTGGAAGGAGACTTAAGGCACAAAACATCACTGGAGAAGCCCTATAAAAACAAAGGAGATGAGCTTCGCAATGCTAAGTGCGTAACGCGTCGTCCTGTCTTGCTGGCTTAGCTTCTAAACATTTCCTTCCTTTCCTTCGTTCTGCCATGGCGGAACCCAAACATGCACATATACAAAGCAAAAACTAACGTACATTATTTTATTTCCACGCAGGGTGGGATGAAGCTTGTGTCTCAATATTATAGTGTAATAAAAAATTATATATCCAGTTCTACTTCGTCCGTGCTGCAGCTTTCATCTCTCAAGAAAATACAAGCGAGTCCCGCAGGTAATTTTTTGGCTACATAAATGAAAACATTTCTAAGGAATCCCCATCTAAAGTACTGTACGTCTTTGGCATAAATTCAGATACGCACAAGCTATCTCTTCCTCGACAATTCCAAGCAACGTACCTATTTAAGTGAAGCACTTATAAAAGAACTGGCTGGCATAGAGATGACTTGAAACAGTGAATAGATAACGCCTACACAAACTCGACTGTCGGTAAATGGGTTCATGGGCGGTCTTAAAGGACTCAAAGTTTAGAGCGAACGACAGAGTTGGAGCAGAAAATATTCCAGTGCTGAGCGTAACAAGATTAGCTTTATCCTTTGCCTTATTTGGCGGCGAGCGGCAGGCTTCTATTGATTTGGTAGCCTAAAGTCCATAAAAAGAGATCAAAACTCTTGTTGCTCAATCAAGCTGCGGTTCTACAATTGGCTTCAGGCAATTCAGTCGTAAAATATAAGTTATCGTCGGCATAGACGACTTGGTATAATGCAGTTTTACTATTTACAGTACCTAGTTCCAATTTTTACTTCAGGTATTCGATGTAGGTACTCTTGTTGCAAGGGTACATGTATATATCTAGTGTTTGCTGCTTAAAATGTTCAAGCTAAATAAAGAAACTGCATAAAACGAAGGAACCTATATCGAGGAGCGCCTTTAGTATGCTGAAAGTACGCTATATATATATATATATCCATGATTGTACTACGAAGTCAGTAGCAATAGTTTCACTACTATAGTGGCAGTATTAATGTATGGCTTATATCATAGGCAATGGTTGTTACGAATCATAAGAATAGTCTTAGTTGTAGTGACTGTAACTGGAGAAAACGAGGCTAATTTACGTTTCGTGAAATACAGTTCGGCTCTACTAAACGTGTCTATCAGTGAATAGTTGTAAAAAAAATATCGGCACAACAAAATTCTGTCATTGTTAAAGCAAAAGAAGCCATCAAGCCTCCAACATTTGATCAACTCAATTCAATTCCTGACCACAAATACTGTACGGAGAACAAAAATCCGCAAGCCGAGCGCACTCAGCGACCAATATTATAAGCACTGCTATTCTATCACTACATACAAGCGCGAAAATTCATCCAGACAAAATAAAAAAGCTAATATAGTGCAACCATTTAGTATCTTGATAACAAGCAGCCCATGTTAGGTTGCACTAGAACTCAGTTGTACAAATTTATTTTGTTCGCTGCAGAAAATGCTATTCTCGTCCTTAATAATACGTGGGTTTCTGAAACAAGCTTGTGGGTTCGACCGTCACAAATGACGGCAAAACAAAATGCATCGGCACCCTGTTCAGAGTTCTTGATTTTAGTTATGATTGTACTTTAACAAAGACGTACAGTAAGTACTTTAGATGGGGGTTTCTTAGAAATGTTTTTCTTTATGTAGCCAAGAAATTCTTTGCTTAACTCGCTTGTATTTTCTAGAGAGATAAAAGCTACAGCACGGACGAAATAGGACTGCATATATAATTCTTTTATTACACTATGAGAGACGATGCAGAGCATCCACTATGGCTACAACCTGATCTTTTTCTCTTAAATAATAGATTTTACTTCGGTAAATACATATATCTTCTTTCAGAGGGGACCCAATTAACAGCCGTATACAGAGGATTAATTTGTCATTTCAACGAATTTTAGAAAAATACTGTACAGTAACTGTGATTAATATTATACAATATATCTCCCTCTCAGTCGTGGCTGTGATGCAGAACCCGAGGCCAATATGCGTTGAGCTGATGGCGAAATATTTATGCCTTTGTTGAAAGAAGATTTAAAAGAAAGTCAAAGATAAGAAAAAGCTGTTCTTAGAGAAAAAAAAAATATTACCCAAGTCCTCGACTGTGAGACACGCAAAGAGACATAAAGTTCCCAGCGGCCGCCTCATCTAACAGAGCTAAGAAACAGCAATAGTGTACAGAAAAGTAGCACTAGATGGAGGACCCTCTAAAGACTTTTACAAGTATATTATGAAAAGATTGTTTTCTTGCAAGTATGTGTAATCATTCTTCCATGCAAGCATTAATTATATAAACTACCTGTACATATATGCACTTCGGGGTAGGCACTACACACTTGGCATCTACTGAAGTATGAATTCTACTCCCGGCTCATTTTTATCAATATATACGTTTGAATATTCGAGGTTTCAATATCTGGCTATCCTATCTCCATACAGGAGTATGACACCATAGTTCTAAATAAAAATATAAATCATTAAGCGTATTTTTGCTTAATGTATCTTTATTATTTATCTTTATTATACTATTTTGATGGTATAGCATCGGGGATTGCTTCCTACCTGTGTCGATGTATTATTAGTAACCGTGAAAAACTGACAGCTTTAAATTTTTCCACTGAATTTCAGCTAATTCAGCTAATTGTACTAGTGTTCAGTGCTCTATGTTACTATTAGTTACACTTTGCCCTAATAGAGCCCAGCACTACTAAAGAACTTGTAGGCTTCGCGCTAGTTTTGCGATTATCAAATTACCTGCACTTCATTGTTACCTTTCTTTTAAACGTGTGTTGTCTACTAATAAATATTATCATTATTATTGAGAAAGATTGGTGACCCTATTATAAGGCCGCGAGATGGTCGTTTTTGAGGGTAACCTACCCTCGCGGCTCCCCTCGCGTGTGAGCTTCCGGTTTATAACGGCCAATGCACTACCGGTTTAGCGGGGGTTTGGGGGGCTACAACCGGAAGTGGGAGGAGCCTGGGAAACCGGAAGGGGCGGCGCGATGACCCGGCCGGCGCGAGGGGAACCTACCCTCGAAAACGAGCATCTCGCGGACTTGTACACTACTGTCATGCTCTTCAGAAATAATTGCCAGTGAAAAACTTTTTAGACTACTACATAAAGTCCATGCGCCATAACATTCAATTTTGTCAAGAGCTGAAATCGATTCCCAAACGCATTTCTCAACTTTCGGTACAGCTGTTGGAACATTCCCAAATCTTGTATAAATAGTAACTCACATGAACATGATTTATTGGTACGTACATACTATTAAAGTTCATAACAATGGAAGCGGTTAGCATGCATTAGCTACTTAGGCTGAAAAATTGCCTTAAAATTGGTTTTCTTTTCAATTAGAAAAGAAATGAAGTCAATAAGGCATTTAGCTGTCAGAGTAAATTCCTGCCAAAATTCTGGAATGCTCGTCAGCTGTCACTCTCAGCATAGAGCTGGCGCACCTATCACAGGGTGCCTTCAGCAGCATTTAATTAGGTCTGTGACACTTGCCATCCCAGCGATAATTAAAGATCCGTAAGAGCAGGTTGCTGCTTGCAGCTGCAGCGCCAGAAAGCGAACGTCCGTACAGCTTGTAATGTACGCAGACTGAGGAAGGCAGCTTGTACGTTCGGTGGTGATGTACAGATTTCAATTTCATTTAATTTAAAATTGGATTCGCTCTTTCGCTTGTAGGTAGGCGTAAGGTCAAGGGCCAGTCCTCTATGAACTATGACTATTGATTTTACTATTGATTTTCCGCCGGCACAAGCATCCAGAGCGTTGACGCTGGCTGGCGGAAAGATCCCATGGGGTAGTCTTTGATAATTTTGTAGTCTAAACTTTCCTAGGAGCTTAGATATACACATTATTGAAGTAGATCTAAATTTATCTCCAGATATTTCGTTGCTGTATTTTGAGCAGAGTGGGCACTCTAGTGACTTTATAATATCTTCCATTGCAATAAAGTGGTGTCTAAATCTTCAATTAAAAAAAAAGTCAAAAGGACTGAAGTTTGACGAATAAAGAGCCACAACAATGTTTTCACTTTCCAAAAAACAAAAGGTCAAATCGCTGTGGAGCAAAGCGCAGGGTCATGATGCAGCAGCCAGGTGTTCTTCCCATTTATCAAAATCAAAAGATGGCTTGGCAGTAACGTAGAATCGGGGAAGGGGGGGGGGGATGGCTATCGCTTCCCCTGAGATTTGAGGTGAAAACAATAATAGGTATTGGTATTACAATAAAATGCTGTTTGTTAGAAATTGAAACCTATATTATTGAAATAAAAATACCCCAGGAATGCCACTTTACACTCTACACTGTGAAAATTTTTCCACACTGCTCTGTACATTTCCTCAAGCTACGGCTCTGGTTTTGTGTCCATCAGATCTAACTCATAAATATGTCCACTATCAAAAATAAGATCTAACGTTTCGGGAATACGGTACTTTCTATCACCAGAGAACTAAATTTAACCTATGAGCTATGAATAAAAAAGGAATAATTTTTTCTTTATTTCAATTATTCTCCCCTCTATAATTGAAATGAAGAAAAAAACTATTCCTCTTTCATTCATAGTTGATGGGCTCAATTTAGTTCTCTGGTGATAGAAAGTACCGTTTTTACGAAAAGTTAGATCTTATGTGTGATAGTCGCCATAATTATTTAAAATCCAAATCTTTCGACTCTCTTCTGACAGACAACAGCCGATCAGAACACACAGGAAGCAGGATTTTTATTTGCACGTCATCAGTTGAAGGTCGTCCACTGCAGTTCAATTTCACTCCAAGTTCAGACGTTTGAGAATGAATTAAATCACCTAAAAATTGGGCTTTCGGTATGCAATTTTTCTATAGGCCTGCTGACGTTGATTACAAGTTTCAGGCCAACTGTGACAGGGTCGCAAAGGGAAGCTGAAAAACCCCGGGTTGCGAAACAAATCGTTATGGACCACCTAATGATCTTACTGACTTCATAATTGCCCCCACAACTCACCGCATATAATGGCAAGCATCTAATCTAATCTGCACGTCACGAGTGTTGCATTACATCTCGTTGCTGTATTCACACACCTCGCATAACGCAGATATCCACTACCGCCGTGCATACGATGTTCACTAGAGCACTGGACACACAATTGCATGTCATCAATGCTTGACTGTGGTATCATTTAACCAGTAACCCATCATTCCAGTTAGACGGGAGTCCGTACAGGCTGTCATGGAAACTCAGTCTCTTGACGACATACACAGTCGATAATGTCTGCAGAAGCGGTCGCAGTGCAACTGTATTACGCTGCAAAACTCATAAGGGTTGTCTGAGTTTGAACCGAATACAAAAGATCATGTTCCTCGTGAAATTGATTTTGTGTCTCTGAAGTTATAACTATATCGAGCAAAATTAGGCAACAAATGCTTGATATATTAAGAGATCTGTTTGTTCGAAGCCTTAAAAATTGATCAGTTCTGAGCTGTTTTTTTTTATTCTATTTAGAATCTTCTTCATCAAGCTTCATCAGCAAGCCTCTCCACAGAGCTTCTATCTCTACAAAGTTTCTTTATCGAATTTCTTTAGCTTGAGGGTCTTTACCTTAAAGATAGGATGGCATGAAATAGAATGATGTAGTGCCTTGAAAGTAATATTTTTAAACTAAGTTTTCCAGAACAGAGGGGTGTAACAGTGCTAATAAGAAACAGGTGGCGGAAATGATATCGAACTTCACTACACAGTAGCCTATATGTACACAATAAATTTACAGGCACAACGTGAAATTTTTGTTCTGGAGGTCAATTGAAATATATGTAACAGGAAATAAATATGACGGGGCTTGGACGGCGCATATGCATAATAATTATTTATTATCCACAAGCATTAGAAATCGCTTACCTCGAGTTGTACCCAGATGGCGTCATAGATATTTCACTAAATAATATTCCAATCAAGAATTACGACAGCTACGCTTCAGGCTGTACCTGAGAATTACACAATGCCAGATAGTTTTAGAGATTGTTCAGTAGTGCACGTAGGGCTAAAAAACACCTCAACCCGATTGAAAATGAACGGAACAGAATTTGCAGCTATCGCTAACAACGTGACCTGGGAATAACTATTGCAAAGACACTACTACACAGTGAGTAACCTGGCAAATTTTGAAAATGGCTAATAGAATAGCGTGATTCATTACCAGGAATTTCAAGTAGAAATCCAAGGACATAATCATTCCTTGTACAGAAGATCCAGTACACCAGCATTTAAAATTTGCTGTTCAATTCTGGTTGCTAGATCAGTGCAACGATATCGATAAAAAGGAAAGAAAGTAACGCAAAGCAACAAAGTTGATGCCTTAGCTGCGAAATAGCCGTACAAACGTCGCTGACAGGAAGTGGGACACATCTCCATCGAGCAAAGACGACTCAGGGTGCAACTAATATAAACATTCCAGTACGTTAATGGCTTCAACATCATATGTACAACGGGACTTTTTGAGTGAGACGTTAATGATCGTCTGCAAAACAAAGGACATAAACTCAAACATTTAGCTCGAAAAAGTACGTTAAGCTACCAGTCCTTTCCGTATTTCAAAGTGAACATCAGGAATAGACTCCTTTTCGAAGTTGTCAGTACGGAAACAGTCAACGCGTTTAAAAACTGTTTTGACAAACATTGGGAGAGACAGCCTCCAGAGCTACGAACACCTCCTCCAGGAGTCACGAACTGTAAACAGCGAAAGCTTCGGAGGCCTCATTAATCCATAATCTTTTCTTTCCCACCCCAACTAACTTAACGGATCTTCAGCTCTAAATCGTGCTGGCAAGATCGTCTTTTTTACTGAGGTATTTTTCCTCACACATCTAAGAGATGCTGACATTATTATTATTATTA
>LQNS02278074.1:2499091-2509721 GCA_001587735.2 Parhyale hawaiensis
AGATTATGCCCTGTCGTTACCGAGGCCACCAGAGCGAGGTGAGCTTATAAGGGCTACAGAGCGCCGTCTGCGGTGGCCTGCGGAGCGGCACGGGTGTTTTTGGCTGAGCAGTCATTTCTGCCATAAGTTCGGATACTCTGCCGTCTGCGACCCAAATCTGCGCAGCTCCTGCCTTGAAGTTCAATTGGGAATATATTCTCCAACACTTATTCCTCACACAAAAAATTCTCATGTAACCAGTATGTTCGCCAATTTTAACTCATCCAATTGAATTCATGACACCAAATTTTTTAATAAATAATCATAGATACATCTAAAATTCTTTGTGCTACCTTCCTTTACGTCAAAATATTTTTAGTTTACTTATTTTACGCATACTTATACTTCTACCATGAGAATATCGTCTACTTTTCTATAGGTAACTCATTTTTCACCGTAAAAATATGACACAAATCAGCTCTGCATAACATTTTACTACCCCGAATTATAGGGCATTAAACCTGTGTTGCCTCCATACGCGCGACCGCTAAAAGTCTTCGCGCAAATTTGTTTTAGCCCAAACCCAACGAGCGTCCAATTTCTCCACTCACCCCCACTTTCGTACCTCCCGCGCGAGAGCTACGTACGGCGTTACCATGCTCAACCCTATCCCGCTATAGATAAGTTTTCCTTTGTTTTTCACCAATCATACATGCCATTAGTCAATTTCACTGGGGCAAATTATGGAATACAAGTGCGATTCACCGGTAAAAATGACGGTAGTGGAGGTAGAAAAAACAGCTCTTTACTGTACAATCCCGTATTGATTTTCTCCTGATGTCCACACAACTGACACTGGCGGCCGTTTCGGTGTCAATTTTGAGGTTAAACGGGTGTGTTGGAGCAGGATTAGGAGGGTTAGCTGTAAGCCGGGCAAGAACCATGATTTTATAGAGGAGGCATGCTTCTTTCCCCCCTAACCAAACTAAATTTGGAATTTAAACGTCTCTGTGCTGATATCCTCTTTCAAATTCTTTTCAGGACCCCAAATCCTATGCAAGCTTGAGTAAACAATCACTGTATTATCTTTAGCTAGCGCAGTGAAAAAGAATTAGGCTAGGCTAGCTATGATTCTTATGAAGGATTATTGTAGCGTACCATTTCACATCATGAAAATATAGTCCTAATTAAATAAAATTCAAAGAAATAAAAACTCCAACAAATAGCTAATGAATCGTTGGTTAGAAAAAATGGATAAAATCACGAAAAATGCATATGAGTCACTTTTCTTATCAACCCTCTAGTTACAATCACCATCGATTTCAACTTCACAAGGAGATTGATTTTCTTAAATCTCCTGCATGCTAGCTTGCAACTTCGTCGTGCCCTCATTCGCCAACAAAATGATAACAAATATCACCTCATGTTAGCTAGGTATTTCACACGAGTCCAGAGTCTCAGACAGATATGGTAGCCATTAATAAAAAGACAGATTTATTAGGACAGGCGGGGCTTGGGGTCAAACCTATACGGACTAAGTTGTTTCAAAACTATCGGAGAAGATATACTCACGAAATGGCAACGCTGCCACTGGCCGGGGGGGTACACCCCCATTTTTTGCTCCTAGATAATTTGAGGATATTTTGCTTAGACGAAAACAGAAGTGTGGACTGCGGAAGAAGCTGGTGCGGAAGTTGGTGCCGTGAGCGGTACTCATTCTGCCAAAAATACTCCAATTGATACCCTCTGAAATCATACTATACCAATATAAGCGCCGTAGTCTATGTAACTCATCATTACGATATATGCCCATCATTTTTAAAATGAATATTACGTGACGTAATAGCTTATCGTGCTTTATACAACAGAAAATACTTGTGTTAGCTCTTGAGATACACGTACGTGTTTTAGTAATAATGAAATAATGAGAAATTAACGCTGGTTATGGACCTTGTTGCAGTACGCAAGATTACAAAACCTCATATACCTAAAAACTTTTTGAAGTGCGAAATTAAAGGCCAATGAAATTTTGGGCTACTTCAGTGGCCCTATAGTTCATACTAGAACTTCCTTGCTTGATTCGCCTCCATTAGCTTTATGAGTCAGGTAAAAAATGCTGCGGTTAGAATAACTTTCGTTTCTATATGACCGAGCTACCGAATTCATTTGATTGCGAGGACCAATAGAAAGATATAGTTTTTCGTGTTGAATGCAGTACATCCAGAGAACTCTCTAGTTACAACTGTACCAGAAAGACAGTGATGTTTAGTGACAAAAGAACTAATTTATTGTATAACGTATAAAAACTCGAATATACTTTTTTGTCCTCACAAAGTATGTGTGTTTGTTGGCAGTATTAAATTGTAAAATCAAACAGCGATATATCTGTGTAAATACATCGGTGGTTAGCTCAGGGAAGTTTCCATTTCATTTACAGAAAGCGACTTCAAATTAAATTTTTTATTGCTCCTAATTGTAATGATTTTAGCTGTCCCCAATTTTGTTTATCCTCCCTCTAATTTAGTGTCGCTGAAATGAGCTAAAACAACGGTATGAGCGTCTGTCTATCGCACTCATGAGCCGAAAAAGCGGCGACTCGTGAGCTGCGAGGGGCCAGTGTAGATTGAGCTCAGTTTTTCATTTGTGGCTTCAATGGCCGCCCTGGAGCCTCCAGCTGTGTGTCCAGACTCTCTGCTATCTGCCGTATTTAATTTTTGAGCTCATGAGAAGCGCCGCTATTGTGTTCAGCTCCCTCCTTCCCGGGCTAACTGTCTAATCTAAACGGAAGTAATGGAACGTATTTCTTTGCCTCCAAACCGCTCCCTCGCTTCTACCCTCCCTCAGATCGAAATCTAAGAAAAGCCCTGCCGCTTTGCAATTCTCTCATTGACTTCTGGAAATGTGCCTTGTGGATTGAGAAATATCGCTTTAGCACTTACTTAAGAATAGCCTCATTTAGAATTTCATTGCACCAAATTTGTTTGAAAGTGTTGGCTGTATAATATCGGCGCGTGCCACAGGATACAAGAACTTGGCACAAAAGATAACTTGGTATTAATGTAATAAAATTTCCTGAAGCGAAAACAATAAAGAAGACTTTGACAGTGGAAGTCAAACTCCAAACATGTCTCAGTGACGGCACAAATTGGAATTAACTTTACGTGACATTCATTAGAAAAATCAATGATGAGCTTATATGATATCGCAGGTAGATACTATATGTTGTAACACTTACAGACATTATTTCTTAGTAACGTTTTAGATATCTGAACTTAATTCACTTAGTTATCAGCTAGGTACTGAGTTGCAGAAAAACTCAGTGGGTGAGCTTAGTGCTTCTGGGAAGTGAGTGCAGTGGCCTCATCATGCATGACGCCCTAGCTGTACCAATATTCGACGGGATACGCTGCAGGTACGCTTCGTGTAGTGGACGATTCGTGATTTGATTTAACGACATTAAAGACGCCAGCTCAAACGCAAGCTGCTCCTTTTAATTTGCTGTAAACTGTCAGTGTTCTGCGGTGTAGGCTTTTTGCCACACCTCCTTTATTAACTAACTGCATCACTGCTATTATTTATCCAGGTTGAACCCCCCACGAAAATAGTACCAGCGACTTGATCTACTTTTCAAAGGTTGGGTGCCCTTTGGGGGTGGTCACCATGCACTTACCGCATTTGTATAATTTCAAGTACGCTGCAGTGCAAACTCTCTCTGCCCCAGCTTTAGCATTTGACATTCTCATTGTAATCGTGTACCACGTAAAGGCTTACGGCAAAGGACTATGTTTTAGAGAGCTGCTCGATCGTGTTGTCTGCAATGGTGATCACTTGCAAGGTGTCCTCTGAACGCCGAAACTATTCTTAACATAGTATACAGCCCACACGGTGCACACTCGAGCTGCTGCACAGTATCTAGCTCTGCCTCGGCCTAGGACCTTCGTATGTCTATATTATTATTGGAATTTCTATAATTTTCTCTATGATTCCGGGTTCTCACTTTTCAATCTGATACTCAACTTCCGAGAGGACGTCCAACTCTCATGTCGTTTATCTGAAGTATTTTCCAAAGTTGTCTTGGATACCGAGATTCCCGACGTTTACTATGTCATTAGGACGACGTGCAACCTGAACATCCCTTCTTGAGTTGGGCGTGCGATCGTCTACTGTCACCCCGTCATAAGGGAACATGCATGTTTTGGACAGCTACCCTGTCTCGCCAGGACGGCTCGATCATTCTATAGCGGCTCACGAGCGCTGTACCCTCTGCAGCAAGGCTCCCCTCGCTCAGCCCTGCGCGGCCTCCCTCGCGTGCCGTTTTTTCGATGCCTTAACGACAGTTCAGTTTTAAAGTGAGAGTGGGCGGAGAGTTTAAAGTGAGGCCGCCATTTTGTGGCACTTGAGGGCGACCCTTGAAACGAGGGCCGCGACATGCATGGCTGCGTTATGGTGAGGGCAAACGGCCGAGTCTGTGTGGGCACGAACTGACCTAGTACGCTTGCTGTTCATGCCTCAGCTTGCTAAGGTTTTGTATTATAGATGGAATTTCCAAATACGCGAGGTAATTCTTAATTACTAAAAGCAGCGATACGTCTTGTTTTCTGGTGTATATGACGATATGGATCTCCAGTGGTTAATCCAAAAGATTTGGCAATTTTGTGTTAATTTGAAAGGTCTCACAGTCGGCTGCGTTATAATGAGCGGTGAGAATTGCTTTATGTTAGAATAAATAACACAAACAGACCATTGCCGTGGCCGGTCGTTTAGGTTACAGCCTTACTGAAACTCTCAACACAGGCGTGTCTTCAGTTGAACAGCTCTCCGTAATTGCTGACCTGTTGCAATTACACAACTTTTTCAGTTGGAGTAATCATGATTAAGTTCTTTATTGTGAAAACTACACACCAGGGCCTCAAGTGACTGATAATGAAAATCCAAATCGAACAGTGAGCTATCCCGAGATGCCGAAAATGCTGCTAACAAGAATCAAGGTTGAGTTGAACACCTGCAGACCCATACAACCGAACACAGATCCCGGCAGTGAATTCCATGCCAAAAAGCAGTACTCATCGATCGTTATCTCCTGGCGGGAGAAAGGGTATGCATACAACGGTACTGTGCAGTCGATCCATGGGTGCAGTATAATGGCCAGAATACTTACTAACATACAGCGTTACTGACACTAAACATAAGCGAATTTGTTAAATGTACACTCAAACTGTGCTGGAATGTTGAGCATCATACCCGCCGATACAAATGAAGCTGTCAATGTGTATATTCATTCGTTATTCGAACCCTCCCTGTGGGAATATAATAGGATGAGCTAAGCACTATATCCCAACCGAAAAGTTTTAAATGATAATGCGATTCTATCCTTTACACAGACATCGGATAAATGCCTATCATTTTCTGATACGATGTATGGTTAAGTAATTAGTTTCTCCCAGCCTGTGTTATGGGGAGTTCCGCTCCCGGAGGCAGCCAATAGGTTAACTATATATCCTGGGCTTTCGAGATTTCTTCCTCTCACGCCCGTTTTACTTCCTTCTGTTGACATACTCCTATAAAAACAATGTTTTGTATTTCTTCTCTGATCATGACTTGCTGTTCTGATGCGCGTTCGTTGATCTAGCCTGGAAATGCCCTTGTGTTTGGGTTCCCCATTTCTTCGAAATTCAATAAATCTTTCAATTTTGTTCCTTCTTATACACAGGCTGCAGCTGCCTCGCTGCAGTTGCAGGGCTTTATCAATCGTAGCAGTACATGGGAGAAAACCCATGCAGCCGAACGACGCTACACTAACACACGATCTAATTTAGTTGTTACCCCGACTTTGCTATAGAACCCCCACAGTGGAATGATGAAGATCTCAATATTGATAAGCACCACCGCATGAATATGTTTTACTCTAAGCACATTCACAGTGAGCTAAGCATTATCAAAGGCTGTTTGTCCCTGCTCCGGTGTTGCTCGGCGCTGTATTAACTTTTTGTGAAGGTTTACAGCGATGTGTGAGCTGTGGAGGTCCCGAGGGCGTGTCCCGGCCATACAAGTTGCACGTCTTCTTGTCTAAGTTTGGGTCCGTACAGTCTGAGCTCATCGAATATGAACGACTCGATGTCAGCTTGCTTACGTGCAATTCCCTTTACAATTGAACCATCTGCATTTCATACCGTTTCCCTTGCTTCTCTCATTCCTTCTTGAAGTCAAGTGTTTGCAGTGCATGCCACAATTTCCGTCGAGAATGAAATTCAAACCACATTGAGAATACCAATGCAGATGAAATTAAGGGGCTATATAATTTACAATGAGCACCATAATTTAGTAATCTACAGAATGTCTTGTAATTTTGAACTAGTGTGGTTACATACACAGCTTGTGGTAAATTATGTCGTCATTTATTCGTTGTGTAGAATAACCCACATAAATGTTATTTTTCCCAGGTCCTGTCCTATATTAATGCACACAAACAGCTCAAAGGACTTAAATGTACATATTGTAGAAGAGCAGCTCGACTTCTGAGGCCGGTATAACGCGCTGGAAACGAACGCCTTATGAATATGGGATCAGCAAGGGAGGCCAACAAATTACTGCTATTTGAAAAATGATCGTTGAGGGAGAGGCATTAGGCAGATGTGAGGTGCTCTTATGCTTCGTTATTTCGAACTGAGGAATAAATTTAGACCAACTTTACTAAAAATGTTGGTTTTCTTTTTTTTTTGTATATTTAGATACCGTACCCTGGAGGCAATGTTGGCCAAGAGCATGTTATTCATGTTCACTTAAGGTTATAATTTTTCTGAAATATTCGATGCTCTGATCTATAACAAACCGAATGAATGTTCTTTATGCATGTAGACTTTGCGTTTATTTACCTAGTGTGCTATTTATATATCTGATGTAGAACAGTATAGTTATAACTTATAGTCAGGTCACTGGTCTGATACGATTCTTCCTCCGTATATATGGCGAGCTATTCTGGGGACCGTGCGTGCCATACAGTGTCCCTGTCCTCCTTTCTTTTTTTACGATATTTGTCTCAAAGGATCGCACCTTCCTTTCCTTGGATCGCAATCTGGGAACGGACTTCTTGTTCAGACTTGTGTTGTTCCTAAACTTAATTTAGATAGACGTTTGCATATAGCTATAGTAAACGGGACCTACTTGTTCGGACGTGTGGGGTTACTGAAGTTAATTTATAACTTTACGTGTGAATGGGTCCTATTTGTTTGGAAGTGTTGAGTACTTGGAGTTAATTTCTCAGAAACTTGAGTTATTTTCGAGGCTTTTGTATGATTGATAAGCAGTGTCTTCTACAGGAAACTGGTTGCATAAAACAAGCCAACATTTAAAATTTGCTCGGCTAGTTTTGGCTCTTTTCCCTCAGGTAAGTGCAGAAAAAAATATTTTAATGCAAAATTTAAAAGCGAAAATAAAGTTACATGGAAAGTATTTGCGAAAAATAATGATCTATTAAAAATGGTCATTTTTATATTATTAGTAATAAGAAATAATAACTCCTATACATGGGTGTTTTGCGAACTTTTTTCTTCCTCAATAGGGAACAGTTCGCGCCACACAACAGATGTTAAGGAACACATAGCTAAGAATTTAAATTCGCTTACTTAGTAACGGAAGAAATAGCAACTCAAACAGCCTCAACGGAGGTTTTAACGAAAACGAACAATACAGATAAGCAACTTACCTGACGGCACAGTAATGGGATAAAGCTAACTTCAGTTAAGTTTGAGCAGAGTTGCAAGGTACACCGCATCGCAATCTAATGCAAGTAAAAATGGGTATGGTTTATGAAAGAAGGTAAACCTAGTATTTAGTAAGCAATAAACTTTCCAGTTAACAACTAATAAACTTTGAAGTTAGTAAGTAATAAACTTTGAAGTTAGTATGCAATAAACTTTGAAGTTAGTAAGTAATAAACTTAGAAGTTAGTAAGTATTAAACTTTGAAGTAAGTGAGTTATGAACTTGGAAGTTAGTAACATATAAAAACGGACTAAGTGATCTGACGAAGATTGGTTCTAGTTTGCGGTCACAGTACTAATTGCAATTACAGTTGCCGTGTCGCAGTTTACAGTTTTCAGAGTTGCAGTAAATCGAGGTTTCTGAGTGGCAATACAATCGAGCTTCTAAAGGCCGTTAATTAGGGTAGAAGTGGGTGGCTCAAGGCACCCGAGGAGCAGCATCGGCGGCGGCCCACTTCTCATCCAGAAGCGCAAGTAGCTTGAAGGCGCCACCCATACGAAGCCAACACACCGACCTCCGGGAGGTCAATCGAACGCGCTCTCTGGGAGACAGGGCACGTGAGGGTACCTCGTAGATAGTAAGGACAGCAGGGCTCAGCTGCAGCTAAGCTGGCAAAACTTAGAGAAAAGTCATAGAAGCGCAGTGGGAAAAAACGGAGATTCTCGCGAATAAGGAGGGGACAACGACAGCAGCAGCCTGAAGAAAATATACTCAAGTTTTGATGCGCGGCTTGAGTGGGCATAAACCCGTCTAGCACAATAGAAATAGAGAAAACTCAGGGAACAACTTCTAGTAAGTTAAGGAAGAAGTTGAGCAAGAGCGTAAAGCCATCTAAGGTTGAAGTGATAAATTTGAGCAGCACTTCTCCGCATAACCGCCAACAGTTAATAAGCTAATTATATTTGGGAGAGCTCCGAGTTGAGCGAGGCTGCCCCAGGTTAATTCGATAGAGAAAATAATGCAAGTTGTAGGGCGGACAGACGGTCTTAAGCTTGAATAGGAAAGGGAATGAAGATTAGCGCTAGAGGAGAGGGCAAGAGGACGTACGTCACCACATCCGCGAAGTAAGTCAACTTCACGGCACAGAAGCGGTGCTGGAGCAACGCGTGCACTGGTTCGCTCTCTCCTGCCGTCAGCGTCTGACGGACGACAAACTTTGACTGATTTGGACCGATAGTTGAGTTGAACCGCCGCCTTGCTGAAGCGAACTGACTCGTAAATAGGCGAACCAGCGGCAGAGGTCACGTCGTTTATAACTGGAATACAGCTGGGAAAAGAAGCAAACATGAAAATTTAAGTAGATCGGAAAAATTTTAGCCTCGAAAGGCAGAAAACTTTACAGTTCCACACACGCTTTGAAACGAAAGATTTAAAATCTTAAGGTTTCATTAGTTCATGCAGTAATTCTACCTCCATCATGAGCTTTGGCTTAAGAGCTCGTACCCTTCTCGCAGAAAAGTTTTTAAATGCGATTCAGTAATAGTTTATAGAAAGCGGATCATTAGACACAGACTTCTAACTACACTAATGAGTATTTACTAGTAAATATTGTTCCAAATTATTGATGAAAATATTTTTATAGGACGTCGACTTATACTTAAAAAGCTACGCGATGATAACAAAGCAATTATAAACTTGAGTCTTTTAGAATTTATTATTGCTAGACATGGCCACGATAGCTTATTTGCTCGGTAGAATATACGGGCGCATCATGATCAAGTTATTCTGCGGTGAGCTTTATTTTTAATAGAGTGTCAAGATCTCCAATCATTTGGAGATTTTTAACTAGGTTTCGACAGTTTTATCGACATTGTTTATCTGAATTTTGGGTAATATAACACAATATCACCTAATGCAAACTTTTTTTGTCCTTCCGAACAATAACGTTCTGCTAGAAATATATATTTGTTCGGTTTTCGAGAAATAACATTTAGCAACTTTCATAGCTTTAAGAAAGCACTCATCTCGATTACGTACTTTTTTGTAAGATTCGATCGTTACGGTATATATTGCTTCGTGGCGGTTTCTAACACTATCAGAGGCGTGTTGTAATCACTACTTCCGGGTTGCCGGTGCAACACTTGTGACCCCGCTGCTCGCAAATTGTGTCGCATGCATAACCCGAACAGCAGTATATCAAATACGTACAAATAAAGAGAACACAAAATTATACGAACGAGTAGCGAGTAAACTCTGTAGCCATATGGTAAGGTAGTTTACTGAATTGGAGCTTTCGTCGACGAAATTAAAATAAACACTGGTATTCATTATTGTCAAGTTTGCACCGCTCTTCGACAGATGGCGCTCTAATGCATAACCTCAGTCCAGTTGCAGTAACCATTCTTCGTGTTGCGGTAGCCCATGCAATTGGGTTTTGATTACAGCAAGACTTTGGGTTTTGTTGCAGTAACTCATTATCATTATAGTCGATTGGTCTAGACCGCGCGTTTACGCGTGCGCTACATGCGGCAGCCGCTGGTGAAATTTCCCGAGTTGGTGTTTGATTCTCACCGCTTAGAGTACTCCGACAGCGAGAACTATAAGGGGCAAGTATATAGGACGAGAGATACTCATACTGGTTCTTGGCATTTACTTCTGTCCCTGCCCGTATAAGTACTTTTGGAGGATTACACGCGCTGTGGTTGTTGCGCACTCTTTCACTTTGGGGAATGTTACCTTACCTTGTGGGTCTTCGGAAGGAGTCCAGGTGACGTTCTTCACGTCACCCCGCGTGTGTGAAGTCACGCTGCTGGGTGTCTTCTGTGGTACTGCAGTTAGCGATCAAAGAGAGCCAGCAGAGAATTATCTCCACAGTGCACGTAACAACGGACCGCTGTCTATCTGGTATTCTTCTTACATGAGAATCCAGCAAATTTTTGAACTCTATAATT